>CM017771.1:30710683-31310683 GCA_008009225.1 Acer yangbiense
GGTGAATAGATTTTAACTAATTTTACCCAATTTTCGTTTAAGGACAAGATTACGAAAATACCCCTAATAGTCAATAAAATATAGCAAGTGTAATATTGTGCGGAAATTAAAACAACACTTGATATTTACGTTGAAACCCTCACGGGAAAAACCACGAGCTGTTAAGTGAGCCACACCCGAACCTCGAATCCACTAAATGTGATGAAATTACAACCTAATCCTAGAAGTAATCACACACCTACCTAATCCCGGTATAAGTGAACCTAGTCCAATTGCTTACGAATTAAGCAACCTAATCCCGGTCACAACACAAGACTTAATTCTCTAAAAAGAGATTAACACCCTAAGTGAATATATGAATATTCAAATGCAACATAGAGCAAGGGAAACCCTATATGCTTATCTAAGATGATGAATTTGCAATTAAAAACAATCCTAGATATTAAAGCTAAATGACATGTCAATTAGCTTAGATAATCATAGATTATAGAAACCTAGATATCTATCACAAAACAACACTCAATCAAATCAACACAACAATCTCTATCTTGAATATTAGAATTCAATCTAAGAACAATAAAGTAATAAAAGAGATGCCATAGTATATAAAACACTAATTATATATGATAATAGTGAAAAACTTACCAAAGCAAGTGTGATGATAAAAGACCCATGCAAGCAAGCATCCTAGATATGCTAGAGAATGCTAGATGAACTTTGATGCAAATGGATTTTGGTTTGAGTGTTTAAATGAGCAAACTTAGTTGCTTTCTCTCTTAAAAATCTCTCTTTTAAAAGTAGGGTTCTTGATGATTAAAGAGTCACATTCAGAACAAGAGAAAGTGATGTATTTATAGGCATGAAAAACAGAGCATGTGAAAAGACAAGTTTGCCCTTGAAACGCACAGATTGGCGATTTCATTCGGCGTCCAGGCGACCGATTCTAACCGCGGAATTGAACCCGAGAAGAATAGGGGAAGAACGGCGGTTTCATTCGGCGGTTTCGTGACCGCCGATCTAATCGTCGAATCAAACCGAGAGATAAAATCAATCAGGTCTTGAACGGCGGTCTCGAACGGCGATCTCGAACTGCGGTCGTGACCGCCGATCGTAACCGCAGAATTGCTCCAGACACTTCTGGATGTAAACGGCGGTTTCATTCAGCGGCTAGGCCACCGATCATAACCGCCGATCACCAACATAGGTGAAAACAAAGGAGAAGTCAAGGACATTCTCCGTAGGCGATCTTCGCGTAAAACCAAGCACATTCTAGTGCATGCGCGGACGTTTCCGAATACTATCGGGAAATGAATTACAAGTCACAAATTCACATAACAAAAAATAACATATAAGTGCAAGTGTGAAATGTGAAATGTGACATGTGAAGAGAAACCACATATATGCAATGTATGTTAAGTGTGTGTGTGCAACTAATCTCTTCAAAGAAAAATAAGCACTAGAGATATACCTTTGGAGTGCTTATCAAGACGAGGTCTTCAAAGGGCTTGAGCAATAACAACAACACCTAAGCTACTCTTACAAAGGACCCTAACATGTGGTTTGTCTACGAAATGAGCCAATCAACAAATGGGAACCTTACATGCTTCATTTTCTATCTTCGACACATCCCTCGCCAACACTAGTTATGTACTCATACTCATAAGCTCCTTGTTCATCTTGATCCAACTTTCCGTCTCATCCATGTTCTTTCTTCGCTCAACTTCAAACTCTATCCGGAGTTTATACATGTCTTCTTTTGAGCTATTGGATGATTCCAATGGTTTGGATATTCCAATAGTTTCTTGTAAGAGCTTTATCTTCTCATCATTTGCCATGCATGTTGGCAAGAAGCTTGGCCTCGAATTTTGCCAAAAGGAATCCATAGAGTCCTGAAACAAACAAAAACAAAAACTACCTAATAATATTATGAGATGGAAAGTTATTACTAAAAATAATAAATACAACTAAGGAACTAATAATATTAAAACTAATCTAACCACTACTACGCAAACTGATCCCCGGCAGCGGTGCCATTTGACGAGTACGTTTTTCATCGTTAAAAAAGGTCGTACGTCAAAAAAATTTATAAAACCTATGCAATGCACTCACAAGTATAAAAACGAGTGATCGCGCTATAAATGTTCACATTTAGCGCTCATTTTTCTTACCTTTTGTGTTCGTTTCCGAGCACTTTTGTGTACATAACGCGTGTTTTGGTTAAGTACAGGTAATACACCTATTTAGGGAAGTGTTTGCACCAAAGTTGGGCAAAAGAGGAACAAAAGCCTTGAAAGAAGACTCGGCGGGACAAAGGCCGCGGCATGAAGTCACGGCAAGAAACTAGCGAGAAAGAAGCCGCCAACCAGGAGCCCTGAACTCGCCGTGATATTCTCCGCAGGTCCATTCAGCGAGATAAGTCCCGCTAGACAGAAGGTATGAAGTCACCAGAATTGCTATCAAAACTGGCGAGTGCGTTCTAGCGGGAAGGAGACCGTTGAGAAGTGGACCAGAAGCCACCGGAATCCACTGCGGGTTTGAGCCGCGGGTTCAAAACCGCGGAACCAACCCGCCAGGAGCACGTTTAGGGCAATTGGGGCATTTCTTTGCCCAACTTGAATGAAATGATATAAATACTTCATCTTGCTCTGTAGAAAGGGAGACAAAAAATAACTTTAGTAATAGTTTTGATAGTTATTAGTTCTTTCATCATAGAATAGATTAATTGTCAATTAGCTACTAATCTTAGAAAAGCTCTTAGTTCGACCGACTCTTGAGAGTTATTTGTGATCATCTTAGCTTGCAACTGCTGTGAAGAAGGAGGTAGTTTGATTTCAAGGGTTGTATCTCTCCTTTTTCTTTACACTAATGCTATTCTTTGATATCATGTGTAACTAATCCACTCATGTTGGGGGATTTATGAAAAGAATGATGTAATTGCTTGTTACCACTCTTTCTATATGAATCACTTATGCTTTGAATGTTTAATTTGATAAAATCATAACATGTCTCTCATAAACCTTAGAAAGCATGTATGTTGTTATATTAGAGTTGATGAAATACTAATTCCTAATGATTGAATTGTGTATTGTCATCCAATAACTCATTGATAGAGTGTGTGTGTTATCAAGAATATCTTTAAGACTCACTCTATCAACTCTACGTTCCCAATCCAATTTTCACTAATGATTAATCTAAAACCTTAGAGGATATGTTAAGCGAATTGTTGAGTGTGCCTCCTTGTTTAAATGGAACTAGGCTAAGTGATTTGGTCCTTATTTCCTGAGGGTGGTTACTTGTGTTGCATCATTACTAAATTCATGTATCCTCTAGCATTCCAGTTAATTAATCTTCAATCAATTCATATCACATTCGTTTAGTTTGGTCCAGTAGGAATTCGCTAGTTCTAGCTTTTACTAGTCGTCCTTGATCCTCGTGGGAACGATACCCTTACTTTGTACACTATACTAGTCAAACGACTTGTACGATTGCAAAGGGTGAACACTCGCGCGTCCTTTGGTATAACCGTGATAGAGTAGCATAATTGTAGTGACAATTGTAGAACCGGTTAGGACGCGTCAACGAGTAAAGTGGTAAGCACGGGTGTCGTCCACAAGGATCAGAGGTAGCGATGACTAGATTATGATTAATAACACTAGCGTGCATAAAAGTAAAAGGAAATGATTGGTGGTGTGTAGTGTGAATTAACTAAAGTAAACTAGGAATGGAATGATTAAAAATGAATGCGAATGAAGTGATATGACTAAGGTGTTGATGGACTCGTAAGCGAACACTGGGCAATGCAATAAACTCGTAAATAACGCGTATTGTAACGAATGTAGCCAACCTAGGGTGTATAGAGTTGGTTATCTGTCCCTAGCAAGGGGCCAACCTAGGGTGTATAGGGAAGGCCTCATACTAGTGATTGATCCCTCTCAAGCAACCAACCAACCTATGATGTATAGTGTTAGTTGCTCGATTAGGACCTTAACAATGAATGCACGTATATCTATCTAGGGCTCAACCTTTACTAATTTAGCCAACCTAGGGTGTATATAGAAGGCTTCTAATCCTTTCACAAGAGTCATCCTAGGGTGTATAGCGACGGACACCCGTTCGAGGTTAGATGAAGATTGCGGTTACAGAGCCGGGATTCTAGAAATCTCTTCCATTCAAAAGAGCAATAGACAACGAAATATGGTGTACACCTAGTTGCCTACTCAAGTAACCAAATAAACATGCTAATAGGGTGTATCCAAGCAAATCAATATTGGAAAGCAATTAAAGCAATATAATAGATCATAGAGATAGATTGAATATAAAATAATAGAGTTTAATTACAAAAACCCAATATCCCTAAACTAATCACATCAACCCCTTAGTGGGGGATTTAGCTACTCACGGTTCTAAATAACAAATACAAAACTAAGAGAAGAGATTGAGAGGAAACCCTTGAAGAGCTCTCCTTCATTGAAGCTTGAATCCAAATCTCCTTAGTTGCCTTTGGATGAGTAGAGATGAGTATGGATGAGAGGGAAAATATTCCTAGGCTAGAAAACAAGTAAAGAAAGAAATTATCTAAGTGTGGGAGGTGTAGGGATCGTTTTGGTTGAAACATATAAGGTTCTATTTATAGGGGATGCAAAAATAGGTCACTTCAGCTTGAAAACTGAGTCTGATGCGCGCGTAGTGCGGGTGGAGTGTGGTTCAAGGACCCGCACTCCAACGCGGGAATTCCCACGCTGGAAAGTGTAGAGTGCGGGTAAGAGTGCGGTTGGGACCCGCACGTTATCAATTCTTCACAATTTTAGCTCCCGGGTTTCCCGTAAAGTGCGGGTGGAGTGCGGTTCAGGGACACGCACTCACCCGCACTCACCCACACTCTAACGCGGGAATTCCTACACTGGAAAGAAGAGTGCGGGTGAGAGTGCGGTTGGGACCTGTACTGTACCCGCACTTTATGGCGTTCTGTTGTCTTCTTCGATCTTTTGGTGTGCGGGTTGTGTGTGGGTCCTACACGGGAATTCCTATGCTTGAAGTAAGCCGGAAGTGCGCAGGTATGTTGACCAGCACCTTTTTAGCTTGTTTTGCCCATAATTGACCAATATTACTCCAATGCCCCTATACTCCATAATTACCTGAAAACACTTAGTTCATACAATTAAATCATGGGATCTTGTCCGAGAATCAAGTAAGAAGAGAAGGAAACAAGGGCAAAAATCGCACCAATTTTGGTTCGATCAAAGATCTAGTATGCTCATCAGATCTATAACAAGACCACCACCCATCACCCCATCACCGATCCTTACCAAATCTACAATGGGGTGCACTTGGGAAAACTTGGAGAGAACTGTGTGATGTCGCACGTGATAGTTCTATAAACTGTGGTAAATGATAGGGCGTGCGAGTGTTTATTCGCAAGTGCAAGAATCGTTACGATCGTGTAGCAGCAAGTACGGTTCGTTCCCACAAGGAGGTGAGGTACCTTTTATCAACTCTAGTCTTAGATAATATGTACAATATATTTACACTAATTACATGCAAGAAAAGTAAATGGAGATTGGTCACAAGCAAATTAACTAACTAATCTAAGATTACACTATGAAAGCCTTAATCTAATTACCACTAAGTTAACTAAATCCAACTACAACTAAGTGTTGTCACTCCCTTAGGCAATTAACTGAATTATCACTAAGCTTACCAACTAAAATATCTAAGTTAACATTAACTAGCTAAACTAATTACCAACTCATGCAATGGTTATGCAAGAGTGGTAATGAGATATATTAGGGAAATAATGAATCATGCAATTATCCAATTACTAGTTGATAACAATTAAGCACTTCAATTATAGGTTAACTAAATTAAGCAAGGTTTGCATTAATCAAGTAAATCCTATTTTGCAAGTTAACAATTGATTAATCAATTAACAAGCATATATCTATTAAAGCTCAATTCAAATAATAGATACTATTAGTTCATAGATAATAATACATGAATACACCAAATTCTTAACATAGCTATTTAATTACACATTAATAACAAACTAAGGAAATAAGAGAGACAATAGAGACAACCCAATGATCTTATAGAAGTCTTCAAGCTAGCTCAACTCCTCTTGCTTTCCCAGGCTCAGAATCAATGTGTGGAAGCTTTGGATCAAGATTGATGGCTGGAAAACCACCTTAACTCTACAAGCTAAGTGAAGTATGGTGTTCTTGGTGAGCTTCTAAGTTAGTCTAGGCTATTTAGGATATTTGTTGGATATTAGGGATTGTGTTTAAGTTGGCAAAAGAGGTATATTATAGAGGAAATGGTTGGGAAATATCTGGACGTGAAAAGGACAAGTTCATCCTCTGAAATCGCCATGCTCACGGGTTCGAAACCCCTGGCTCATGGGTTCATTCTCGTCGACGGAAGTTACAGTGAATTCTGCACGTTGTCCCGAGAGTTCAGTCATTCTGCTTTGCTGGTTCTTTCTCTCAGCATAAAGTCATGGAGATTCTGTGGGTTTGGACGTTCTGGTTTGTGGGAATGAGGCCGTTGGTGGTGAGCTTGAAGGTTGGATGGCCATGGAAGCTTTGAGGATTAGGAGGAGAGGGAAACTTCAGCATAGGAGGCTCAAAGTGGTTGCATTAGGACCGGAGGAGTGTAGGCTGCCGATCTGGGCAGAAAACAACCGAAAATGAGCTATGCAGCGTCGGGTCGAGATCGCAGGTTGTTGGAGGTTGAAAAAGGGTGACGTCAGCATGACGCGCGCATAAGACACCCCAAAACGATGCCGTTCTATTAATTGACATGGCATCTGCTGTGCTTTGGCTAGCAAATATCATTGTGCTCCCCTGTACTCTTCCTTAATCATAGAATAATCAAAATGTCCCGAATGTTGCACTTTAGCCCCTGATTTCGGCAGAATTACAACAATGCCCTTGAATTCCTCTACTTACCTGAAACACTTATTTAAACCATCAAATAACCGGTTTTACCCGAGAAACAAGCACAAAGTAATAGGAAATGAGGGTATAAAATAGGTACTTTTATACCACGATCACTGTGAGCTTAGGCTTGGTAATGCTTAGTTGGAATTGTGTAGTTGTAACAATTTTCTATATAGTGATATCTTTCTCTTGTAATCCTAACGGTCGTGGCTTTTCCTTATTTTGGGTTTTCCACGTAAAATCTTATGTTGTGTGATTGGATTCTTTTATCTTATTTTTATGTTCCTAAAAGTTATTTGTGTTGAAGTGAGTATTAGGCATGTGCTTCCTTGTCCCTTTTCCAAATAGTAGGTTGTCTCAATGTGGTTATGTTCATTGGTGTGTGGACCTTAAATATTCTCAGCATGGACGTGACAAAGAAATGTCTTGTTGCACAAGGTTAGTGTCCTGTTGTAAGGAAAATAAATAATGTTATTGTCTTAGTTGTATCAGTTTCCTATGTTGATGCTATATAGCGGTTTTTTTCTTCAATCCTGCATTATGTAATGAAACCAATATTTATAACTATTTGAAGTAGTAATTACAAATTTAGAACATAAAGACAATATCTAGCTACTTCTTGGAAATTTGTGGGATACTGTGTTAATTAGTCACTTCAAATATTTCATGAGGCATAAACATTATTGTGAATAAATTTCCTTCTTATTTTCTTAAGATTACAATATATATATATATATATATCAAACATATTTTTTCCTCTTGTTTGTTTGCCTTTGTATATTCTTTCTTATTTTAATTACATTTCATTGTTTGATTGAAAAAAGAAAAACCTTCCTTCTTTGCATGAAAGGTGCAATGTATTGTTGACAATGGTGTCCAAGAAGTATTATCAATTTATCAATAGATAACTAGGTAAGTAAATAAACAGGGCATTGACTCAATGGTAGTAAACTATCTATGTAGTTTTTGTCATAACAAGCACAATTTATAAGATTTTGCATGTACTAATATGATATTATTGCAGGATTGCAAAATATATCAGAAAGAAAATCCCGGTGTATTCACAATTGTCACATTTCCGTTCCTTTTTGTTGTAATGTTTGGTGACTAGGGCCATGGTATATGTTTGTTGCTATATTTCATAATCAACATTGAGTTGTATAATTTTTTACGGTATTAGCTTTGTTGCTGTAAAGCTTTGTTAGCCTATCAGTTTTTCAAGCCCAATGATAAGAGTAGTTGAAGCCAGAAGAAACCCAATTGCCAAATGCTCCCTATCTGGCCTAAAGCCAAAACGCAGCGTTTACTTACCTTATTTGATCACTTGAAATGCTGAGTCAGGATTGCTGGTTGAGTTGTCACGCTGGGATTAGTTCAGCTTGGCTGATGTGTACCTTATCTTTTAAGACCTATAAAAACGAAGAGATGAAGAGAGAGAAGGCATTATTTGTTTTAGGGTTTTTTCTTATCTTTTTCTACAGAGTCTGTTTTCTCTCGAGTGTTCTTTGTGTTCTTGGTATTCATCTTGAATATCTGGGTTCTCTGCTTTGAATTTGCGAGAGAGTTATAAGAGAAAAAGAGAGATCTGTGTATTGTGATTCTTCTGATACTAATTTTGTGTATTTCTGGGTTGTTATCAGAAGTGAGTTTGAGAGGTTAGGGTTTCGTAGGTTGAGCGTTTGTTGCATCAGGGCTTCTAGGCTCCTTTTGAGGGCTGATCTTGAATAGATCAGTGTAGTTTAAGGTTGTAAAGACACTATATAGTGATAGAGTCTCTTTTGAGTGGCTCAACGTAGATGTAGGCCCATTCTTGGCCGAACCACGATAGTTCTTGTGTCATTAACTTTACTGCATGTTCTTATACTACTTTATCTTGTTAGATTTTGCATGTATTGGTGATATATAATCTGTTATTCTTTTAGATGATGCATGAGTAACTTAGATATGAGAATGCATGCCTAAATCTGAATGTTTATAGGCTTAGATTCAATCTATTGTTAACTTGTTGTATATATGGTAAAAATAAAGAATTGAGTTAGGTTGCTAGATAATTTCCAATTGTATATCTATTGTAAGTGAACCTTACTGAATTTGTTTAAAGATATAAATATTAGTTAATAGGATTTATACTTGCTATAAATTCCTAACAATGGTATTAGAGCCTTTAATCTAGTACCAGTGGCGAACTTATGAGGCATATTCCCTCCAGTGGAAGAGTCTTTAAACTTTGAAGACTTGTTTAGAGAAGAGGAAAGCTCTAGTGAAACTGCAAGCACTTAAGCTGAGGTAACTGCTCCTACTTTTGGCAATTTTAATAATTCTTTCAATTCTTTATTTAGTATGAAGTTTGAGATTGATAAGTTTGATGGTACTGGGGATTTTGGAATCTAGGGAAGGAAGGTAAAAGCCCTCATGTCTCAACAAAAAATCCTCAGAGCCATTGAAAGCCCTAATAAATTGTCTGATAGTTTAAGTCAAGAACAAAAAGATGACATGTCAAAAATGGCATTAGGAACAGTAATACTTAATCTGTCTGATAATGTTCTTAGGGAACTAAATGATGAAACCACTACCTTTAAAATCTGGACAAAGCTTGAAGGCTTATATCTTACTAAACCCTTAACCAACAAGATCTATCTAAAAGAAAAGCTATTGTTTAAAAAGATGACCATTGAATTAGTTAATGCTTGTGAAAATGAGAAGTTAAGTGATGAGAATGAGGCAATCATTCTCCTCAACTCACTTCCAGAGTCCTTCAAAGATGTTAAAGCTGCCATCAAGTATGGCAGGTCCTATTTTAGCCTTGAAGAGTGCATTTCAGCTCTTAAGTCTAAGGACTTGGAACTGAAAATTGAGAGGAAGGATGGTGGTGATAATCTGTTTGCTAGAGGAAGGCCTTTAGTAAAGAATAACAATCAAAACAGTAAGAACAAAGGCAAAAGTAAAACTCCTAATTACAATAGATCTCAGTCTAGGAATAGGTCTAGATCTAGGAAATGCTACTTCTGTGGGAAAGAAGGACATATTAAGAAATACTGTTATGAATTTAAGAAAAAGACTCAAGATAAAACTCAAATAAATGGCAATGCTGCAGTAGCCTCTAAATATTTTGAACCTAGTGAAGTCCTTACTGTGAGCACAGATGAGATAAAATCTGAATGGATTTTAGACTCTGGCTACTCCTACCATATGTGTCCAAATAAGGACTGGTTCACTGAGTTTGAAGAACTCAATGGTGGATCTGTGCTGATGGGTAATAATTAGCAATACAAGGTAGAAGGAATAGGTTCTGTTGCCTTAAGAATGTATGATGGCATGATTAGAATCTTTAGGGATGTTAAATTTGTCCCAAATCTGAAGAGAAATCTCATTTCTCTAGGAACCTTAGATGAGGAGGGATACTCCTATAAAGTAGAAAGAGGCATTCTTAAAGCCTCTAAGGGATCCCTTGTCATCCTTAAAGGAGACAAGAGGAATGGGCTTTATGTTTTAAGGGAGGTTACTGTCACAGATGAAGCTACTTGTGTGGCTTCCAAAATTTGTGACAAAGGGTCTCTATGGTATAAGAGACTAGGTCACATGAGTGAGAAAGGGTTGGGTGAGCTATGTAAGTAGAATCTTCTTAATGGTGATCAAGTGAATAAGAATGAGTTTTGTGAAAACTGAATCCTAAGTAAGCAACATAGACTTAGCTTTAGTACTGCCAAACACACAACCAAAGAGATTCTTAAGTATATTCACTTAGATCTTTGGGGACCTGCCAAGGTCCCAACTCATGAAGGTAACCATTATTTTCTGTCCTTAATATATGACTTTTCAAGAAAAGTCTGGATCTATCTCCTAATGTCTAAGGACCAAGCTTTTGAAAGCTTCAAAACTTGAAAGAAATTAGTGGAAAATCAAACTTCTAGAAAAATAAAAACCTTTAGAACAAATAATGGTCTTGAATTCTGTAAAGATGAATTCAATAAGTTTTGTGAGGGTGAAGGCATTCAAAGACATAGAACTGTTAGGTATACACCTCAACAGAATGGGGTGGCAGAGAGAATGAACATAACTATTCTGGATAAAGTAAGATGCCTTCTCATTGACTCAGGTTTGAGTCAAAACATTTAGGGAGAAGCTGCCACCATAGCTATTTATCTAATTAACAGATCTCCCTCTACTGCCATAAAACTTAAAACCCCTGAAGAATTACGGACTGGCAGACCTCCTAGTCTCAAACACTTAAGAGTGTTTGGGTGTGCCTGTTATGCACACCAATCCGAAGAGAAGTTAGAACCTAGGGCTTTAAAGGGAGTCTTTCTAGGTTATCCCTTAGGTGTAAAAGGTTATAGGTCGTGGCTTAGGGATCAGAAGGGGTTTAAGGTCATCATAAGTAGAGATGTTGTCTTTGATGAGACTAGAATGCCTTGTAAAGACATTGACTTGCCTATTGAAACCATAACAGATCCTTCAAAGGATGTTGTTAACCAGATTCATGTGGAAACTGGTAGCCCACCACCAAGTCAAGTCAAGTCTCGGTTTAGCTTGATCCAATTGAGGATCAAGAGGCCACCCATTCCGATGGTATGAATCATGTGGAAGAGAGTTAGAATCAGCTAGAGGATAACAATGATCCTCTAGCTGATTACGAGTTGGTTAGGGATATGATTAGAAGAAATATAATACGTAACAGTAAGTATGCCAATGCAGATTTCACATCTTTGGCATTGTACACTGGCTAAGAAATAGATAATATTGAACCTAGGACTTATGAAAAAGCTATGAGTTCCATAGAAAAGTCAAAATGGCTGAATGCCATGAAATATGAAATGGAGTCTTTAGTTAGGAATAATACCTGGTCTTTAGTCAAGAAACCTGAGAAACAGAGGGTTATAGCCTATAAATGGATCTTTAAGATCAAAGATAGGGATGGGCAGAATGAGCCACCTAGGTATAAGGCTAGATTAGTTGGTAAAAGGTTTACTCAAAGGGAAGGAATTGACTACAATGAGATTTTCTCTCCTGTAGTCAAGTACAAGACCATTAGGATTATTCTAGCTTTAGTCACTTTCTATGACCTAGAATTAAAGCAGTTAGATGTCAAAACTGCCTTCCTATATGGGGATTTGGATGAGACAATATACATGTCTCAACTCGAGGGATTTACATCCAAATCAAATCCCTCCTATGTTTGTCTCCTTAGAAAATCTTTGTATCACTACAAGAAAATAGGGGCTTTGTTGACAGTTAAAAACTGTCAACAAAGCCCCTGTCAAGAAAAGTCTTGATAGTTTTTAATTTTTTATTATTTTTTTTCTTGACAGTTTTTAACTGTCAAGATATATATATATATATATTTTTTAATTTTCATTATTTAATATTTAATTATAATAACATTTTTTATTTTTAAACACCACCACCCTGTCGTTGGAGACCGCCATCGCCGGCCAGTCGTCGCCACACCTGCAGCCGTCGGACCACCGCCACTGCAGCTGCTGCCGGACCACTGCCGCTTGCCGCCGTCGGTCCACCACAGCTGCCGCACCTACCGCCGTCATCGGGCCACAATCGCCGCCACTACCGGACCATCTCTGCCGAACCACCACCGTCGCCTGCAGCCGCCGGTCCACCGCCACCGCCACCGCCACCGCCGCACCTGCCGCCGTCCAGCCACCTATGAGGATAATAACAATTAATTGTCATTAGTGGGAGTTGAACTTGACTACAACCCTTGATGTGTTTACAATTGAACAATATTTATATATAAACTATATGAGTTGTTAGAAATGTTAGATAAATTTAAATTTATTCAACTAATCAAAATTCTAATTTCCATGACAAACATATATTTAAAAATATTTATTGAAACTCTTAATAAAATTATATATTTTTAAACATATATAGTCAAGTTATTGGTCAATACTCTATGGTCACGTTTGGTTACATGGTGAAATGGTAATTGGAATGAGAATGAGAATGAGAATGCAAAGGAAAGGAAAATTAAGTTTTTTGTTTTGTTGGAATTTTAGAATTAGTCTATGAATCAGTATTATTTTGTTTGGTTAACAACGAAATGGAATGGAGTTAACTGTATTTTGACCAAAATACCCCTAATTATGAATGTATAATAGCATGATATATTATGGATAATAATAATAAAATATAAAAGTATATTATATATATAATTATATATTATTTAATATAATAATATATTATATATTATATATATAATACATATAATAATAATAATATATATATTATATAATATAACATATATATATATAAATATAAATATATATAATACATCCTCTCTTACACTCAGCCCTCATCTATATTGATGACATCCTCCTGTTCTCTCTAGATAATACCTCTCACAATCTCCTTCTCCAACAGTTCTATGACATTGTTCATCACTACGGTATCATGCTCTCCGAAAAGAAAAGCATAGTTGGAAGATCTGAAATTGAATTTCTTGGAATGCACATTTCCAACGGCCAATGCCGTCTTGGTCCTCATTTGGCTATCCGATTATTAGACTTCCCTGATTCTGATCTCAGCGTAAAACAAGTTCAACAATTCCGCGGAATCGTCAACTATGTCAGAGCTTTATTCCTCATGTCAGTCAATACACCTCAGTCCTCTCCACATTACTTAAAAAGCATCCTCCTCCCTGGAATTCCTCCCACACTGAGGCCATCATCAAATTAAAGGAGATCTCTCAATCTCCTCCTGCCCTCGTCATCCCTTCTTCGGGCCAACTTATCCTCTAGACTGATGCCAGTGATTTTTTCTGGGGAGCCGTTCTCATTGAAGATCGAGAAGGTCAACGAAGATACTGTGGTCATGCCAGTGGAAAATTCAAAGATGCCCAACAACATTATCACATTATCTATACAGAGATTCTTGCTGTCAAATATGGAATCCAAAAGCTCGATTTTCACCTCCGGGCAAGAAACTTTATTGTTGAAATGGACAACTCATCCTTCCCAAGGATACTCGATTTTCGCAATAAGATTCCTCCCAATCCTCTCCTTTTGAGACTCAAAGATTGGTTTACTCGATATGACTTCATTGTACGCCACGTGAAAGGCCATCATAATATAATTGCTGATATGCTCTCCAGGCCTCCACTCACCCATCTCATTACACCCACAGGTCACTATCCTCTTATCTTCATGACTTCTCCTGCTGGTCCCTCATCATCCTCACCAGCCATACATGATTACTCATTCCCACCAGAACTCTTGGCCACGTTGCCACCTTATCATCAACCTTCTCTAGATCAGATCCAGTCCTTCGCCAAGGCTCAACTTCCGGTCTACTTAGCCCACATCAATAGTCAAGACTGTCGTCACACTGTCAACAATCTATCCAGACCATATCTTGACCCATTCATAATGCCACCCTTCTACTACTTTTCTCCTCAACTGCTTTGGTTCCTCTGGTGTTTATCAGTCCTACATCACCATGCCATCGTCTTCCCACTTCAGGCTTTATATAGTCATCTCCATGATCCCTCTCAACAAAACTCTCTGTTATGGGTTTTCCTCCAATGGTTCACGTCATTGACAAACTGGAAAAATGAACTCACTAAGCTCATGGGACAATATAACCTTTGGAAGCTTGATTATGAGTCAGCTGCCTCTGTATGCTGTATATGGATCCTCTATAGGCCCTACCGGTACAATCCCCACAAACGACTCCTATGGACTGCCAACACCAGTTATGAATGGCACACCACTTATGATTATCAAAAGATGTACCCAAAAATTCTCCAAGTCTCACTGCTCAATTTCCTCTGTGATGTTAATTACATCCCCACCGACGAAGTTTTCATCCTTCCTGATATCCCTAGAGACCCCACTCAAAGCTGAAACCCTTTCCAAGATTCATGCATGATTGACTCTCAGGACCCCTTTGATTTTGCTTGGCCCTGCTCCATTTGTGGAGCCCAAGACTCAGATGATGAATATCATGCCACCACCTGTAATCTATCAAGTTCGTAATTTCAGCTCAGCCCGAGTTCCAAGCTCGTGATCTTATCTTGTGTAATAATTTCATTTCATGTTTTGTTTGTATTAGGCCCTGTTTGTTTATATTTGGTTATATTTGGCAGATGGCCCCTAGTTTGCTTTTATGTAATTAGCTGCCACATTTGTTGGCTTTACTGTGTGCTAAGTTTGGATGTATCCTATCTCTCCTTCTATATAAGGAGAGCTCGTCTCTTGTAAAATCCAGAATCTGCAATCAATAAAAATATCCCTCTTGTGTTCTAATTTCTCATGTCTTGCTAAATATTTCCTCATCTTCCTTCGAATGCCTGTCTCTCATATAAGTAACAGTCTGTAATTATCTCAGTATGCTCTGTGCTTGCCTCTAGTTGAGGATCTTGCACATCAGAAGATGAGATGTTTTCGGCTTAAGGTCCCTGTCTGTCTCTAGATGGTTTGAATGTTAGTATATTATATATAATAATATATTATTTAATATATTAATATATAATATATATATAATGCATATAATACATTTTTTTTAATCAAAAACAAAACTGGTATAATACATATAATACATATAATAATATATATATTATATAATATATTTATATATTATATATAATAATATAATAAATAAATATATTATATTATATATGTTTATATATGGTTATATATATTATAATAATATAATATATAATAATAATATATTATTTTTGGAAAGGATCTGAGGGTATTTTTGTAATGGAGTTGGGGCATATGAGGGTATTTATGGAATATAAATTTTAGTTTGGAATGGAATGACTTTCCATTGGTTTTTGGATGGAATGCCCATTCCACCAAAATGGTGGAATCCTCATTCCATTGCATTTTAACAAACCAAACGAATGGAATAACTTTCTTTCCATTCCATCCAACCAAACATGACCTATAGGAGACTCGTGACAACAGTTGTAATAAGCATGATTTGGAATACAATTCTCACTACATGGGAGATATTTCTCAACACGCATATTGCAATTTAATGAACAAATGTAAGACTTAGATTGAAATTCCCTTAAGCAATATAGTGTAATATATACCTAAAGGGGGGGGGGGGGGGGGGGGGGGGGGGGTGTGTGAAAAGGTATAGGCCCAAATTCTTCCAAATTCAAAATATGCGGATTACAAGAATGAAATGTACAATTGATATGATTTAATCAATGGTATAGTATGAGTCAATACATGTGAAAATCAATATACAAGAGATACAATCAATACATGATATGGAAGATAATGAAAAGTAAAGCGAAAATAGACACAAGTATTTTTATGTGGTAAAACCTCAAAGAGGAAACATCCATGGGTTGATACCACAACCACCGGCAAAGCAATCCACTATATGAAAAGGACTTACACACTCAAGCTATCAACACATGATATCCGCTCAAGCTATCACCTCCTAATCTACCCTCGGGCCTAGTGAACTACCAAGCCTACTTCCTATCCAAGATGTGTCCTACACCTCTAGGAAGCAACTTCCTATCCAAGACGCTCACGTCTCTAGGAAGATTTCTTGCTTGACTATCCGAGTCCTCCCGACTCTAATCAAGACTTCTTGCTTGGCTATCCGGAACACTTTCCTAGCCAAGACTTCTTGCTCAAGACAAAGCTTCACTCACTTTGCAAGAGACTTCAACCTTTCACAAGGCAATGATCTAAGTGATGCAAATGATGCAAACACAATCAAATAAAGCAAGATGATCAATCAAGCTCTATGAACATGTTCAATGATAATCTAGAATATGCTTTCAACAAACAATCACAAATGTATCTAGAAATCAAAGCATGTGAATCAATAAAAACAAGATATGAATATTCAATATATCACACAAAAATCTTAGTTCTTAGATGATGAAATTAAACCTAGAAAATAACATGAGGCACATCATATACAACATTTCTAGAATCAATTTCAAGATAGGTCAAGTTTAGCAATATATGTTCAATTGAAATCAAATGGCTAAAACTCAACAATCAATAGATCAACCACCCCTAGAATATGATCTAACAACATTCTAAACACATATCATCTATCAATTAGGAAGATTAAAAGAGATGATCAAAAGATGAAATGAGAAGAAGAAGTTTCACATACAAAAGTTGAACCTCGTACTGAAATCAGAAAACTGGGAAAAATGACGAACTCAAATGGCTCTGAAAATGCATGGGGTTTGTATCTCTCTTCAAGACCAACAATTTTGGTTTTTGAATCACTCAATTCGGAGTTGAAATGGGAGAGATATGATCAAAATAAGAAATCAAAAGTTGTAAAGAATTCTGCACGGGATTTCAAATATAAATGGAGGGAGAAGAGATGAAGAAGAGAGGGATCCGGTGGCCAATCAAAACGAGCCACATCACCATCCCCGTGGGCCACATGGGACCAGAGGGGTGTTCTGGCCATGGGTCCCACGGCTCCCACACGTGGTGGGCAATGCATGGCCTTTAGCCATGCTTGCCTCTCGCGCGCTCCCTCATGTTCTTCAGCCGTATCTTGGGCATCCGAACTCCGATTTTGAATCCGTTTTCAGATTACCAACCGTGACTCCCTCACGCACGACTACAACTATAAAACTTTGAAAAATGGTTGAGAAATCATTTCGGAAAATGACAATGAAATCAACTCAACGAATGAGAATGCAAAGTAGCGTAGCGTAGCTACATCATTTGGACTCGAAACCTTATGAATGAGTAACCAAAATGACCGGAACTCAATAAGGAATCAAATAAAAACATATTCAAGTCCAAAATAAAAGACACACAAACAAATAAATACAAAGTCATACAAGTATGCCATATCTATGCGATAGTCATAAAACATGCAATTCTACAATGTTTGTCTATAAGAGACCAATGCATGTGCATACTCAAATGTGTGTGAATGTGTAATACCAAATGTTTGCACTACGATGCAGGGACACACATATATGAATTGTGTGTGTGTGCGCTTATGCCTTGCAAGAGGAAGAAGTATCTCGATACCTTAGCATCCAAATAAGCACATTTCCTCTTGAAGACAAACTTTGCATGCGACATTGCTTTCCTTCTTTGAAGCTTGATCTAATCACAAAACACCTAAGCAACTAAGCAATACAAATAAAGAGAGTTTTGCAATGGAATCAAGCCAACACAAATCTAGGATCTTACACTAATTTATATGGGTAATTGGATTATTAACATGTCTCTTAGTATGAAACAAGAGAGTGCAAAATAAATAAACAATTTTAAAAAAAAAAAGAATTTTGATTTTTTTTTAAATAAATGATTTAAAAGTAAATTTATTAAATTTAAAATTTTACTTATCCAATATCGATTTGACCAAAAACCGATATCTTACTGTAAAATAAATCCATATCGGGATTTTGTTTGGCGTTGAAAATAGGAAGTAAAAGTTAAAAAAAATTATTAAAGATAATGAACAAATTATATATTATGAATGTTATATATATATTATTATATTAAATAATATATATTTATAATATTTATATAATATATAATATAATATATATATAGCAAATCACATCTAATAATATAATAATAATATATATTTATAATATTTATATAATATATATAAATATTATATATTATTATATTAAATAATATATATTATATATTTATATTATAATAATATACAATATAATATATATATATATTGTATAATAAATATATAATATAATAATATATAATATTATATATATATTATAATTGTTAGCCCCAAGGGTTTCAATGTCTAGTTTTGATGATAACAAATAATTGGTTTTTGTACTAATGTTTTTATTGAATGTGAGATATTACAAATCAAGGTTACAAATCAAAGTGGCAAGAACAACAAGTTGCTTAATCAAGGAAGAAGCTTTGGTAGTTTAATATTTTTTATTTCCTTGTACAAGATATGAATTGATTGCTTAAGCTTGCTCAAGAGTTTAATCATCCCTAGCTAAGCAAAACTATCTTATAATGGCCATAAGTTCCTTAGAATTATCAAGGCCTATCAAATATTCAAATTTATAAAAGCTTTTCTAAGGAGCGGCTCAAGCACTCGAGCCTATCCTTCGAGCCGCTCTTGAGCGGTTGATACATCTCTATGGTGGCTCGAACACCATTCAGCCGCCGGAGACAATTTTTGATTTTCATGTGTCTAACGACTAGTTTCCGTCCAACCGCCGTCCAGCCGGCCATTCAGCCGATCTTCGTCAGGTGCATTAAATGCACATCTCAACGGGCAAAAATCCTTGGCTATCAATTTTCACTATAAATACAAGCCCCTAACTCACATAAATGACACTCAACAACCTATTATTCATTGCTTTCAACCTTCAAGTGTTTATTAAGTGAGTTTTCTTAGTTTGCTTAGCAAAAATCCTTTCTCTTTCTTATCTCTTGAGCTAAGTACTTCAGCAATTAAATTTTCATATCTACTCTTGTGAGAGTTTCTCTTGTAACTTTACTCAAATACATCAAGTTGTATGTGAGAGAAGTGAGATTCTTTACTTGTTGTAGTGAGAGACTAAGAGGAGGAGAATCTCTTAGTGTGATTGCTAAAGTGAGTCACCATTGTGTAACTTGTAAAGAATATTGATAGTGAAAAGACTCAAGCTTGGTAAAGCTTGGTGGAGTGGAAGTAGGCAAGGGTTGGCCGAACCACGTAAAAATCTCCGTGTTTGTTTTCTTTATCTCTTATCTCTTTAATTTGTGCAGTCTATTTATATTATTCATACTTATATTTATACATTCATATCACATTTAGAATTGCATTTTGTGGCTGGGGTATCCATAACAATAAATATTATATTATAAAACATTCATAATATATAATTTTTTTTTTATCTTTAATAATTTTTTTAAACTTTTACTTCCTACTTTCAACACTAGACAAAATCCCGATATGGATTTATTTTATAATAAGATATCAGTTTTTGGGCAAACAGATATTGGATAAGTAAAATTTTAAATTTAATAAATTTACTTTTAAATCATTTACTTTCAAAAAATTCAAAAAAATAATTTTAAAAAAATTGTTTATTTATTTTGTACTCTCTTGTTTCATACTAAGAGACACGTTAATAATGCAATTACCCATATAAATTAGTAATCTGAATCTTACATTTGTTCATTAAATTGCAATATGCATGTTGAGAAATATTTCCCCTGTAGTGAGAATTGTATTCCAAAATATGCTTATTACAATTGATGTCATGAGTATCCTATAGGTCATGTTTGGTTGGATGGAATGGAATAGAAAGAAAGCCATTCCATTCATTTGGTTTGTTAAAATGCAATGGAATAGTGATTCCATTGAAATAGGGATTCGACCATTTTGGTTGAATGGGCATTCCAACCAAAAACCAATGGAATGCCTTTCCATTCCAAACTAAATTTTTTATTCCATAAATACCCTCATATGCCCCAACTCCATTCCAAAAATACCCTACTTTCTAAAAATAATATATTATTATTATATATTATATTAATGTTATTATAATATATAAAACGATATATAGATATATATAATATAATATAATATATATATATATATATATATATATATTATATTATATTATATATATTATATATATTATACTATTACATATATTATATATTATTACATATATATTATATAATATATATAATATTAATATATTAGTATATATGTATTATATTATATTATATAAATATATTATTATTATATATATATAATATAATATAATATATATATATTATATATTATATATATTTATATATATATATATATTATATTATTATATGTATTATATATATTATATATATTAATAATATATATAAAAAATGTTTGTGATTTGTTGACAGTTAAAAACTGTCAAGAAAGTTAATAATTGTCAAGGATTATTGACAGTTAAAAACTGTCAACAAATAACTGTCAACAAAACCATATTTTCTTGTAGTGTATGGGCTTAAACAAGCTCCTAGATAGTGGTATAAAAGGTTTGATGCTTTTATTACTAGCTTAGGTTTTTGTAAAAGTATGATTCTTGTTTTTATTTCAATAATACAATTGTTGGAAAATCTGTTTACTTGTTTTTATATGTGGATGATATGTTAATAGCTAGTAAACATATGCGTAGGGTCATTGATTTAAAGAAGAAACTAAAATCTGAATTTGAAATGAAAGATTTAGGAAATGCTAGGAAAAATCTAGGTATAGAAATTTTGAGAGTCAGAAAAGAGAATAGGCTATGCCTAAATCAATCTAAATACCTGTCTAAATTGATCAACATATTTGATATGAAAAACTGTAAATCTGCGAATGTTCCCTTAGCTTCAAATTTTATTTTGTCCGCTGCTCTGTCTCTTAGAACTCTAGAAGAAAGTAGATATATGGAGAGAATCCCTTACTCTAGTGTAGTAGGATCAGTGATGTACTCAATGATCAGTACCAGACTTGATTTGGCTCTGGCCATTAGTGTTCTATCTAAATATATGGCTAAGCTTGGAAAGGAACATTAGAATGCCAAGAAATGGTTGTTAAGGTATATTAGTTCTACAACTTTAGTAGGACTGATTTATGACTGTTCTAACAGTGAATTAGAACTGATAGGCTATATTGATTCTGACTATGCTAGGGACAGAGATAAGAGAAGGTCTACTTCCTCTTGTTTTTTCACCTTTGCAGGGTGTTGTGTTAGTTGGAAAAGTCAGTTACAATCTGTTATGGCTCTGTCCACAACATAATCTGAATATATAAATATATAGCTGCTACTGAAGCTATTAAGGAAGCCATTTGGCTTCAAGGGTTGTTAAGTGAAACTAATGTGTTTAAAGGAAAATCTTTAATATACACTGATAGTCAAAGTGCCCTGCATCTTTGTAAAAACCCTGTTTTTCATGAAAGAACTAAACACATAGAAGTCAAATACCACTTCATCAGAGATCAAATCTCAGATGGAGTGGTGGAAGTGGATAAAGTTTCCACTGAAGATAATCCTGCAGATATGGGTACTAAAGTGGTACCCTATAGCAAACTTAAACATTGTTTGAATTTGCTCAAAATTGGTGATTATGGCTGATTTTCGTTTTCTGTGTCTTGAGTTAGGTACATCATAAGAGATATCCTTTGCTATGTGATGAAGTCTAAGCAACCTTGTTCAACAATGATGGCCTAAGGTGGAGTTTGTAAAGTTTTGTTAGCCCATCAGTTTCTCAAGCCCAATGATAAGAGTAATTAAAGCCAGAAGAAGCCCAATTGCCAAATGCTCCCTATCTGACCCAAAGCCAAAACTTAGCGTTTACTTACCTTATCTGATCACTTGAAATGTTGAGTCAGGATTGCTGGTTGAGTTGTCATGCTGGGATTGGTTCAGCTTGGCTGATGTGTACCTTATCTCTTAAGACCTATATAAACGAAGAAATGAAGAAAGAGAAGGCATTATTCATTTTAGGGTTTTTTCTTCTCTTTTTCTATAGAGTCTATTTTCTCTCGAGTGTTCTTTGTGTTCTTGGTATTCATCTTGAATATCTGCGTTCTCTGCTTTGGATTTGCGAGAGAGTTAGAAGAGAAAAAGAGAGATTTGTGTATTGTGATTCTTCTGATACTAATTTTGTGTATTTCTAGGTTGTTATCAGAAGTGAGTTTGAGAGGTTAGGGTTTCCTAGGTTGAGCGTTTGTTGTATCAGGGCTTCTGGGCTCCTTTTGAGGGCTGATATTGAATAGATCTATGCAGTTTAAGGTTGTAAGGACACCATCTAGTGATAGAGTCTCTTTTGAGTGGCTTAACGTGGATGTAGGCCCATTCTTGGCTGAACCACGATAGATCTTGTGTCATTTACTTTACTGCCTGTTCTTATACTCCTTTATCTTGTTAGATTTTGCATGTATAGGTGATATATAATCTGTTGTTCTTTTAGATGATGCATGAGTAACTTAGATCTGAGAATGCATGCCTAAATCTGAATGTTTATAGGCTTAGATCCAGTCTATTGTTAACTTGTTGCATATCTGGTAAAAATAAAGAATTGAGTTAGGTTGCTAGACAATTTTCAATTGTATCTCTATTGTAAGTGAATCTTACTGAATCTGTTTATAGATATAAATATTAGTTAATAGGATTTATACTTGCTATAAATTCCCAACAGTTGCTCTATTCTTTTTCTTTTAGGTTTCAACAATAGAAACTTGGAGACATATTATAAATGACTTTTGGTGGTCGTTATGTTCTCAAACTACACTAGAGTGATATATAATGAATTCTTTTCTATTCCATTTGAGCTATTTAGGCCTTCTACCTGTGGATGCTGATAGGGACGAAGCCAGGAATTGTTTCCAACAGGGATGTCGTAAAATAATGATTTATATCAACACATGTATCATGTTATGACCCTTCCTGTGCAGGTATTTAACCACTGTGATAGATTAAACTATTGTGCAAAATAATGGCATATATTCTGTTACTTCATGTATGTTATTTACACCTATCCTTGTTCTCCAGGGATGCTCTTACAAATGTCTAACAAATTAATTGGTTTTATCCTCGATGGAAAGCTCCTCCTAATGGCCTTTTCAAAATAAATACGGATGCTGCTTTGAACGAAAGAGATCAAATCTCTGGCATTGGGGGTGGTCATTTGTGATTGTAATGGGCGGGTGATGGCCTCTCTTTGTAGTCAGTTGGGAGTGTGCTATAGTCCTGATATAGCTGAAGCCTTGGTAATTCTTAGAGGTTTACGGCTGGCTTTAGAAACAGGTCTGGTCCCGGCGGTTTTGGAGTCAAATGCGTTGGTGATTGTTAATGCGATTGGTTCACAGGCCTTGCCCAATTATGATGTTGGTGTGATTATCCATGATATTTTGAGTATTCCGAGGAGTCCCAGTTTTAAGCATGTTATTTTTGTTCCCAGATTAGCAAATAAGGTTGCCCATGAAAAGAAATACGGTGTGTTCTAAATATGTTATCTAGAGGGGGGGGGGGGGGGGGGGGGGGGGGGGTGAATAGATTTTAACTATTATTACCCACTTTTCGCATGCAAGTCAATTTTACGAAAATGCCCCTAGTCAAAAATACAAACAAGTGTAATATAGTGCGGAATTTAAATAACACTTGATGTATACGTGGAAACCCAACCACTGGGAAAAACCACGGGCTGTTTAGTGCGCCACACTCAGACCTCGAAATCCACTAATCGAAATGGAGTTTACAACCTATGTAGACCTCGTTTAACACTCCGGTCAATAACCCCCCACTTCTACCACTCGGGCCTTTAAAAGTGGCTCTAGTCTTAATTGCTTGAGGCCTAAGCAACCTTAGCCTCAAGACTTAATTCTCTAAGAAGAGATTATGCAACCTATGTGAATATGTATGAATATTCAAATAACAAACAAGGCTAGGTAACCTTAGATGCTTATCTAGGATGATGATATAATTAATTTAATCAACCCTAGATATCAATTGCTAAATGACATGTCAAATAGCTTAGCTAATCAAGATTAGTCAAAAACCTAATTAGCTAACACAAAACAACACTCAATCAATTCATCACAATTAATTCTCTAATCTTGTATTTATCATATGATCAACAACATACAAGTAAATTAAAAGAGAATATGCTTGTTAGTAAAAATACTAAAATAAGATGAAATTAATCAAAATCTTACCAAGCATGTTGTAATGATGCAAATCCAATCATAGATGCTTTCTATGTAGACATAGAGGATGCAATATGAAATTTGATGCAAAAAGGATTTGATTTGAGTGTTTAAAGGTGAGTTCTTGATTTGATTTTTTCTCAAAAATCTCTCTTTGAAGTTTAGGGTTCTAATTACTCAAGAAGCTTATTCAGAGAATGAGAAAGTAAGATATTTATAGACATCAAGAATTGGGCATGTGAAAAGACAATTTTGCCCCTGAAACGCACCGTTCGGTGGTTTCAATCGGCGGCCAGGCCACCGATCACGACCGTCGAATTGAGCTCGTGAAGAACAGAGCATCAACGACGGTTTCATTCGGCAGTTTCATGACCGCCGATCCAACCGTCGAATTAGACCGAGAGATTAAAATCGATCAGTTATGAACGGCAGTTTCGAACGGCGGTCATGACCGCCGATCGTGACCGCATAATTGCTTCAGACCAATCTGGACTGAAACGGCGGTTTCATTCGGCGGCCAGGCCGCCGATCATAACCGCCGATCACCAACAATGGTGAAAACCAAGGAGAAGCCAAGGGCATTCTCCGTGGGCGGTCTTCGCGTAAAACCAAGCACACATACGTGTGAGCGCGGATGTTTCCGAACACTATCGAGAAACGAATTACTAAGCACATATACACACAACAAGTTATAAAACAAAGTGCTAGTGTGTAAAGTGACATGTGAAGAGTATGCACACAAATGCAAGTATGCTAAGTGTGTGTGTGCTTACTAAATCTCTTCAAAGAAAAATCAAGCACAAGAAATTATACCTTTGGCGTGCTTGTCCCTTGAGGTCTTGAAAGGGCCTTCGAGCATGAAGTTCAAACACCTAAACTACCCTTACATTATCAACCCCAACATGTGGTTTGTCCACGAAATAAGCCAATCAAGATATAGGAATCCTTACAGCCCATAATCTGGCTAAACTCGCTTTGAGTCATGCGAGTGAGTCTGCTTGGTTGGAAGACGGTCCTTTGTCTGTGGAAAGTCTGGTCTTGGGTGACTACTGTAACCATTTGTTTCTCTTTAATGAATTTCTCTTAAAAAAAAAAAAATTGGCTGTAATTATTTTATGGATTTGGATCTTTGTTGATCTGATTTTTTGTTTTCTAACCTTTTTAAAGCATGTGATTAGTTGTTGATAAAGCGGTTGTGAAAATCAATCACATCTTAATCACCATTCATTGCAATGTTTATGTGTCATGAGATTAGATGAAGTCAGGAAAAAGAGTAGATCAGTAAAGGATCCAAATTCTTAATTTATAAGTGATCTTATTTTAAAAAGCTTAAGTTTGACAATATAGAATTTTAATCTTGTTCAGCTATATTGTTTAATTTAATGTGTTACTTGGATATGATGTATAGGACTTGTTTTCACTTTCAGGGGATGATGTCTTCAACATGAATAAGAAGTTGACAGAAAAGCAGAGGAAAATGCTAGGGTAGCTGCTTCAAGCTCTTCCTCGACATGCTTAGCCGGCGTCTGTTTCAAGAAACTGCAAGAGTAATTTTTTTGACCATGTTGTAATTACTTTTCCTTTTACAGCAAGTGACTGATATGTAAAGAGGAACAACAAAGTTATTACCAGCATTTCATCACTCATGAATCTAGTGAAATGCCACTGAAATTTTGTGTGGGCCGAAAGCTTGGGTTGATGCGTTGGAGGGCCTACATTGGAGGGTAGGGAATGGCAAGGACATTGATGTGTTTGTTGATCCTTGGTTGCCTAGTCCGAATTTCTCTTATTATCCTTCAGAGAAGCTTAAGGTAGCATCTTTAATTCTTCCTCATAGCAGGATGTGGGATTTGAGCAAACTTTTTTTTTTTTTTTTGATTCAGGTAGGCTATTTCAAGTATCCCCATTAGTGTTCATGGAGAAGCCGATAAGTTGGTATGACTCTTTCGGAGAAGAATAGATTGGCTTGTTCTAGTTCCAAAAGTCATCAACAGTGGTGGTTGGGGTATAGGAATTTGCATATTCCTCCTAAAATTAAAATGTTCATTTTGAAGGTTTGTAAGAATGCCATTCCTTCTTTGACAAATTTCATTTGGTGGTTGGGGAGGAAGTTGACTCTGGGAAGCATGCGTTGTTGTGTTGTTTTGGAGTGGAGGAAGTGTGGGCTAAGGCTATATATGTTTAGAATTGCTTTCTCTTACAAAATAATCAAAGATAAGTTGATACGTATTTAGTAAATTGACTTAATAAATAGTCAACATAAGAAAAAGTCAAAGCAAATGTGTTTGATAAACTTTAATTAATTATAAAAAATGACTAAAATGGACATGATAGATAAACATATGATATATTATTTAGTATTTTGTTTCCTATTTATTTTTATATTCAAAAAAAAAAAAATTCCAACTTTTTTTTTTGACACTATCTATCCACCTATCTAGATAAGGTATTTTTTTTTTTTTTGGGTAGGATTTTAGCCACTGAATTGAAAGTCATTTGTCCAAGCTTCAAGCTCGTCTATCTACCAGCTGAGCTACGTCCCTGGGGGCATTATTTCCAACTTATTAAAAAAAAAATTTTAATTTTTTTACTTAATTTTAGAACTTTTATATATTAAAAAAAATAAATATAAAGCATAAAAGAATAAAAATAAAATTACCAAATTTCAACATTAAAAAAAAAAAACAAAATAAAAACAAATTATGACCAAGTCAACTCAGTCTCATTGCAACCAACTCGCTCAACCAGAAGCTGAGTCAACTCAGTCTTTTCACAATTGAAACTCAACCACCGTCTTTTAAACCCAAGGGCTGCGTCGACCTCTCCAATTCCGCCTCCAACTTTGGCTCCACCGGATTCTCCACCGAGAACGTTTCCAGACTTGGTCACATGCCACCGATCTCCTCTCCCTCGCCACCAATGCACAAGTGTTAGAAATCATGAGACATCGTCGCGGATTCATTGCTAGAATGGAGGAGGCGACCACCTCGTCCATCACTGGAGCAGAACATGCCTCTTCGTCACAGAAGAGGATGGTTCTACTTCGGCGATGGAGGAGGGGGATGCCTCCTCCATTTTCGTGAATAGATTTGCGAAATCTCACGATTTCATTCGTGAGAACGGAGGAGGCTTTTCGCCTCCTCCGTTGTCGGAGGATAATCGGCTTCCTCTGGTGATGTCGACATCGTCAGAGAAGGCTAGTTCTCCTCTGCCATCATCTTCAACAGTGGCCACCACCAATGGCCACCATTGTGCAATTTTTATAATTTTATTTTAAAAAATTGTTTTAAATTTGAGGGCATTATTGTGTTTTCATTAAAATGGTGAGGGTAATATGGACATTTGAAAGGTAAGGGATTAACTTCTCCATTAATCATTTTCCAAAAGCAATCCCATTCAACTTCTCAAAAGAGCATATTATAAAATAAGCTACTTTTGAGAAGTTTACCAAACACCATTTTGCTCAAAACTTGAGAAATAAGTGATTATTTCTCAAGTAAAAGCAACCCCAAACATAGCCATAGGGAATGATATCCAAGTTCAGGGGATATATGCAATGTTTCGACACGATCAGGTGGTTGTTAGGTTTCTAAAGCTGATTTTGGAAAAAAAAAATTGTGTGCTGATTTGGAGTGCGTGGAATGTTTGAAATCTGTTGGTTCAGAAGGGCTAAGCTAACATGCCTGAGTTTATCCTGGACAGAGCTTCTAGCATGGGTTCTTTCGGGTCAATTGTGATGCAGCAGTTAACTTGCCAGAGGGGTTTTGAATATGGGTGCAGCCATCCACGTAAATAGCTATTAGAAAGTATGGAGGTAAGTTTGTTGAAGTTTCTTTAAAGGTCTTGTTGCCTTGCTGGGATGTTTTTCTCCAGAAATTGGCCTGTGTGGATAACTTCTATTTCTTAATGATAGATGATCACTACAAAAAAAATTGGCTATTGGGACATTTTTTTTTTTTCGTCCCAATAGGCCAAAAATCGTCCCAAGAGGTCTATTGGGACAAATAAAATTCGTCACAAAATCCGTCACCTTAGGTGGGTCGCAATAGCTTCTTTGGAATGAAAATTAAAATTCGTCCCAATAGACCATCTATAGGGACGATTTTTATTCGTCCCAATTGATCATGTATAGGGACGAAATTATTCGTCCCAATAGACAATTTTTAGGGACGAATTGTATTTTCGTCCCCTTTGACAACCTGTAGGGACGAAATATTTTGTCCATTTACATAATGTTTTGTCCCTTTAGGTACTCTATAGGGACGAAATGTTTTTTAAAAAAATAATAAAAAATTTGTTGCCTTCAAACAACCAAGCCACCTGCCTACGCCCACACCCACACCCGCCCACATAAATGATAAATCACTGTCCTCAGCAGGTGTTGAACCTTGCCCACCAATGCTTATCCACCTTGCTGCTGATTTGATTGTGATATTAAAAGCATACTTTATATATATAAACTCTATTTGTTATTAAATTTTTATTGATTTTTTTCAATCAAAATTTTATTTGTAGATTGATTCCACCAATTTAAATTTTATTTTTATATGATAAACAAATTCATATTAAAAAACGTTTATTATAGACCCCCGAATGCGTCTGTGTAGCGCTAGTAAACTAATTATCCATTGATGTTCAACCTCCATTGGAGGTCTGTTAAACAGACCTCTATGAAGAAGATGAAAGAATAATAAATATAAAATAAAATAAAATAAAAACTTCAAAGTAAGAGAATGTGTGTAAAGTAAGGGCATTTTTGTACGTTCACCATAATAGGTGCCTTTTAAACTTAAGTTATTAAAGTAGCGGCTTTCTTACAAAACCACTTTTAAAAGGTGACATTTTCCACCATTTTCACGTTTCGGTTTTCGATTCGGAACCAGCGGTTTCGGTTTCGGTTTTGGTTTCGGTTTTGACATTTCGGTTCCGGTTCCAACGGTTCAGTTCCTTTTTTAAAAAATAATAGAAAACCTTTCAAGACTAGTAGTTATTGATCCTTATGAAGAACTTATTGAGAAAAAACAAAATTCATCTCGATAGAGAACCACTTTGGACGAACAAAATGATCCATATTGCATCATTTTCTAATATATATGGTAATTTAATTATTAATCTATCTTTACGGAAAAACTTAAAAAAACAATTCAAGAATTTTCAACAAAATTAATTAATTATTATTATTATTATTATTATTATTATTTTTTTTTTGAATTTTCAACAAAATAATATATATATTTTACCTCTATTATATACCTTATTTTCTCTCATTTCATCTTAAAGTAATATTTTCTTCATCTTCGTCATCTAATACTTTTTTCACGTTTCTTTCTTCACTCACATTCATCTAAGCCCATTTGAGGATTAATTGAAAACACTACAAAAAAAAGAGCTATTAGGACGATTTTTTTTATCCCAGTAGCCCTAAAATCGTTCCTATAGACCTATTGGGACGAAAAAAATTCGTCCCAATAGGCAGTCTATTGGGATGAATTTTATATTTCGTCCCAATAGGCAGTCTATTGGGACGAAAAAAAATCGTCCCTAAAGGTCTTATTATATTGGACAAAATTTATCCAAATAAACATTCTATTAGGACGAAAATCTATAGGGAAGAGGAAGAGATTAGAAAGACATGAGAATTATAACACAAAGGAAATATTTATTGATTTCAGCTTCTGGTTTTTACAGTGGACGAACTCTCCTTATATAGAGGGAGAGATATACTACCAGCATGAAGGGTAGATAGGCAAGTGCCAACAACAGCCTGAACCCTCTTCAAATCCAGGAAAAACTCGTTTCTCTAAACCTTTTGTCCAATCTACTGAAGTCCAAACTGATGGTTCCATCAAGTAGCCCTCCCAGGCTGAACAGAACATGATCGATCAATGGATCAAAGAAGGCTACTCTCATCTCCACATAGGTGCTGTCCATATCATCCTCTCCTTACATGGCCGAAAAGGCTTACCTGTCACTGCCAGGCTGGCCTTGCTCAACACCATTTATACTCAGTATGAACAGGTTGTTGTTGGCACTTGCCTATCTACCCTTCATGCTGGTAGTATATCTCTCACTTACTATCCCAATTTCAACATTCCTCTGAGAGATCAGAACCTCCATAATTGTCTCAAAGTCCAAGTTCAGATCCTTGGTGTACCCATGCAAGCTAATTCCTACATGGCTACCCTCTATCACATAAGAGCCGTTTGTGGGGGTTGTATCTGTAGGGCCTATGGAGAATCCATATATAGCAGACAGAGGCAGCTGACTCATAGTCAAGCTTCCAAAGGATATATTGTCCCATAAGCTTAGTGAGTTTCTTTTTCCAGAACTCATGGCCACATTGCCACCTCATCATCAACCTTCTCTGGATCAAATCTAGTGAAGTCATAGCGAGCAAACCAATCTTTGAGTCTCAAAACGTCCTCCTCCCTGGACTTCCACCCATACTGAGGAGAAGAGGCGGTAGTATTAAGCTAGGATGAGTGACAGGAAGTCTATGACGACTGAGAGGAAGCGTCTTCAGAGAAGGATGCTATATCAGACTTGGACGGGGAGGAAATTGTTTTAGAAGCAAACAGGACCGGGTCGTATGAGCTGGAAGCAACTTGCTTGTATTTCTGCTTCGAAGGGGACCTTTTCTTTGGTTTCGCTGGTGGAGAAAAGAGTATGGGATAATTTGTAATCCATTCAAGGGGCATGATTTCTGTAAGTTTCTCTCTGGGGCTTGTAATTATGATAGGCCGATGGCCCCTTGAATTCTCTTAAGATTGTTTCAAGGTTCTGTTCAGATTTCACCAATTGCAGGTCAAGCCATGCACTCATCTCTGAAACCCGTTTTCTCTAGGAACCAGGAGAAGAGTCGTCACAAGCCATGGGATACATTTTCAGAGAATTTCTTGGTGATCCTGACCATCTCTATAAACAGGCTAGACAGGAATTCTTTGACATGCGTTGCTGGTTTTCCTGTGTATGTTTTGGATGTACCCTATCTCTCAAAGCTTTCCCCACAATGACGGCCTAACCACGGCTTAAACAGGGTACTAACAGTTCAACCATCTAGAGACAGACAGGGACCTTAAACCTCAACAGATGGAGCAGGACCAAGCGAAATCAAAGGGGTCGTGGGAGTCAATCATGTAGGAATCTTGGAAAGGGTTCCAACTCTAAGTGGGGTCTCTAGGGACACCAAGAAGGATAAAAACTTCATCGATGGAGACGTTAGAAGATGAGATTTTGAGGCTTAAGGTCCCTGTCTGTCTCTAGATGGTTGAACTGTTAGTACCCTGTTTAGGCCGTCATTATGGGGAAAGCTCTAAAACTCTAGAGAGGCACCCAGGGGTACCTGCCACCCGACTTAACAGAGAGTTTTGTTGGGAAGGATCATGGAGATGTCCATACAAAGCCTGGAGTGGGAAAACGATGGCATGATGATGTAGAACTGATACCATAGTGATGAACAATGTCATGGAACTGTTGAAGAAGTATATTGTGAGAGGTATCGTCTGGAGAGAACAGGAGAATGTCATCAATGTAGATGAGGGCTGAGTGTAATTCTCATGTCTTTCTAATCTCTTCCTCTTCTTCCTTCGAATGCCTGTCTATGATATAAGTAAAAGTCTGTAATAATCTCAGTATGCTCTGTACTTGCCTCCAGTTGAGGATCCTGCACATCAAAAGATGAGATTTTGAGGCTTAAGGTCCCTGTCTGTCTCTAGATGGTTGAACTGTTAGTACCCTGTTTAGGCCGTGGTTAGGCCGTCATTGTGGGGAAAGCTCTAAAACTCTAGAGAGGCACCCCTCTCAATCTCCTCCTGCCCTCACCATCCCTTCTTCTGGCTAGATTATCCTTCAAATCGATGCCAGTGATATTTTCTGGGGTGCCGTTCTCATTGAAGACCAAAATGGTTAAAGAAGATATTGTGGTCTGAGGCCGTCATCAAGTTAAAAGAAATCTCTCAATCTCTTCCTGCCCTCACCATCCCTTCTTCTGGCCAGCTTATCCTTCAAACCGATGCCAGTGACCTTTGGGTTCATCATTGTGGTGTGAGAACCTATGTCAAAGTAGGTGATGACATCTACCGGTTTGGAGTATTTGTTAGGTAAAATCCGAACCGGAGCTTGGGGACCGGAATGAGAAACGAGCTGAATAGCCTGATAGGATTCTGGGATAGAACTGTAATCTGAGGAAGAGCCAGAATATTCTGATTCAGAAAGATCTTCTTGGAGAACAAAGGTGGTGGTGTAGGAATTAGCTTGCATGGTTATACCAAGGATCTGAACTTGGACTTTGAGACAAGTGTGGAGGTTCTGATCTCTCAGAGGAATGTTGAAATTAGGATAGTAAGTGAGAGATATACTACCAGCATGAAGGGTAGATAGGCAAGTGCCAACAACAGCCTGTTCATACTGAGTATAAATGGTGTTGAGCAAGGCCAGCCTGGTAGTGACAGGTAGGTTGGTGGGGACACACGAGCTATAATCACGGACTAGATAGATTACAAGTGGTATGATATTCATCATCTGAGACCTGGGCTCCGAAGCTTGACTATGAGTCAGCTGCCTCTGTCTGCTGTATATGGATTCTCCATAGACCCTACAGATACAACCCCCACAAACGGCTCTTATGGACAGCTAACACCAGTTATGAATGGCACACTGGATAATTCATCCCAATAGACTGGCTATTGGGACGAAATATATAATTCGTCCCAATAGACTGGCTATTGGGACGAAAAAAATTCGTCCCAATAGAATTCCTATTGGGACAAAAAAAAAAAAACGTCCCTAAAGGATTTTCGTCTCAATAGACCATTTTTCTTATAGTGGATATTTCCATTTCAAAAAAAGAAAAAAAAAAAAAAGAAATGCCACTGAAATTAGCCACCTCCCCTAGTCGAAAACGAAGATGCTTTGTGTTTGCGCGATTTCCTTGAATAAATCAACTTATCATAATCTACAATTGATGGAGTCTGTTCCTCTAGAGAACCAGATGCCAAGTTAAAATGATCAAAATCAGAGCTTACACCATCTTTCAATCTCCTTGACACTACACAATTATAACGTTTTTGTTTCTTCTTCAAAAGTCATTACTTTTAATTTCCGGAAAATATTTTTAAAAAGGGTGGCTCTTTGCCACCCACAAAATATCTTATTACTCCCATGTTTTAATGAAACTTTTTTATTTCTAAAATACCCTTATACTTAATTACTTAAATTAATACATGATTTTATAATTGGAAATTAAATTTACTTCCTACACCCGTAAATTAAACACTCGATCATCATAACACACAATCTATCATAAACCCTAATAATATATACTTAATCAAACTCAACATCAATTAGGAAATATAATTATTTTCACATATAGTCAAGGAACGATTGAACAAATAGTTGATTTCATGGATTCCGAATGCATTCGGGTATGTTTACTTTAATTTTTATTATTTTTTTGTGATTGAATACAAAATTGTTGCAGTTGTAATCTTGTATAAAAAAAAAAAAAATGTTGTAAAACTTGATTAAGTCTATACGAATCTCAAACACAACCCGCTCGCCCGCTCGCCCGCTCGCTCACTCGCTCACTCACTCACTTTACTTTAATTCAACTAGAAAATCTTATTAATTTAATTGGTTTGTAAACTGAAAAACTTGGAGGATGATTTTTTTTTAAAAAAACAAATTTTTAAATGAAAAAAATTGGTTTTTTGTAAGATTCTCATTTGTTGATTGGCTCATTTCGTGGACAAACCACATGTTGGGGTTCTTTGTAAGGGTAGCCTAGGTATCGGGTTTATTGTTTGAAGCCCTTTGAAGACCTCGTATTGATAAGCACCGAAGGTAAATTTCTATGTGCTTACTTGTCTTGAAGAGATAGTTGCACACACTCACAAATCATGCATATGTTTAATACTTGTATGTTGTGTTTCTTATTGTTGTGCATTAATGCTTATTTTCATCTCTTCTTGCATGTTAGTTTGATTGCATCTTGCATATCCAATTTCCTTGTCATGTTTAGACTTATGATTGCATTTTTGCATTGGGTGCCCCCAAAAGCGCTCTACGGAGGCGATGTACGCACAGCGCCCATTGAGCGCTGTTCAGACCTGATCGATTTAATTCGGTCGCTGTTGGGTCACTGTTGGGGCGCTGTACAAAGCGCTCTACGTACAGCGCCACTCTGTTTTCCCGAGAGAATAGAGTTGGGGCGCTGTACAGGCGCTGTACAGAAGCGCTCTACGTACAGTGCCCAAGGCAAATTTCAGGCCAACTTATCAAAATGACTACACTTTGTTTTGTCCTCCTATATATATGCCACTTTGACTTTAGGTCAATTAAGAGAGTTCATATTCAGATTTCATACTTATGATATTTTTCAAGAGAAGGAAAAATTCCAAGAACTCAAATTTTATTCACTCAAACACTTTTTCATGATCATCAGTCATCATCTAACATCATCCTAGATCTTCTAGATGTCTCTTTGCATGGATTCTTCATCACACTTTGCTTGGTAAGCTTTTCACCAATATCTTACATATTTTGTGTTTTTCTTAACAAGCAATCTCAATTAATTTCTTGTATGTTATTTATATATCTTTTGATACAAGATTGAGATTAGTGTGTTGTATGTTTGAGAAGTTGTATTGTGATAGCTAATTAGGTTTTGTGCTTAATCTTGATTAGCTAAACTATTTGATTGAACATGTCATTTAGTTTTTAATATCTAGGATTGTTCTAATTGCATATTAATCATCTTAGATAAGCATATAGGGTTTCCCTTGCTCTATGTTGCATTTGGATATTCATATATTCACTTAGGGTGTTATTCTCTTCATTGAGAAAGTAACTCTTGTGTGTAGCTTCCAGGATTAGGTTGCTTAGATCGCAAGCAAATCGGACTAGGTTCACTCATACCGGGATTAGGTAGGTGTGTGATTACTTCCGGGATTAGGTTGTAATCATTTTACACATTTAGTGGATTCGAGGTTCGAGTGTGGCTTACTTACTAGCCCGTGGTTTTTCCCGTGAGGGTTTCCACGTAAAAATCAAGTGTTATTTTATTTCCGCATTTTATACTTGATTTATTGCTTTATCTATTTAGGGGTAATTTCGTAATTTTGACTAAACACGCAAAATTGGGTAATAAGCTTAAAATCTATTCACCCCCCTCTAGATAATTTTATACACACCGTGCTATAATTTGTTTCAATTGGTATCAGAGCAGGTTCCTAGACATACATAGGTGATCCTTGCTTATTTTGGTGTGTTTTCCATTTTGTGTGATTTTTGATCATTCCTACATTTGCATTCATTTCATTCATTCATAAACACTATGAGTGGAAACGGTGGAAATGGTGGTGGCAACGAGGGTGCTTCTAGCACAAGGCCTCCACTTCTTACCGAGTTGAACTATTCCCAATGGAAAGGGAAGATGGAATCCTACATATGTCAAATTCACGATCGTGCATGGGTGGCGGTTAAAGACGGATATGATCTACCCAAGATGACTCCCGGGGGTGGAGGAGAAGAAGTATTGAAGCCTAAGGCGCAATGGAACGCGCAAGAGTTTGAGGCTTCAAAGTGGAATAGGAAGGCGATGCATGCCATGTTATGTGCTATGAACGAAAATCAATACAAATTGATTCAAAATACTAGGATAGCTAAGGAGGCTTGGGACATCCTAGAGATTGCACATGAGGGAACCGAAGTGGTGAAGGACTCTAAGCTTCAAGTCCTCCAAACTCAATTCGAGATGCTTAAGATGGAGAAGAATGAGTGCTTCAACGACTTCGAGATCAAGTTGATGGACATAGTCAACCAAAGTCATCAACTTGGTGATCCATATTCGGATAAGAGAATCAAGCAAAAGAATATGAGATCTCTTCCGGATAGGTTTGAATCAAAAGTAACGGCTTTAGAAGAAAATAGTGGATATAAGGATATGAAGCCGAGTGAGGTGACTGGGAGACTTCTAGCTTATGAGTCTAGGAAGGGTCCTATCTCCACACCTCCTAAAAAGCAAAAATGAATTGCTTTGAAAACCTCCAAGGATGAAAATGAGGCAAAGAAGAATGACTCGGACGAAGACCTTGCATTATTTGTGAAGAGATTCAAGAGGGTCATGAAGTTCGGGAAAAAGGACTTTAGTTCCAAAGGTCAAAACTACAACAAAAAGGGTTCCTACAACAAGTTTGAGCCTAGGAAAGAGAAGACCGAAAGGAAAGGGGTCCGATGCTTCGAGTGTGGTGGCATAGGTCACTTTGCCCCCAAATGTGCTAATCACAATGACAAGAAGAAAGGTAAAGTGATGGCCGCCACATGGAGTAGTAGTAGTGATGACTCCATTGAGGGAGATGAGTCTTCAAGTGATGAAGAGCTCATGGCTAACCTCCTAGCTTTTGCCTCCTCCCATAAAAGCAAAAGTTCTAGTGAGAGAGAGGAAATGAGTCAAGAGGAAAATGACTCAAGTGGAGAAGAAAGTGATTCCTCTTCTAACTCCATAAATGGTTTTATGGAGAAAAAGGTGCTTGCTAAATACCATGCCGAGTTTAATGATTTAGCAGTCAAGAGCACAAGAAAGATCAAGATGTTGAGAGAAGAAAATCTTGAGCTTTCATCTCAAAATGACCACTTAAGTGAACAAATGGAAAAATTCAAGAAGATGGAATATAAGCTAAGAGAAGAGTTAGTCTTATTTAGGAGGAATGAAGAAAGTCTAAAGAGGGAGCTTGAAGAAGTAAGAGAGTCTGTGACTAGGATGGATTCTAGCACCAAGAGGCTTGACCATATGCTTGGTGTTGGAAAGTGTCCATGTGACAAGAGGAGTCTTGGGTATGAAGATGGCAAGAAGATCTCAACCTCTAACAAGACCATGTTTGTCAAGAGTTTGAGGAACGAAGAAACTTCATTTGTGCAAATTCCTAGGAAGAAGTTAGAAATAGGACAATGTTCAAATGCACAAGTGAAGATGGGGCCAAGAAGGCAACCTCAAGCTCAACCCTCTAGGGTCCCTCAAGCCAACATTCCTCCACAAGTGGCTTACAAAGGAAAGAGACCAATCATGCAACCTTAAGCTAGGAAGCAATCTAGACCTGTTCAACAACGAAGACCAATTGAACCCATGCATCCACAAAGACAAGGACAAAGTATGATTCCTTATTTTACTCCTATATGTCATTTTTGTGGATTTGATGGTCATATTAGACCACATTGCTTTCGATATATTAAAATGTGCAAAACTAGAAGCATGATTGAGAAGAAAAAGAAAAGAGCCATGATGCATGTTCCTAGGAATGATAATTTTGTTATGCATGATCCTAGAACATCTAGAGCCCATGCACCAAAGACCACTAAGAAAGCTAAGATTGTTTCTAGGTGGATTAGAAAGAATGAAAATGTTTGCCATGTTGCTCAAATAGCCTTGAAGGCAAATTCTTTTAATTTTTGGTATTTAGATATGAAACAAATTATAGCACGGTGTGTATAAAACTATCTAGAGGAGAGAAAGGGGGGGGGGGGGGGGGGGGGGGGGGGGGGGGGGTGAATATATTTTAAGCTTATTACCAAATTTTTCATGATTAGTCAAAATTACGAAATTACCCCTAAATAGATAAAGCAATAAATCAAGTATAAAATGCGGAAATTAAATAACACTTGATTTTTACGTGGAAACCCTCAGGGGAAAAACCACGGGCTAGTAAGTAAGCCACACTCGGAACCTCGAATCCACTAAATGTGTAAAACGATTACAACCTAATCCCGGAAGTAATCACACACCTACCTAATCCCAGCATGAGTGAACCTAGTCCTATTGCTTGCGAATTAAGCAACCTAATCCCGGTCACAACACAAGACTTAATTCTCTAAAAAGAGATTAACACCCTAAGTGAATATATGAATATTCAAATGCAACATAGAGCAAGGGAAACCCTATATGCTTATCTAAGATGATAAATTTGCAATTAAAAACAATCCTAGATATTAAAGCTAAATGACATGTCAATTAGCTTAGATAATCATAGATTATAGAAACCTAGATATCTATCATAAAAACAACACTCAATCAAATCAACACAACAATCTCTATCTTTAATATAAGAATATAATCTAATATCAATCAAGTAATAAAAGATATGCCATAATAAATTAAACACTAATTATGTATGATAATAGTGAAAAACTTACCAAAGCAAGTGTGATGATGAAAGACCCATTCAAGCAAGCATCCTAGATATGCTAGAGAATGCTAGATGAACTTTGATGCAAATGGATTTTGGTTTGAGTGTTTGATGAGCAAACTTGATTGCTTTCTCTCTTAAAAAACTCTCTTTTTACAGTAGGGTTCTTGATGATTAAAGAGTCACACTCAGAACAAGAGAAAGTGATGTATTTATAGGCATGAAAAACAGAGCATGTGAAAAGACAAGTTTGCCCCTGAAACGCACCAATCGGCTGTTTCAATCGGCGGCCAGGCCGCCGATAATAACCGCCGAATTGGCCCGAGAGGAACAGGGGACCAACGGCGGTTTCATTCGGCGGTTTCGTGACCGCCGATAGAACCGCCGAATCAAACCTGAGATTAAAAAATCAATCAGGTATGAAAACAGTGGTTTCATCCGTGACCGCCGATTCAACCGCCGAATTAGGCCGAGAGATAAAATCAATCAGGTCTTGAACGGCGGTTTCGAACGGCGGTCCCGCGGTTTCATTCGGCGGCCAGGCCGCCGATCATAACCGCCGATCACCAACAAAGGTGAAAACTAAGGAGAAGCCAAGGGCATTCTCCGTAGGCGGTCCTCGCGCTAAACCAAGCACATTCTAGTGCATGTGCGGACGTTTCCGAAAACAATCGGGAAACGAATTACAAGACAACACGACACAATTACACACAACAAAATATAACAAATAAGTGCAAGTGTGAAATGTGACAAGTGAAGAGAATGCACACATATGCAATGTATGTTAAGTGTTTGTGTGTGCAACTAATCTCTTTAAAGAAAAGTAAGCACATAGAAATTTACCTTCGGTGCTTATCAAGACGAGGTCTTCAAAGGGCTTGAGCAATAACACCGATACCTAGGCTACCCTTACAAAGAACCCCCAACATGTGATTTGTCCACGAAATGAGCCAATCAACAAAATGGGAAACTTACAATCTCCCCCTTTGACTATTTCATGACAAAACCACCACTCACATTGATTCCTCACATTAAAATAGAAACAACGGGATAACTATGATATTCTATAGTACAAAGAGATAAGAAAATAAAACTTCAAGTCTTCAATCTCTTGTAGAATAATCAAGTCCTGAAAAGAAAGTTTCTAACATTTCCAATACAAGTAAAGAGTGAGATGAATCAAGTGAGAACGAAAACAAGCATTTGCATTTGTAAAAGATTAGGCACAACATTATGAAATGTATGTGTATGCAATGCTCCCCCTCAACGGAATACTCCCCCTCAATGAATGTTCTCCCCAATATGCACAATTGCTTCTATATTTTGCAACTCCCCTTACCATACACTACTCCCCCTTTTTGTCATGATATAGGCAAAAGAGTAGCCCCCAACCGGGTCACTCATAGCAACGAGAGATAGTAGCATGCAAGATGTGCATAATTAATATAAGTCACATTATGCATCTCAATTAATTTGGAGAGAAACAAGGAGATTTATTTGAAAGAAAATGTGTGAATCAAACATGCTTTGCATACAAGACATGTAGCATTCAAGTCCAAAATACAATGGTATTTGGCAAAGCAAATGACAAAGGTTTCTAATAAGAATTCAAACCAATTTCACCAAATTCATGAGTAAAGCAAGGATATAGAATATACTGATTTCAATTTAAGAACAACTATATCCAACATTATAAGCAAAACATGGCATGAGTGACTTTGCACCCTATTTGATTTTTCCGGATAAGATATCCGTATGATAGCAGCCATGTTCAACCAATAAAGAAGGAGAGACATTTGGAATGTAAATTCCTTTGAATGGATACAAGATCCTTTATTCATTTTGAGTCTTATAAGCTTTCACACAAGGTTTTGCATTTTAAGAGTATGCAATCATCAATTCATGCTTTTCATGTGAGCATGTTATATGAATTTCATGCTTTTTCATTTGACATTAGCATGTTATTTAAGAAACATCATGTCATGGAGATAATCATAGGTCATTCAAATCATACTTCCTACATACATCTCCTAGTCCAAAAATGCATGTTTGAACATAAATATGACATGGATTGTAAACAAGCAAGGTTCACACTTATTGAATTGAAAACATATATACATATGTGCAACCAAGCTTACTCAAACAATTAAAAGAAGAGGCATAAGTTATTTAGAATTTTTTGCAAGATACAAGAATGCAAAATAGCTCTCTTTGCTTGAGTTCCCCATATGGGGTCAAATAACAAAATGAAACAAATTATAGCACGGTGTGTATAAAGCTATCTAGAGGGGGGGTGAATAGATTTTACGCTTTTTACCCAATTTTTCGTGTTAATCAAAATTACGAAAATGCCCTCAAGATAATATAACCAAGCAATTGTAATATGGTGCGGAAATTAAAACAACACTTGGTTTTTACGTGGAAACCCTCACGGGAAAAACCACGGGCTATGTAAGTAAGCCACACTCGAACCTCGAATCTCGAATCCACTAAATGTGCAAACGATTACAACCTAATCCCGGAAGTAATCACACACCTACCTAATCCCGGTATGAGTGAACCTAGTCCAATTTGCTTGCGTTCTAAGCAACCTAATCCCGGATGCTACACATAAGACTTACTTTCTCTTTGAAGAGAATACAACCCTAAGTGAATATATGTGAATATCCAAAATGCAACATAGAGCAAGGGAAACCCTATATGCTTATCTAAGATGATTAATATGCAATTAAGTATAATCCTAGATATCAAAACTAAATGACATGTCAATTAGTTTAGCTAATCAATATTAAGCACAAAACCTAATATGCAAGCACAATATAAAATCTCAAACATACATCATACTCATCTCAATATTGTATCTAAAGCATACAAAATAACAAACAAGTAATTAATTGAGATTGCTAGATAAGAGAAACACAAAACATGTAAGATATTAGTGAAAAGCTTACCAAGCAAAGTATGATGAAGATTCCATGCTAGATGACATCTAGATGATCTAAGATGATGCTAGATGATGATGATGATCATGAAAAGTGTTTGAGAATCAAGAATGGAGTTCTTGGAATTTTTCTTCTCTTTGAAAAATATCCTAAGTATGAATTCTGAATATGAACTCTCTTAATTGACCTAAAGTCAAAGTGGCATATATATAGGGGGCCAAATCAAAGTGTGGTCGTTTAATTAAGTTTCAAAGAAACGCGCCAATCGGCGGCCAGGCCGCCGTTAATGACCGCCGAATTGAGCTCGTGAAGAACAGAGCATAAACGGCGGTTAATTCGGCGGTTTCGTGACCGCCGATTCCAACCGCCGAAACAGAACAGAGAGATCAAAATCAACCAGGTGTGAACGGCGGTTTCGAACGGTGGTTTCATGCCCGCCGTTTCAACCGCCGAATTAGACTGAGAGATAAATCAATCAGGTCTTGAATCGGCGGTTTCGAACGGCGGTCGTGACCGCCGATCTTAACCGCAGAAATGCTTCAGACCAATCTGGACTGAAACGGCGGTTTCATTCGGCGGCCAGGCCGCCGATAATAACCGCCGATCACCTAGATAGGTGAAAACCAAGGAGAAGCCAAGGGCATTCTCCATAGGCGGTCCTCGCGCTAAACCAAGCACATTCTCGTGCATGCGCGGACGTTTCCGAAAGTTATCGGGAAACGAATTAACACAACAACAAGACATAATAACACACAACAAAATATAATAAATAAGTGCAAGTGTGAATTGTGACAAACGAAGAGAATGCACACATATGCAATGAATGTTTAGTGTGTGTGTGCAACTAATCTCTTCAAAGAAAAGTAAGCACATAGAAATTTACCTTCGGTGCTTATCAACACGAGGTCTTCAAAGGGCTTCGAACAAGAAGACCGATACTTAAGCTACCCTTACAAAGAACCCCCACATATGGTTTGATCACGAAATAAGCCAATTAAAAACAACGGGAATCCTTACACAAAACACATCACTCCACAAGACATATCCCAATAGATCTACTAAGTGTTTTAAATCGAGTAGAATCTAAGGGTTTAGTAAATAGGTCCGCAAGTTGATCATTAGTACCTACATGTTCAAGTACTATGCATTTATTTTCAACAAGCTCTCTAATGAAATGATGGCGGATGTCAATATGCTTAGTTCTAGAATGTTGCACCGGATTCTTGGAAATATTAATGGCACTTATGTTATCACAAAAGAGAGTGAGAGTACCTTGGTTGAATCCGTAGTCTACTAGCATTTGCTTCATCCATAGGAGTTGTGTGCATCCACTCCCCGTGGCTATGTACTCGGCCTCGGCCGTGGACAAGGAAATCGAGTTTTGCTTCTTGCAAAACCAAGACACCAAGTTGTTGCCTAGGAAGAAGCAACCGCCCGATGTGCTTTTCCTATCGTCGTAATTTCCTGCCCAATCCGCATCACTAAAGCCTACAAGACTAGCATTAGTGTCAAAAGAGTACCAAATCCCATAGTTGGATGTCCCATTCACATAGCGAATGATTCTCTTTACGGAAGAGAGATAGGACTCATTGGGATCCGCTTGGTACCTAGCACACACACCCACACTAAAAGATATATCGGGCCTACTTGCGGTCAAATAAAGCAAGCTACCTATCATGCCCCGATATAGAGTTTGTTCCACACTTTTACCACTAGCATCCTTGCTTAGCTTCAAAGTGGTACTCATGGGTGTATCATAATGTTTGGCATTCTTTAAACCAAACTTCTTCACTAGGTTTTTGGCATATTTGGCTTGGGTTATGAAAATCCCATCATCTAATTGCCTAATTTGCAAACCTAGGAAGTAACTAAGCTCACCAACAAGACTCATCTCAAATTCATGAGACATGACATCAACAAATTGTTGGACCTTGGTGTTGTTGGTGGTGCCAAATACAATGTCATCAACATAGATTTGAGCTATAAATAACTCATCTTTGTTTTTCTTGATGAACAAGGTCTTGTCAACACTACCTCTTGTGTAGTCATTGTCAACAAGAAATTGAGTAAGGCGCTTATACCAAGCCCTTGGTGCTTGTTTCAACCCATATAGTGCCTTCTTGAGGCGATAGACATGGTTGGGGTGGTGTGCATCCATAAACCCCTTGGGTTGTTCAACAAACACTTCCTCTTGCAAGAAGCCATTGAGGAAGGCACTCTTGACATCCATTTGGTGCAATTTGAACTTGTGCACACAAGAAATGGACAAGAGAAGCCTAATGGACTCTAAATGAGCAACGGGAGCAAAAGTCTCCTCAAAGTCGATACCCTCAATTTGAGAGAATCCTTGTGCTACAAGTCTAGCCTTGTTCCGTACTATGTTGTCATCCTCATCAGATTTGTTCCTATAAATCCACTTAGTGCCTATCACATGAGTGTTTTTAGGCCTAGGAACTAGAGTCCAAACCTCATTCCTTTCGAATTGGTTTAGCTCTTCTTGCATGGCTAGAACCCAAAATTCATCATTTAAGGCTTCATCAACCTTTTTGGGTTCAATTTGAGAGGTGTAGCATGTGTAGCTAATTAGATTAGCTATTTGAAGCCTAGTTCTAACACCCACATTCACATCTCCAATAACATCCTCTTTGTTATGGAGCCTTCTAACCCGTGGAGCGGGTTCATTAGAGTCCAAGAGAGGGACTCTAGTAATAGGTTATGTGACTTCATTAATGTCATTGGATGTCCCAACATTGTGAGTCACCACAACCCTCTTTAAAGGAGAGTCATAATCTAAAACTTCCTCCTCCTCATGGTCATTAGACTTGAGCCTTGTATCATCAATAACAACATTCGATAATTCCATGACAGTTCGAGTCTTCAAGTTGAAAACTCTGTAGGCTCTACTATTCAAGGCATAGCCAATAAAGATACCCTCATCACTCTTAGCATCAAACTTGCCAAGTTGATCACGGTCATTTAAAATGTAGCATTTGCTTCCAAATGTGTGGAAGTAGCTAACATTTGGCTTCCTACCCTTCCATAACTCATATGAGGTGTTTCTAGATCCGGGCCTTAGGAAAACACGATTCCCTATATACCAAGCCGTACTGACGGCTTCGGCCCATAGGTTCCTAGGGACATTGTTGCTAAGCAACATCACTCGGGCCATCTCTTGAAGGACCCTATTCTTCCTCTCAACAACTCCATTTTGTTGAGGTGTCCTAGGAGCCGAGAACTCATGGGAGATGCCTAAGCTATTGCAATAGCTTTCAAAAGAGGCATTCTCAAATTCCCTCCCATGATCACTTCTAATCCGTTTAATGCTTTTAATGTTAGAATTCATTTCATTTTGTATTTTAGTACAAAGCATTTTAAACTTATCAAAATTTTCGGATTTTTCTCTAAGAAAATATGTCCATGTAAATCTAGAGAAATCATCAACACAAACAAAAATATATCTCTTTCCACCTAAACTCTCGGTTTGCATAGGACCCATGAGATCCATGTGGAGAAGCTCTAAAGGCTCCTTGGTGGAGAGATACTTACCCTTTTTGTGCATGCTCTTGGTTTGTTTTCCTTGTTGACAAAGTCCACAAATTCCATTGGCTTTCTTCCCAAGCTTAGGGAGGCCACACACACAATCGAACTTTCCAAGGGTTCTTAAATCCCTAAAGTTCATGTGGCCAAGTCTTTCATGCCACAACTCTATTTGCTCATCCATGGACACATTGTTTGAGACTATTCTAGCTTCAAGACAATAACAATTGTCACTAGATCTCATACCTTTCAACAAGGTTTGTCCATCGGGCTTTAGGATTGAGCAATCATCTTTTCTAAACAAGACGGAATATCCTTCATCACTTAGATGTGAAATGCTTATTAAATTGGCTTTCAAGACATCAACAAATAAAGCATCGGATAAGGAGGGTAATCCGGGAACGGAAATGGTTCCTTTCCCTACAACCTTCTTTTTGGATCCATCACCAAAAGTGACATATCCTCCTTCCTCCATAACAAGAGTCTCGAAGAAACTCTTGTTCCCCGTCATGTGCCTAGAGCACCCACTATCTAAATACCAAAAATTAGAAGAATTTGCCTTCAAGGCTATTTGAGCAACATGGCAAACATTTTCATTCTTTCTAATCCACCTAGTAACAATCTTAGCTTTCTTAGTGGTCTTTGGTACATGGGCTCTAGATGTTCTAGGATCATGCATAATCATATTATCATTCCTAGGAACATGCATCATGGCTCTTTTCTTTTTCTTCTCTATCATGCTTCTAGTTTGCACATTTTTATATATCGAAAGCAATGTGGTCTAATATGACCATCAAATCCACAAAAGTGACATATATGAGTAAAATAAGGAATCATACCTTGTCCTTGTCTTTGTGGATGAAAGGGTTCAATCCGTCTTCGTTGTTGAACCGGTCTAGATTGCTTCCTAGCTTGAGGTTGCATGATAGGTCTTTTTCCTTTGTGAGCCAATTGTGGAGGAATGTTGGCTTGAGGGACCCTAGGGGGTTGAGCTTGAGTTTGCCTTCTTGGCCCCATCTTCACTTGTGCATTTGAACATTGTCCTACTTCTAACTTCTTCTTAGGAATTTGCACATATGAAGTTTCTTCGTTCCTCAAACTCTTGACAAACACGGTCTTATTAGAGGTTGAGATCTTCTTGCCATCTTCATACCCAAGACCCATCTTATCACATGGACTCTTTCCAACACCAAGCATATGGTCAAGCTTCTTGGTGCTAGAATCCATCTTAGTCATAGACTCTCTTACTTCTTCAAGTACCCTCTTTAGGCTTTCTTCATTCCTCCTAGATAAGACTAACTCCTCTCTTAGCTTATCTTCCATCTTCTTGAATTTTTCCACTTGTTCACCTAAGTGGTCATTATGAGATGCAAGCTCAAGATTTTCTTCTCTCAACATCTTGATCTTTCTTGTGCTCTTGATTGCTAAATCATTAAACTCGGCATGATATTTAGCAAGCACCTTTTTCTCCACAAATCCATTTATGGAGTTCGAAGAGGAATCACTTTCTTCTTCACTTGAGTCATTTTCCTCTTGACTCATTTCCTCTCTCTCACTAGCACTTTTGCTTTTATGGGAGGAAGCAAAAGCTAGGAGGTTAGCCATGAGCTCTTCATCACTTGAAGACTCATCTCCCTCAATGGAGTCATCATTACTACTACTCCATGTGGCAGCCATCACTTTACCTTTCTTCTTAACATTGTGATTTTCACATTCGGGGGCAAAGTGACCTATGCCACCACACTTGAAACATCGGACCCCTTTCCTTTCGGTCCTTTCTTGCCTAGGTTCAAACTTCTTGAAAGAGCCATTTTTCTTCAAATCTTGACCTTTTGATCCAAAGCCCTTTCTTCTAAACTTCATAGCCTTGTTGAACCTTTTTACAAACAAGGCAAGTTCTTCATCCGAGTCAACCTTCTTTGCCTCATTTTCATCCTTGGAGGTTTTTAAAGCAATTCCTTTTTGCTTTTTAGTGGGTGTGGAGATAGGCCCTTTCCTAGACTCATAAGCTAGAAGTCTCCCAATCACCTCACTCGGCTTCATATCCTTATATCCACTATTTTCTTCTAAAGCCGTCTCCTTCGATTCAAACCTATCAGGTAGAGATCTCATAATCTTTTGCTTGATTCTCCTATCCGAATATGGATCACCAAGTTGATGGCTTTGGTTGACTATATCCATCAACTTGATCTCGAAGTCGTTGAAGCACTCATTCTCCTCCATCTTAAGCATCTCGAATTGAGTTTGGAGGACTTGAAGCTTAGAGTCCTTCACCACTTCGGTTCCCTCATGTGCAATCTCTAGGATGTCCCAAGCCTCCTTAGCTATCCTAGTATTTTGAATCAATTTATATTGATTTTCATCCATAGCACACAAGATGGCATGCATCGCCTTCCTATTCCACTTTGAAGCCTCAAACTCTTGTGCGTTCCATTGCGCCTTAGGCTTCAATACTTCTTCTCCTCCACCATCGGGAGTCATCTTGGGTAGATCATATCCGTCTTCCACCGCCATCCATGCACGGTCATGAATTTGGCATATGTAGGATTCCATCTTCCCTTTCCATTGGGAATAGTTCAATCCGGTAAGAAGTGGAGGCCTTGTGCTAGAAGCACCTTCGTTGCCACCACCATTTCCACCGTTTCCACTCATAGTGTTTATGAATGAATGAAATGAATGCAAATGTATGAATGATCAAAAATCACACAAAATGCAAAACACACCAAAATAAGCAGGGATCACCTATGTATGTCTAGGAACTCGCTCTGATACCAATTGAAACAAATTATAGCACGGTGTGTATAAAACTATCTAGAGGGGGGGGGGGGGGGTGACTAGATTGTAAGCTTATTACCCAATTTTTCGTGATTAGTCAAAATTACGAAATTACCCATAAATAGATAAAGCAATAAATCAAGTATAAAATGCGGAAATTAAATAACACTTGATTTTTACGTGAAAACCCTCACGGGAAAAACCACGGGCTAGTAAGTAAGCCACACTCGAACCTCGAATCCACTAAATGTGTAAAACGATTACAACCTAATCCCGGAAGTAATCACACACCTACCTAATCCCGGTATGAGTGAACCTAGTCCTATTGCTTGCGAATTAAGCAACCTAATCCCGGTCACAACACAAGACTTAATTCTCTAAAAGGAGATTAACACCCTAAGTGAATATATGAATATTCAAATGCAACATAGAGCAAGGGAAACCCTATATGCTTATCTAAGATGATGAATTTGCAATTAAAAACAATCCTAGATGTTAAAGCTAAATGACATGTCAATTAGCTTAGATAATCATAGATTATAGAAACCTAGATATCTATCATAAAAACAACACTCAATCAAATCAACACAACAATCTCTATCTTGAATATAAGAATATAATCTGAGATCAATCAAGTAATAAAAAAGATGCCATAATAAATTAAACACTAATTATGTATGATAATAGTGAAAAACTTACCAAAGCAAGTGTGATGATGAAAGACCCATGCAAGCAAGCATCCTAGATATGCTAGAGAATGCTAGATGAACTTTGATGCAAATGGATTTTGGTTTGAGTGTTTGATGAGCAAACTTGATTGCTTTCTCTCTTAAAAAACTCTCTTTTTAAAGTAGGGTTCTTGATGATTAAAAAGTCACACTCAGAACAAGAGAAAGTGATGTATTTATAGGCATGAAAAACAGAGCATGTGAAAAGATAAGTTTGCCCCTGAAACGCACCAATCCGTGGTTTCAATCGGCGGCTAGGCCGCCGATAATAACCGCCGAATTGGCCCGAGAGGAACAGGGGACCAACGGCGGTTTCATTCGGCGGTTTCGTGACCGCCGATAGAACCGCCGAATCAAACCTGAGATTAAAAAATCAATCAGGTATAAAAACGGCGGTTTCATTCGTGACCGCGGATTCAACCACCGAATTAGGCCGAGAGATAAAATCAATCAGGTCTTGAACGGCGGTTTCGAACGGCTGTCGTGACCACCGATCATAACCGTAGAAATACTCCATACACTACTGGAAGCAAACGGCGGTTTTATTCGGCGGCCAGGCCACCGATCATAACCGCCGATCACCAACAAAGGTGAAAACTAAGGAGAAGCCAAGGGCATTCTCCGTAGGCGGTCCTCGCGTTAAACCAGGCACATTCTAGTGCATGCGCGGACATTTCCGAAAACAATCGGGAAACGACTTACAAGACAACATGACACAATTACACACAACAAAATATAACAAATAAGTGCAAGTGTGAAATGTGACAAGTGAAGAGAATGCACACATATGCAATGTATGTTAAGTGTTTGTGTGTGCAACTAATCTCTTTAAAGAAAAGTAAGCACATAGAAATTTACCTTCGGTGCTTATCAAGACGAGGTCTTCAAAGGGCTTGAGCAATAACACCGATACCTAGGCTACCCTTACAAAGAACCCCCAACATGTGGTTTGTCCACGAAATGAGCCAATCAACAAAATGGGAAACTTACAAGATAGTGGGTGCTCTAGGCACATGACGGGAAACAAGAGTTTCTTCGAGACTCTTGTTATGGAGGAAGGAGGATATGTCACTTTTGGTGATGGATCCAAAAAGAAAGTTGTAGGGAGAGGAACCATTTTCGTTCCCGGACTACCCTCCTTATCCGATGCTTTATTTGTTGATGGCTTGAAAGCCAATTTAATAAGCATTTCACATCTAAGTGATGAAGGATATTCCGTCTTGTTTAGAAAAGATGATTGCTCGATCCTAAAGCCCGATGGACAAACCTTATTGAAAGGTATGAGATCTAGCAACAATTGCTATTGTCTTGAAGCTAGAATAGTCTCAAACAATGTGTCCATGGATGAGCAAATAGAGTTGTGGCATGAAAGACTTGGTCACATGAACTTTAGGGATTTAAGAACCCTTGGAAAGTTCGATTGTGTGCGTGGCCTCCCTAAGCTTGGGAAGAAAGCCAATGGAATTTGTGGACCTTGTCAACAAGGAAAACAAACCAAGAGCATGCACAAAAAGGGCAAGTATCTCTCCACCAAGGATCCTTTAGAGCTTCTCCACATGGATCTCATGGGTCCTATGCAAACCGAGAGTTTAGGTGGAAAGAGATACATTTTTGTTTGTGTTGATGATTTCTCTAGATTTACATGGACATATTTTCTTAGAGAAAAATCTGAAACTTTTGATAAGTTTAAAATGCTTTGTACTAAAATACAAAATGAAATGAATTCTAACATTAAAAGCATTAAACGGATTAGAAGTGACCATGGGAGGTAATTTGAGAATGCCTCATTTGAAAGCTATTGCAATAGCTTAGGCATCTCCCATGATTTCTCGGCTCCTAGGACACCTCAACAAAATGGAGTTGTTGAGAGGAAGAATAGGGTCCTTCAAGAGATGGCCCGAGTGATGTTGCTTAGCAACAATGTCCCTAGGAACCTATGGGCCAAAGCCGTCAATACGGCTTGCTATATAGGGAATCGTGTTTTCCTAAGACCCGGATCTAGAAACACCTCCTATGAGTTATGGAAGGGTAGGAAGCCAAATGTTAGCTACTTCCACACATTTGGAAGCAAATGCTACATTTTAAATGACCGTGATCAACTTGGCAAGTTTGATGCTAAGAGTGATGAGGGTATCGTTATTGGCTATGCCTTGAATAGTAGAGCCTATAGAGTTTTCAACTTGAAGACTCGACCGTCATGGAATCATCAAATGTTGTTATTGATGATACAAGGCTCAAGTCTAATGACCATGAGGAAGAGGAAGTTTTAGAGGATGACTCTCCTTTGGAGAGGGTTGTGGTGACTCCCAATGTTGGGACGTCCAATGACAATAATGAAGTCACACAACCTATTACTAGAGTCCCTCTCTTGGACTCTAATGAACCCGCTCCATGGGTTAGAAGACTCCATAACAAAGAGGATGTTATTGGAGATATAAATGAGGGTGTTAGGACAAGGCATCAAATAGCTAATCTCATTAGCTTTACATGCTACACCTCTCAAATTGAACCCAAAAAGGTTGATGAAGCCTTAAATGATGAATTTTGGGTTCTTGCCATGCAAGAACAGCTAAACCAATTCGAAAGGAATGAGGTTTGGACTCTAGTTCCTAGGCCTAAAAGCACTAATGTGATAGGCACTAAGTGGATTTATAGGAACAAATCTGATAAGGATGGCAACATAGTGTGGAACAAGGCTAGACTTGTAGCACAAGGGTACTCTCAAATTGAGGGTATCGACTTTGAGGAGACATTTGCTCCCGTTGCCCGTTTAGAGTCCATTAGGCTTCTCTTGTCCATTTCTTGTGTGCACAAGTTCAAATTGCACCAAATGGATGTCAAGAGTGCCTTCCTCAATGGCTTCTTGCAAGAGGAAGTGTTTGTTGAACAACCCAAGGGGTTTGTGGATGCACACCACCCCAACCATGTTTATCGCCTCAAGAAGGCTCTATATGGGTTGAAACAAGCACCGAGAGCTTGGTATGAGCGTCTTACTCAATTTCTTGTTGACAATAACTACACAAGAGGTAGTGTTGACAAGACACTATTCATCAAGAAAGACAATGATGAGCTTTTCATAGCTCAAATATATGTTGATGATATAGTTTTTGGCTCCACCAATAACACCAAGGTCCAACAATTTGTTGATGTCATGTCTCATGAATTTGAGATGAGTCTTGTTGGTGAGCTTAGTTACTTCCTAGGTTTACAAATTAGGCAATTAGATGATGGGATTTTCATAACCCAAGCCAAATATGCCAAAAACCTAGTGAAGAAGTTTGGTCTAGAAAATGCCAAACATTGTGATACACCCATGAGTACCACTTTGAAGCTAAGCAAGGATGCTAGTGGTAAAAGTGTGGAACAAACGTTATATCGTGGCATGATTGGTAGCTTGCTTTATTTGACCCCAAGTAGGTCCGATATCTCTTTTAGTGTGAGTGTAAGTGTGTGTGCTAGGTACCAAGCGGATCCCAAGGAGTCCCATCTCTCTTCCGTAAAGAGAATTATTCGATATATGAATGGGACATCCAACTATGGGATTTGGTACTCTTTTGACACTAATGCTAGTCTTGTAGGCTTTAGTGATGCGGATTGGGCAGGAAATTATGATGATAGGAAAAGCACATTGGGCGGTTGCTTCTTCCTAGGCAACAACTTGGTGTCTTGGTTTTGCAAGAAGCAAAACTCAATTTCCTTGTCCACGGCCGAGGCCGAGTACATAGCCGCGGGGAGTGGATTCACACAACTCCTATGGATGAAGCAAATGCTAGTAGACTACGGATTCAACCAAGGTACTCTCACTCTCTTTTGTGATAACATGAGTGCCATTAATATTTCCAAGAATCCGGTGCAACATTCTAGAACTAAGCATATTGACATCCGCCATCACTTCATTAGAGAGCTTGTTGAAAATAAATGCATAGTACTTGATCATGTAAGTACTAATGATCAACTTGCGGACCTATTTACTAAACCCTTAGATGCTACTCGATTTAAAACACTAAGTAGATCTATTGGGATATGTCTTGTGGAGTGATGTGATTCATTTTTGACTCCATATGGGGAACTCAAGCAAAGAGAGCTATTTTGCATTCTTGTCACTTGCAAAAAATTTGAAATATCTTATGCCTCTTCTTTTAATTGCTTGAGTAAGCTTGGTTGCACATATGTATCTATGTTTTCAATTCAATAAGTGTGAACCTTGCTTGTTTACAATCCATGTCATATTTATGTTCAAACATGCATTTTTGGACTAGGAGATGTATATAGGAAGTATGATTTGAATGACCTATGATTATCTCCATGACATGATGATTCTTTAATAACATGCTAATATCAAATGAAAAGGCATGAAATTCATATAACATGCTCACATGAAAAGCATGAATTGATGATTGCATATTCTTAAAATGCAAAACTTGTGTGAAAACTTATGAGACTCAAAATAAATAAAGGATCTTGTATCCGTTCAAAGGAATTTATATTCCAAATGTCTCTGTTTCTTTATTGGTTGAACATGACTACTATCATACGGATATCTTATCCGGAAAAATAAAAAAGGGTGCAAAGTCGCTCATACCATGTTTCAGTTATAAAGTTGGATATAGTTATTCTTAAATTGAAATCAATATATTCTATATCCTTGCTTTACTCATGACTTTGGTGAAATTGGTTTGAATTCCTATTAGAAACCTTTGTCATTTGCTTTGTCAAATACCATTGTATTTTGGACTTGAATGCTACATGTCTTGTATGCAAAGCATGTTTGATTCACACATTTTTCTACCAAATAAATCTCCTTGTTTCTCTCCAATTAATTGAGAAGCATAAAGTGACTTATATTAATTATGCATATCTTGCATGCTACTATCTCTCGTTGCTATGACTGACCCGGTTGGGGACTACTTCTTTGCCTATATTATGACAAAAAGTGGGAGTAGTATATGGTAAGGGGAGTTGCATAATATAGAAGCAATTGTGCATATTGGGGAGAACATTCATTGAGGGGGAGTAACCCGTTGATGGGGAGCATTGCATACACATACATTTCATAATGTTGTGCCTAAACTTTTCAAATGAAAATGCTTGTTTTTGTTCTCACTTGATTAATCTCACATTTCACTTGTATTGGAAAATATAGAAATCTTATTTTCAGGGCTTGATTATTCTACAAGAGATTGAAGACTTGAAGTTTTATTTTCTTATCTCTTTGTGTTGTAGAAAATCATAGTTGTCCCGTAGTTTCTATTTCTTTGTGAGGAATCAATGTGAGTGGTGGTTTTGTCACGAAATAGCCAAAGGGGGAGATTGTAAGGTTCCCATTTGTTGATTGGCTCATTTCGTGGACAAACCACATGTTGGGGTTCTTTGTAAGGGTAGCCTAGGTATCGGGTTTATTGTTCAAAATCCTTTGAAGACCTCGTATTGATAAGCACCGAAGGTAAATTTCTATGTGCTTACTTGTCTTGAAGAGATAGTTGCACACACTTACAACTCATGCATATGTTTAATACTTGTATGTTGTGTTTCTTATTGTTGTGCATTAATGCTTATTTTCATCTCTTCTTGCATGTTAGTTTGATTGCATCATGCATATCCAATTGCCTTGTCATGTTTAGACTTAGGATTGCATTTTTGCATTGGGCGCCCCCAAAAGCGCTCTACGGAGGCGCTGTACGCACAGCGCCCATTGAGCGCTGTTCAGACCTGATCGATTTAATTTCTGTCGCTGTTGGGTCGCTGTTGGGGCGCTGTACAAAGTGCTCTACGTACAACGCCACTCTGTTTTCCCGAGAGAATAGAGTTGGGGCGCTGTACAGGCGCTGTACAGAAGTGCTCTACGTACAGCGCCCAAGGTAAATTTCAGGCCAACTTATCAAAACGACCACACTTTGTTTTAGCCTCCTATATATATGCCACTTTGACTTTAGGTCAATTAAGAGAGTTCATATTCAGATTTCATACTTAGGATATTTTTCAAGAGAAGGAAAAATTCCAAGAACTCAAATTTTATTCACTCAAACACTTTTTCATGATCATCAATCATCATCTAGCATCATCCTAGATCTTCTAGATGTCTCTTTGCATGGATTCTTCATCACACTTTGCTTGGTAAGCTTTTCACTAATATCTTACATATTTTGTGTTTTTCTTAACAAGCAATATCAATTAATTTCTTGTATGTTATTTATATATCTTTTGATACAAGATTGAGATTAGTGTGTTGTATGTTTGAGAAGTTGTATTGTGATAGCTAATTAAGTTTTGTGCTTAATCTTGATTAGCTAAACTGTTTGATTGAACATGTCATTTAGTTTTTAATATCTAGGATTGTTTTAATTGCATATTAATCATCTTAGATAAGCATATAGGGTTTCTCTTGCTCTATGTTGCATTTGGATATTCATATATTCACTTAGGGTGTTATTCTCTTCATTGAGAAAGTAAGTCTTATGTGTAGCTTCCGGAATTAGGTTGCTTAGATCGCAAGCAAATAGGACTAGGTTCACTCATACCGGGATTAGGTAGGTGTGTGATTACTTCCGGGATTAGGTTGTAATCGTTTTACACATTTAGTGGATTCGAGGTTCAAATGTGGCTTACTTACTAGCCCGTGGTTTTTCCCGTGAGGGTTTCCACGTAAAAATCAAGCGTTATTTTATTTTCGTATTTTATACTTGATTTATTGCTTTATCTATTTAGGGGTAATTTCATAATTTTGACTAAACACGCAAAATTTGGTAATAAGCTTAAAATCTATTCACCCCCCTCTAGATAGTTTTATACATACCATGCTATAATTTGTTTCAGTTTGTTTGGTGATTGAAAAAATAGTTTTTTTTTTTTTTTTTTTTTAAATTTTATTTTAAGACAAAAGATGCTATATATTGCTGCATATGTAGAAAGGTACAAGATTTTTTTTTTTTTTTTGGTGGTAGAAGCAATTGAAGAGAAATAGTAAAGCCAATATAGTTGATTAACTTCAATTGTAGATATATTTGGAAGAGTTCATGCAGGAGGATCAAGAAGCCATGGAGCTTTTGTTGCACCGAACTTGCTTCTGCAACTAACAATTTACAAGGCCTCTCCAATTCTCTTAAAAATTAAAAGAACCTTTTTTTTCATCATTTAATTATATGACTTTTTTAATGTTGAATTAATTGTTTAAAATAGTATTAAATCAAAATAACAGTAAAAACATCCTACAAAATATGAAACTTGTACTTACAAATTTTTAAAATATGGTTGTAATGAGAAACATTGGTGTAATGAGAAAAAACATGTTTAAGATTAAAAAAAATACTTAAAGGATAGTTTTGGTATTTTAAAGGGTGTAGGGAGTAATATTAATAATTTTAATTATTTTAATAGTGGTGTAAGAAGAAATATGGGTGTAGGAAGATATTTTGTGGGCGATAATAGAGCCACCCTTTTAAAAATCATAAAAACATTTAATTTAATTAAAAAATAAATTAAATAAATTTTTTAATAAAGTAAAAATTGGAAAATATCTTTTAACTGTAACTTCACTGTTAAGGTAACTCCTAACATTTTTTTTTTTTTTTTCAAATGAGTCATTAAACCTCCTCTCTTGATAAAATACAAAACTTTTTGTTTAATATATATATATATACAAAACTTTTGAGTCTCTAAAGGGGTTTTTCGGTAACCCAAAAAAAAAGGTGTTTTTGTTTTCGTTTTCGAAAAACAATTTCAAAAATGTGTTCGTTAATCGTTTTTCATTTTATTTTTAAAAAACAAAACAAAATGAAAAACAAAATCAGTGTTAAAATTTAAAAACAAGGAAAACAACTTAAACTTGTTTTTCATTTTGTTTTTTGTTTTGTTTTTCGTATAAATGCAATTTTTTCTTTCTTCTCCTACAACGAACTCTGCAGCTTCTTTCTTCATCATCTTCTTCTTCCTCTTTGACGCAGCGGGGTATGGCCAAAATAAGAATGATCAATTTGTCGAACCCTGAGGCACACTCAGACGAACCTTGACGCAACAACCGGTAGTTACCCAAGCATGGATCGCCATGCAGGGGCCATCATTCCCTAATAAATAGCGCTCTCGAATCCTCAAAGAGCATGTCGAATCCATGACAGATAAGTGTTCCAAAGAAACAAAATTTGAATATGAAAAAGTTACAATAATTGAAAATAATAAGACTATTTATAATAAACTAATTCTAATACGACTCGAATACGACATTCCTAAAAAGACTAAAATAGGAAAAGATCAAAACTAATCATAATCTCCTAAGATTCATGATTCCTAACTTGACTAAAAAACAAAGATCAAATCTTACCCAAAAGGTAAGTTTGATTTATTTCCAAAATCTAAATTTAATTCCTAATCAAACTAAAGTAAATAAACTTGTTAAACAAGAAATAAAGACCCAAATTAATAAAATAAGAAAACACCCAAAATCGTCTGAATCTGAAGTTAGGCGCGGTTGGGCCACAAGACACCGGTAGCGGCATGGGCCGTGGTTCCTTCTTCTTTGCCCTACATCAGTCACCCTTTCTTAAAATAAAGAACTCGTCCTCGAGTTCGGTTGAAGTACAAGGATTGACAAGTAAACAAAGAAAACCCCTATTCGTCTTGTGGGAGTGGTAAACCTCAACCGAAAAATCTCTTCGTAGCTCGTCCCAAATCCAAAGTGGTACCAAAATGATCATCCAACAGAATGCTGAAAATGCCCAAGCTATTTTCCATTGGTGTCGCTTTACCCCTTTAGTCTTGACATTCTCAAATCCCATGCATAATGTACCAACAATTTGGCCTACAAGAACATGAGACATCAATACAAAATCTTCAAAAACAATGTTCTCGATTGTCTTATCAATTTCTTCAACAATTAGATTTGTTGAGTCAATGTGAGCTTTGTCAACCACTTCAAGATCAATTGCTTCCACCATTTGTTGAGTAAAATTCTCAAAATTTAAAGACACAATTTGATCATCACTCTCTTCAATTTTACCCGCAACACAATCAACAAGCTCCTCTTGTGTAATATTACCACAATCAACCATGTTGTCGCTACCGAGTATATCACAATGAACACTTTCACTTTCCTCAAAATCAAACCAATCGGACACAAATTGCATCATATCAACGAGGGTAGTGGGTCGACCTTTAGGCAAAGTAGGCCTGTGCTTGGAGTTAAAGTCGGGTCTTGCCATATTTTGATAGGTGAGAATGCACGGCTGAAAGTGGTAGATATGAATGGTAGCACGCGATTGATGGTGATGATGATTGGGGCACATTGTAATTCTTTGAACTATCACATGCTTTTTTTTTCTTCTCTCTCTCTCTCTCTCTCTCTCTATCTCTTTTTCAATTTCTTCTTTCTCTTTTTTTAATTTTTTTTTATTGGGGAAATATGGAAGGTGAGACTTCGGCGTTTAGGAAGGTAGTTGGTTGTGATAAGTGGACGCTGAGCCTAGCACAGAGGTAGACTTGGTAGCTTTGATACCAATTGACGCAGCGGGGTATGGCAAAAATAAGAATGATCAATTTGTCGAACCCTGAGGCACACTAAGATGAACCTTGACGCAGCGACTGGTAGTTACCCAAGCATGGATCGCCATGTAGGGGCCATCATTTCTTAATCTACGTTAGAAAATGGCGCTCTCGAATCCTCAAAGAGCATGTCAAATCCACGATAGATAAGTGTTCCAAAGAACGATTTTATTGATTATGAAAAAGTTACAATAATTGGAAATAATAAGACTATTTATAATAAACTAATCCTAATACGACTCGAATACAATATTCCTAAAAAGACTAAAACATGAAAAGATCAAAACTAATCATAATCTTCTAAGATTCATGATTCCTAATTTGACTGAAAAACAAAGATCAAATCTTACCCAAAAGGTAAGTTTGATTTATTTCCAAAACCTAAATTTAATTCCTAATCAAACTAAAGAAAATAAACTTGCTAAACAAGAAATAAAGACCCAAATTACTAAAATAAGAAAACACCCAAACCCGTCTGAATCTGAAGTTAGGCGCGGTTGGGCCGCAGGACACCGATAGCGGCATGGGCCATGGTTCCTTCTTCTTTGTCCTACATCATCCTCTTCTTGTTCTTGTTCTTCTCTGATCTGCTTCTCCGGCCTTGATGCCGTCGATCTGCTGTAGAACAAATTTCTCGATGATCTTCACTTTTCTTCTCTTTGTTGTGTCTTTACTTCATCAATGTATGTTTGTTTGTTTGTTGCAGGCTGTGATTTGATTGGAGTTTTTTTTTTTTACATATATATATATATATATATACAGATTTTTTATTGTCAGTTCGTCCTGACAATAAATATATCAGGATGAAGAATGTGGATCACTAGATTTACATACTTTGACTCAAAGTGTATGCACTTGTCAAAACTTCTCCATAATCTATGGTTCACATTTTTCGTCCTGATATATTTATTACCAGGACGAACTGACAATAAAAAGACTATATATATATTTATTAGATCAGATGTGTTAATGTAGATGGGCTTGTGTTGTATACATATTGATTTCCCAGTTTTGTGTGATGGGCAATTTCTTTTTCCTGTAGATTTATTGGAGAAGATGATCCCTTTTTAATTTAATTTAATTTGTATATATTGCATAGAAATTAGAAATGAAGATGATGATCCCTTTTTCCCAGTTGAGCAATTGCTTGATTTCCCAGTTTTGTGCGATGGCCAATGGGCTTGTTTTATTGGAGAAGATGGGCAATTGCTTAGATATAGAAATCTGCATTTAAACCAGTCTGAAACAATAAAATTGAATCAAAGCAAAAACCTTTCTCAATCGTGGTTTGAGTTGAGGATTCTTTTGTGACTATGAATCTATGGGTAAGATGAGCCGAAAAATGTTCAAGTTGTTGACTTGTTGTTAACATGATTGATATTGATATTTTTCGGTTATTTTACCAGACGCGTTTTTCCCTTTTTAATTTTTAGAATACATCTTTCAATATGCTACCAAACGCCTTTTTGGAATTCGAAACTAAAATAAAAAACGCTGTTTTCATTTTTGTTTATATTTATGAAAAACATCAATGAAAAACACTTACAGGACACACCCTAAACTACTTTAATAGATAACTCTTGTTTATCAATAAAAATTCCAAGCAAATTAGCCAATGATTATATTGTCGTTTCTCTTGATTTTTGAAGCACACTTTTGGAGAATATGTTAGGCCAACTCCAATGTTGCGCCAAACCAAACACCAAACTTCAACTTAGAGTTTACCGTTCAAAAACAATCCTCCAACGTTGCTTCAAATCCCACTTTCCCAAAAATAATTTTTGTGTTGAAGAACAATAGTGCACTGGCTTTGACGTGCACTGTTCACAACACAAAATTATTTTTTTCTTTTTTAAAAAAAAAAACTGTCACATCAGCTTTTATTTTCTTAAAAAATTTGTAATTTAACCATTTTATACTTGATTAAAATAGTATGTATTCTCAAAAAATATACGATTGAAAAGATCTCGTTGAGATCTTTAAAATGACACATATATATATATATATATTCAATTTATCTAATTTACTTATTAATTATATATTAAAATAATGTTAAACTTTTATAATAATTTAAATATTTATTGGGAGAATATTCTCTAAAGATGAACTTTTGGTGTAAAATTTGGTGTTAAACATTGAAGTGGAATTTTTTTTTGATATAAACATATTCTCAAAAGATTCCCTTTTAACTTTAAATTAGAGTTGGAGTTAGAGTTAGTGCAATACATTGGAGTTGCTCCATATAATGTACCAAACGCAATAAGAAGTTATTTAATAGATTTCTAGCATTTAATTATTTATAATTTATTGTGAGCTAAGTCCATACGTTGACATTGTACTTGATTTTGGTACGTGATGTATTTGTGTATGGTCATATCCAAATCAAGAGTTCCTTATGAAACATTAAATGGTTCACAGTCAGATGTATCAACAAGGAAATTAGGTGTTTTAGTTTAATAGGCTGTAATGAATTGAATTCTCAAATTGGTCAAATGACTTGTCTGGATCATTAGAGGCATATGTAGCTCTGAATTTAAAATGTGGATACGTTTCGGGATAAATGTATCGAATTGAACTGAACCATTAATGTGAAAATCATATGTATAAATTTATTGTCGCAAGGATGAAAATGACATATCATTTGTAGTGAAAACAAATCTTAATTCGGAGAGGATGGTAAATTTGTATTGGTTAATTAGTTGATTTAATGTGGCAATGAGTGAGCCTTATTTAATGGTCAATACCTCAATACGTTGTTGAATTGTTATAATTAATATGGAAAAGTGGAAATTAGCAAAAATAGCCTTTCCTAACATTCACTTTCTATGAAATAGCCCCTTGGATAAAAAATTGCATATACAGCCGCTTTGGAAACCCTATTTACCACTATGCCCTTAAGAGGCCCTCACATGGAAATTCCCTAAATACCCTCCTTAAATGTTTAAACAAATAAAAATTGATCACATTTACTAAATTACCCTCCCCATTCGCATTCCCCACAAAATGACTAAATTGCCCTCTGATTTCCTACAAAACTAACAGTTTATAGCACAATTGAAAACAAATTCTCGCGCAAACCCAAACCCAAACCCAAACCCAAACCCAAACCACGTTGCCGTTGTCGTTGCCGTTGCCGTTGCCGTTGCCGTTACCGTGACGTAGAGATACAGTGACGCACAAGCCCAAACGATGAAACTCTGCTCTGTGTGAAATCGCAAACCCAAACAACAATAAACCAGAAATAGAGAGAGGAAGGAGAAGCACGAGGTCGTCGTTGTCCTCGTCGTCGTTATCCTCGTCGCCGTCGCCGTCGCCGTCGCCATCGGCATTGAACGAAGCACCCAAACCCTAGATGAAACGCAAACCAATTTCAAAGGTACTAATTTGTTCAAATTTGTGTTTTTATTGTAGTTTGTTCTTGTTTGTGTTTTGGGTTGGTAAATTGTGTTTTTGACTTGTTGTATGTGTATTTGGAGGTTGTGTGTTTTTATGGTAATTTGTGCTGTGAACACTACACTGGAAATTTATAGTGGGAGGGAGGGAGGGAGGGAAGAAAGAAATACGTTTGTAGAGTAAATGACCATTGCATGTAATAGTAAATGCATATGTTGAGCCTATGAATGATTGTCATAAGCCTAGGGCCGATAGATGGATGATGCATGTATTATTTTGAGCCTATGATTGATGTTGAATGTGTATTATTTGAATGATTTTCATAAGCCTAGTACTGATGTTGAGCCTAGGACTGATGATACATGCATAATTGTGAGCCTAGGACATATTTTCATAAGCCTGGAACTGAAAATGACTTATCTTGCACGGAGAGAGCCTAGGTTTAATGGTTAATGTATATGTTGAGCCTATGATTGATTTTCATAACTCATAAGCCTAGGGTTGATGGATGGATGATGCATGTATGTATTATTTTGAGCCTAAGACTGATGTTGAATGTGTATTATTTGAATGATTTTCATAAGCCTAGTACTGATGTTGAGCCTGGGACTGATGATACATGCATAATTGTGAGCCTAGGACATATTTTCATAAGCCTGGGACTGAAAATGACTTATCTTGCACGGAGAGAGCCTAGGTTTAATTGTGAATGTATATGTTGAGCCTATGAGTGATTTTCATAACTCATAAGCCTAGGGGTGATGGATGAATGATGCATGTATGTATTATTTGAATGATTTTCATAAGCCTAGTACTGATGTTGAGCCTGTGACTGATGATACATGCATAATTGTGAGCCTAGGACATATTTTCATAAGCCTGGGACTAATGTTTTCTTTTTATTTTCATTGTTTAGATGCCAAAAAATTCGATTGCAGAGTTGTGGCGGTTCCCAGACCATGAGAATTGGGTTGCCGTCAAAGTAAACAGTGGAAGTAAAAGGTTGATGATTACACGGTTGAAGTCCGTCCTACAGAAATTTGGGTTGGTGGAAAAATTCAAGTAGGGCCCATTCGGTAAATATTTGGATTTGAATGAGCCGTTGAAAATTTACGGGCAGCTTATCCATAATATTTTGAAAAGAGAGATCATTCACCCCAAAGGACAAAGAGAAGATGAGATGTGGTTTGGGTTGGGGAAGTCGAAAGCCTGTTTCGACCAAGAAGAGTTTTGTTTATGCAGCGGTTTGAATATGGGACAGCTGCCCGAAGGTTTTGCTAATAACAATGAAGTAGAAGAGGATTCGATGCTTAGAAGAATTTTCAAAGGAAAAAGGCCGACTGCGGAGCTATTGTATGCCACTTTGAGGAAAATGACGTCTGAACAGAGTGAAGATGCGTATAAGATGTTGAATATATATATGGTGAGCCAATTCTTTGGCACGGATGACGGACGGACCACAGCCATATTAGGGTGGCTATTTTCATTAGTTGAAAACGAAGAAGAATTCAAAAATTTTCCATGGGGTTCTTACATATTCAGGTTTACACTATATTTTTTGAAGGCTGTACTTCACAGACGGCTATCCCAACTGAGAGGTGAAGCAAAGAAGGGAGGTAAGAACGGGAAGCTGCAGGAGAATAAGAATATAGAAGACTTAGAAGAAGAAGAAGAAGAAGACTTAGAAGAAGAAGAAGAAGAAGAAGAAGAAGAAGAAGAAGAAGAAGAAGAAGATAAGAAGAAAAAGAACAAGAAGAGGAAGAAGAAGTTAGTAGAAAATGAAGAAGAAAAAGAACAAGAAGAGGAAGAAGAAGTTAGTAGAAGAAGAAGAAGTGAAAGTGAAAGGGAAAGGGAAAGGGAAAGGGAAAGAGAAAGTGAAGCCGCGAGGTAAGGAAGAGAAGGAAAAGAAATCAAAATATTATACATACAATTTGTCCGGGTTCCCTCTAGTACTCCAGGTAAGTTTTAGAAAATTTTTGCATGTTATCAAACTTTTTTTAGTGTTTCTCATTTCATACTTTGTTGGATTGTAAAACATTGATTCATAGTAGTTAGTTTAAATTGTATAGGTATGGGCCATGGAGATGATAATCCGTTTTGATGATCACGTTGGAAAGCGAATTGGTATGGGGTATCCATGGTTCACTAGATGGCAATTTAGTGTAACGATTTCAGATATTGAATCAAAATTCAATTCATCGGCGTGTACTTAATGACATACCTTTGTTTTTAGTTAATTATTTGTAGAAATTCGCTAACAATTGTTTGTTCTTGATATGCAGATGGCTTTATTTCATTGGGAAGTTGAAACTTATGAAAAGGGTACAAAGTACTTCAAGTCATTGAACCTGAAATACGTTTGTGAGTCACTACCTGAAAAGAAGAGGGAGAAATTGGCTCTGCCAATACAGCCAATACAGCCAAGTGAACAGGAAGAAGATCTTGGTTATGATGATGGAGTTGATGATTATCAGACAGGCAATGACAGTGATGGGATATGCGCTTCTGTTCTGAAGGAGATAGGAGGCTCTGTGGGAAGAAATATAAGCACATTTTGTAACGAATATTCCCCCCATTCTAAGAAGCGTCTGTTCTCCGATGGAAATTCGAAGGTATGATTGCATCTATACTATTTGGTTTTAGACTTTTATTATGTTATTCTTGTATGCATTGTATTAATTATTGCAAAATTTAGGTGCCTTCCACAATCCCAGAACTATATGTCGCCATGCATGACAGTGAGAAACGTATCATTGCCTTCTGTAGAAATGAATTTGAAAAGATTAGGAAGGAGATGAAGGTTAGATATAAAGTTGTTGAAAATTATATTATTATTTATATATAATAATTTAGTCCTTAATAAATTCCACTAATTTATTGTTGTTGATGTTTTCAAGGGTGCTGAGAAAGATGATGAGGCTGTTGTTGAGGAGGATGTTGGTGGTAAGGCTGCTGGTGATAAGGCTGCTGTTCAGGAGGATGTTGGTGGTAAGGCTGCTATTGAGGAGGATGTTAGTGGTAAGGCTGCTATTGAGGAGGATGTTGAAGAACATGGTGACCAGCAAGATGTTGAAGAACATGGTGACCAGCAAGATGTTGCTTTTGTTCGTACGGCTAGTGAGCAAGATTCTCTTGGTGAGGGTGTTAAGCGTGGTAAGGGTGGTGAGGGAGATGAGGCTATTGTTCAGGGTGTTAAGGTTGTTGGATCTATTGCAATCGAGGGTGATGGGACGGTCGAGGTATGATTTTGTCATGTATACTATCTATAACATATAGTGTTTATATTATGTATATGGTCGAGGCCTGGGAACAATTCTGTTCGGTATGGGGACAATTCTTCCATGCCTGGGAACAATTCTGTTCGGCCTGGGAACAATTCTTCCAGGCCTGAAAACAATTTTTCAGGGCTGGGAATAATTTTTCAGGCCTGGGAACAATTTTATTTGGCATGGGAACAATTTGTTAGGCCTGGGAACAATTCATCCAGGCTTGGGAACAATTCTGTTCTGCCTGGGAACAATTCTGTTCTGCCTGGGAACAAATATTTAGGCCTGAGAACAATTCTTCCAGGCCTGGGAACAAATTCCCTTATGCCTGGGAACAAATATATAATACTTTCTTGCCATGTATCTGAGTATATCAATGGTTTGTACTTTACCTACTACATATTTAATTTTATGTAGGACTCAGGGGAAAAATCTATCATTGACTTAGAAGAACATCCATCCCCGTCCATGTGTTTTATTGGCCAAAACCTCTTCACTAGTGTGGTAGCACTTACTGAGGCCGACCCGCATGTTGAATACAGAGACGTCGACAAACAGAGGGGTCGAAAGCGGTTAAGGTATCTCGAAAGCCTCTACACAGATCCGATGCCCAATAAGACAAAGAAATCAAAGTCAAACGAGGAAGATATAGACTTAGTTGAGTTCACGTCTTTCCTGAAGAACGACGACCAAGTTAGGTATTTTTCCATTCCTGTACTCTATTATATTGCCATGATTTTCAATGTATTCATTTTTGAATATTTGTCCTAATGTAATTTATTCATATTTTAATAGTTTTTATACTGGTCAAATCCTTCCCATGACACGTCAACTTTTTCAAGAGCTGGTCAACGTCGACAAGTGGATATCAGATATGGTAACATAATTAACTACCTATTTCTTCCTGGTTATTAAGGCTTTATATTACTTATTCACCTTAACGTATATCACTGCATTTACACAGTACATTCATAGTTACTGATATCCTATGGAGGAGGCAATCAAGCAGTGAGCTTAGCTACATGCAAAATATTGGATTTGTCAACACATCTTTCTTCGTAAGTATCACCCTAGTTATACGATATGCTATATGAAAATGTGTAATAATGCATGTATTTTTGAAGTCTAGGACTGGTTGCAATGAAGTCTAGGAATTATCTCAATGAATGTATTTTTTGATGACAGACAAGCATAAACAGAAAGCGGGAAACTGAAATGAAATCGCTGGACAGCTTGAGGGAGAAAGCAAAGTCTCTGAAGGATGACCAGGAAAGAAGTAAGCCGAAAGAAACTACTTCTCCTCAACAGAAAAAAGATTGCAAAAAAAGGGTCAAGAAGACCAGCGATGCTTCTCCTAAAGCAGTCAATGTCTGGGAAGAGTACCCCGAATTTGTTCCTTTAGATTACCAACCTAGTACAGACGTCCTTAGACATATTACAGGGCATGAACTTCTATACCCTCAACCTTGGTGGCAACTGGATTCAGTAAGTTGTTGGAAATGATGTTGCATTGTCATTATCTATTTCCTTAAATAAATTTTATCTATTGTATATACAGGTGCTCATTCCGTGCCATATTCACGGGCATTGGGTGTTATGCCATGTACTTCTCAAGGAAGGAAAAGTTAAATTATTTGACTCATTGAATGAACGGAAGAGCGGACTTAGTAATCGGCTAAAGGACATTCGTGGCCTGCTTTACCTATTGCCATCTGTGTTGAAGCGTGCCGGTTACTACCAACAAATGAAGATCGATCCTTATGCCACCCCGTTCACAGCTGAAAGCATGCACAATGATCTCATTCCACAACAAGATGATGAGTATGTTTGACATATTTATAAACTTTTATTTACTTTATTTACTTTCCTTAAGATACTTATGTTTGACATATCCCATCATTTAACAGAAGCAGTTGTTGTGCCTTTTTAATGAAGTATGCTGAGTTGATTATGGCTGGAGTACCAACTCCATGGAAATCAATTTTTGGACAAAATAATATCAAAAACATTCGTAAGGCCATTGAAATTGACATTTTCACCAATGGTCAAATCCGTAATTCCCCATAGACTTGTACAGCTTGGGAATCATGTATTTAGGCTGAGAATGTTATGTGCACTTCAAATGGGAATGTTTATGATGTATTTTGTACTGTGAAAAATTCTGTTAGGCCTAGGAAACACTCTTCTAGGCCTAGGAGATTTCTTCCCAGGCTTAGTCGACTTGTAGTCATCAACAATGGTTCCGGTCATCATTTTTGTTACTTGATCCTATTTATCCAATAACTCTGAAAATCAATATTGAAAATGATCTTGATTGTAATGAGAGACTCATTCACATTAGATGCATATATATATATATATATATATATATATATATATATATATATATATATAAACTCATTGTTAATTTGATTCAACATGCAACAATGTCTATAATTACACGCTGAAAACTGGGGTCAGGGATGAAACTATGACAAAGATCACACGATGGAAAATAATCTTCCTTACACGATACATTAACTGTAGCGTGTAACCATGATTACTTATCAGCGTGTAACCATGATTACTTATCAGCATGTAATCATTGACCAGTTGAATGTTCAATGTCCAAGGACAAAAAACTAAATGGCACCTTTTGAAGATGGGTTTACAAGAATGTCACCGTTTTATTTAATTTATTTGTTGTGAACAATGCTGTGTTTTTGATGATTGATTTCTTATTTTGACATTCAAATTACCCTGAATGTTTACACGCTAAAATGAGTTTAAGATTGAGCGTGTAAACCCTAGTACAAGTATTCATGTAAAGAAGATTATTATTCAGCGTGTAAGGATTTTGGGTTCGATTGTGGAACTTGTAAATTTCCCAGAATGGTTACACGCTACTTTACATTTGAGCGTGTAAACCCTTGTACAAATCGTCGTGTAACGAATATTGTTATACAGCGTGTACGGATTCTGGATTTGATTTATTGAACTTTGTATTACCCATAACGGTTAGTGAATAACACAATTCACACAATGAGAGGCACACTTGAAACATATATAGGCAGCTACATGATGAAAAGTAGCCATGATTACAAGTAAAATGGTCACAGCATGAATGATTTCATGTCACTTTGAAAACATGATTACACGATGAAAAGTAAGCATTGTTACACGATTCATTTATTATATCGTGTAATATTGATTATTTTTCATCGTGTTATCATTCACACTGTTGATCACAATTCAACAGTCTAAAAGATTACACGATGAAAACTAATAAAGCTTACAAGATATATTAAATATATCGTGTAAGGATGTTTTGTTTGCATCGTGAAATCTTTGACACTGTTGATTTTTGATCAACAGTGTGAATTTAAACTTCCTGGGCTTAGTTCCCTTTTTATCAACCCTAATACTGATGACATAATAGCAAAGTAATCCAAAACTTTTGGAAGCAAAGCAAAGTAGGTCATAAGTAATCAATATTTCTAACATGGAAGGAATGATTAAATCCAAAAACTTTTCATGTATATACCAACAGTAGGGACATAATATCATCTTCTCAGTGCTTCCATTACATCAAAGTACGTAAAATCTATACATTTCCGTATGTAAACCTAGTAGTTTTAAGGCATATAATCAAGATGACGGCAATTCAGCATGGCAAGATGATGAATGGCAGCAAGTTGATAAAAACTGGGAGTATGAATTAGACGTCATTCTTGCACTTGGAGAGGATGATGAACTATGTTTGAAGGCTGTTTGTGCCCTCAACTCTCACTCTGGTTGACCAATATATTGAAAAAAATATGATTCCATGGTTGAGTGAGAGTGTTTGTTTATATTTCCAGCCATATAATCATCTTCTCAGTGCTTCCATGGAGAAGGTTGATCTATCCGATAATGACATTGACACCGTCACTGCCACCACTTCAGTATAATTGGACAGAACAATCAGGGTCAAGTATACTAGTGCGGATGAGTTCTTCGTTAGTTGGCCAGAGATTTCTCTCCTGGTAACCACCGAAAAAAGGGAAACTGTTAACAATATCACAAAACTGAAGAGTTGGATTGATATTGATATTTTGTTACAGAACTAAAAACAAAACAGAGAAGAAAATATTTGTATTTTAAAGGCTCATTCTTTTTTGTCATTCAACTTCATGCCTTGAAAATTACACACAATACAATATGTTGTTTGCTATATATATTGCTTTACAGATGACACATTGAAATAATCAAAGGACACTTAGAAATAAAAACAAGTGACTTTTAAACTTTCTAGGTACATTGACACAGTACTTTAATCTCCCAAGATCCATAAATAAAGTTCAACTTCCCATGGTTCATGAATCTTGGAATATGGAAAGTTGATTTAACTTTCCAACAAGTGAAAACAATACAGGAAAAAAAAAACAATACCGGCACCGAAGAAAATAATTTTTAAGAAAATAATTTTTAATATATCACTTCTAATCTTGTCCCATCAATGAAATCGCCTTTCACTTATCTAAATAAAAAAGTTTCACATGCGAATCTCTGTAGAATCTACATCATATCCAGTCTTCCTCCCTCATGTCCCCTCAATCAAACAGTGAAACACTTATCTAAAAAAATTAGTTTCCCATGCGAATCTCTGCACAATCTACATCTAGACTGGCAATATCTGCCAATTGTAGAACGAGCCATTGTATAATATCTTTGACTCTGTTGCATGTTCATTCATTCAAAAAGCAACAGTGTGATTGGTTACACGCTAAAAAACTAAGCATCATTACACGATCCTTCATATGTAGCATGTAATAATGATTAGTTTCCATCGTGTAACCATTCATACTATTGCATGTTCAATCATTCAACAAGCAACAGTGTGAATGCTCAAAAGGTCAGACCAGCAGCACAGAACACTCTATCCATACTATCATTCCATTAAGTGTTGTAATTTTATTTCTATGGATTCTAGACATTGTAATTTCCAAAAGTGCTATTATCAGAAACGTAATTTCCACTTTACATATTGATGTAAATTTGGTATAGGATGTTGTCGTTTATCAGGCATAGCTAACAGGTATATATTTACATGATAATTGGGAACACTCTGATTGCACGTAAAATGGTCACATTATGAATGATTACACGCCATTTTCTAAACATGATTACACGATACATTCAATGTATCGTGTAATCATGTTACTTTAAATCGTGTAATCATTGACCAATTGCATGTTCAGTCATTCATAATGCAATTACATGATGAAAAGTAACGTGTTAGGATTATGCTTAATAGCAAGAGTGTAATATTGTAATTAACAATCTTTTTCATATTAATAAAGTGATTTCTGGCTTAACAAATCGTATAGCATTTATAGTTTAATATTATAATTGTCAAAGTAAATAATCATAAGGTCTAAAGACTATGAGAAAAGAAGAATTGTTCATACATCTGGATATGTATGTGGTAGACACAATTCTTTAGTTAGTCTTGAATAATGTTCACAACTTAAGTTAAAGGTTGGGCACCTTTATCTTGTTAAAGTTGTAGAATTCTTTTGCTAGCATTTGAGTGGGATCAAATGAGATATGATGAGTCTAAAATCATCGGAGTGTCTTCGAGCAAAAGGATCTAGTGCACTGGGTGCATTGAACTAGATCACAATGAAAAGCTTTATCTAGAACCGTCAATAGATAATAGTCTTTTCATTATCAGGACAATCGGAGAGTCTATCTTAATCCTGAGATAAATGATGGACTTATGGTTGCAAGTGATATCATTTGAGTTATCAATGAGTACGATTATATCGCATAGTCTATCCTCGGTAGTTTGGTGATATTCATTTGTTAATCGATAGAGGACTTCATTTATAGATATGGACATCGTGGCTCCATTTATTAAATGAGAGTATAATATCATCATATGGATGTTTTAAGGTAATTGGATATTAAATCTCAACGTTGAGTTTTCGATAGTGTCTATTGAAAACATGGCTTCTGGACAAGTCAAAATATCCAAGTTCAAAACGTGGTCATATGAGTAAATATGGTAACTTGGAGAGTTATAGGCGGTCTATGAACTCTTGGCGATTACTGATATTAATCACGAGGATACACTATCTCCAATATGATTGTCTAGGGTATGAATGAGGAGCATCTTCCTTTTCTATCTTTATTTAAGAGTTCAGTTTTAGCTCTTTAGTGGAATGAGTTAAAATTAATGGATAGGACTTAAGTGAATCATTTGTTGATTGTGATTAGGTTATGTCTATTGAAGCTTAAATTTAGATGGCCCGCCAAGATCCCCAATCCACACGGACTTGCATGGATCACTTGATATATTCTACCGGACCAATTTAAGGGTCCATCTAGAATTGCATTTAATATATTAAGAATATAATTTGCACATTATTTATGTAATAGGCTGCTCAATTATATTAATATATTAATGAATGACATGTGGGCTTGTTTCTTTTAGTAAGAATGGGTCTGGTTCACATGTGGGCTTTTTATTTAAAGTCCAATGGATTAAATGAAATAAAGAAAATAATATATAGCCCATTTGTTTAAGTGGGGCGGCAAGAAGGTTTTATAACCTAATATATTATTTTGTTTCATTGTTTTAATTAAATAAGAATTAATTAATTTATTAATTAATTGTTTAATTAAGAAACAAATCTTTTCTGAATAGGAAATATATTTCCTAGAGTAATACTATTGTAGTAGTTTACTAAAAGTAAAAGACTTGTTTGAAAAGAAAATAAATAATTAATTTTATTTATTTAAATCAAATAAGAAGTCTTTTTTATTTAGTCAAATAAAAGAATAAAAGATTTATGAATTAAATTAGGGTTTGAACTCTTAAACTAGATGGGAATTAGGGTGCAACACAAACTCTTTAAGCTTGTATGTTGCGGCAACCCTAGTCCATTTAGGTTAGAGAATTCGGCAACCCTAAAAGAAAGAAGGAAAGAAAATTTGGCCACCTATATATTCACTCATATAGATTTCGGCCAACCTAATGCTTGGTGCTTGAGATTCTATTTTCTTCTTCTTCTCAATTCATAGAGAGATTAATTTATTCTACTAAAACATAAAAGAGTGTTAGATTATTCTTTGATGGTATACTATTTGCTTATTCATCAATAAGCTTGTGTGTACGACATCGATCTAGGTTCACGCGAGTTTCGATCATTAGATTGAGAACTCAAAAGTGACCGGAATAATCTTAGTATTCTTTTGATTGTTTTTGTGATTAACAAAGAAAAGAAAAGTTTGTTTGTCCATTCACAGGTTTGCAATTCAAAGAAAAGGGAGACCACGCTCCTAGGTGATCCACGTTCGTGCTAGGATTGAAGATCTTGCGGATTACCATCGACGTAAGTCAATCGGATCACGCGACAAAAGGTATTATTCTTTTGTTAGATAATATATATGTTTAATTGATTAAAGGGTTTAAGGTTCATAAAAGGAAAATTTTTTACAAGTCACTAAATCTATTTTTAGTCTCGCTTCCGCTGCGTGTACTACGGTATTTTTCCCTACATAACCATGCTTACATGAAATGTATCGTGTAAGCATGGTTAGCTCTCATCGTGTAATCATTCATACTGTTGCATTTTCAATCATTACGCGATGAAAACTTGATTCAATATGCAACAATGTCAATAATTACACACTGAAAATTTGATTCAGATGATACAATGACAAAGAATACACGATGGAAAGTTATCATCCTTACACGATACATTAATTGTAGCGTGTAAACATGCTTACTTTTCAGCTTGTAATCATAGACCAGTTGCATGTTGAATCATTAATAATGCAATTACACGATGAAAAGCGACCATGCTTACACGTAACATTAAATGTCTTCTTTGAAATTGTTGCGAGGCTGATACAATGATTCACATTTCATTCTTTATATTAAAGTACGATTAATAATATTTTTCTGTATATTTACATTTCATTCGCAGTATTAATGTTTATGTTTATGTTTTTTTTTTTTTTTTTTTTTTTTTTTTTTTTAACAAATAAAATCTTATTTCTAACTTGGAAGGAACTTCCAGCACAGCAAGCAACATCAATGGTGGTCGGTGGAATGATTAAATATTTAAATCCAAAAACATATAATATACATATCAACAGTGACATAAAATCATCTTCTCAGTGCTTCTATGACATAAAAGTCAGTCAAAATCTATACATTTCCTTATATACACCTATTAACTACACAAAATGCCATTAAGATGATGGCAAGTTTGGGAAGATGATGAACTGCCTGTTTGAAGGCTGTTTGTGCTCTCGAGTCTCACTCTGACAGTGATTCATCAGTATATGTAGTCTCGGTCGTGTCTCATTTTGATTTAGTAGTAGTGACACTGTTTAGAAGCTCAGCCGGCTAACCTAGTACATATTATATTACCTGGCATATAATCATCTTCTCAGTGCTTCCATGGAGAAGGCTCATCTCTTCGATTATCAAGACCCGAAGACACCGCCACCACCTCCTCTACACATTTCCGTTTAATTGGACATAACAATCAGGGTCAAGTCAATTAGTGGCCATGAGTTCTTCATTAGTTGGCCAGAGATTTGTCTCCTGTTCCTCCAAAAAAAAAAAAAAAAAAAAATTGTTAACACCGTAAGAAAACAACACAGAACAAAAATAAAGACATTTATTCAAGCAAAAACAAAATTCATTACCAAGACGCAGTCGGATGGAGCATGAGAATGCTTAGTCGAATTTGAAGTCTGGATATTTGATTTTCAAAGAGAACTAACAAGTACAAGAAAATAGATTATAATAAATAAATAAAAAAGATTTTTCTGATAGAACAACTGTTTTGCCTACAACAAGCACCACAAAGTCAAAAACAATATATTTTCACTTGATCCAGACTTGCTCCCTGTTGTCCCATCAATCAAACAGTGAAACACGTATCGAAAATGAAAAAAGTTTCACATGTGTATCTATGTACAATCTAGATCCAGACTGGCAATATCTGGCAATAGTGGCATGACCCAACGTGTAATCATATCGTGTTGCATGTTCGTTGATCCAAAATCAACAGTGTCAAAGGTTATACGATGAAATTAACCATGATTACTTTTCATCGTGTAAGGATGCTTACTTTTAATTGTGTAATATTTGACAATGTTGATTTTGGATCAACAGTGTCAACGATTATACAATGAAAAGTAATAAACCTTAAACGATATATTAAATGAATCGTGTAATAATGCTTACTTTGCATCATGTAATCTTTGACATTGTTGATCCAAAACAACAGTGTCAAATATTACACGATTAAAAGTAAGCATCCTTACACGATGAAAAGTAATATATCGTGTAACCATGGTTACTTTTCATCGTGTAATCATCGACCAATAAGTGTGTAATGATCTTTCATTCAAACACACAATATACAAACACATTTCTTTGAGAGTGTTGCATGGCTGATTCACGATTCACATTTGATTCTTTATATTTATTTTCTTTTATGAAAAATATATATATTTATTTGTTTTGATCGTGTAATCTTTGACAGTGTTGCATGGTTGATACAGTGATTGACTCTTTATATGAAAGTAGGTTTAATTAGTGTAATTTTACATTTCATTCTTTTTATTAATGTTATTTATTTATTTTTTTACAAAGAAAATCATATTTCTAATATGGAGGGAACTTCCAGCACAGCAAGCAACATCAATGGTGGTCGGTGGAATGTTTAAATATTTAAATCCATATAACATATAATAAACATATCAACAGTGACATAAAATCATCTTCTCAGTGCTTCCATGACATAAAAGTCAGTCAAAACCTATAAATCTCCGTGTATAAACCTATTAAACTTACACAAAATGCAATTATGATGATGGCAAGTTTATGCAGATAATGAACTGGCTGTTTGAAGGCATGTTTGTGTAGATGATGAACTAGCTGTTTGAAGGCTGTTTGTGCTCTCGAGTCTCACTCTGACAGTGATTCATAAGTGTATGGAGTCTCTATCATGGCTCGATCAGTCCCATCATTCTCAACAGGACGCCCTCTACACCTCAGTATATTTGGACAGAACAATCAAGGTCAAGTCGACTAGTGCGGATGAGTTCTTCATTAGTCGGCTATAGATTTCTCTCCTGGTAACCCCCCAAACAAGGAAAATTGTTAACAATATCACAAAACTGTAAGAATTGGATTGATATTGATATTTTGTTACAGAACTAAGAACAAAACAGAGAAGAAAATATTTTAAAGGCTCATTCTTTTTTATCATTCAACTTCATGCCTTGAAAAATTACACACAATTTGTTGTTTGCTATATTTATTGCTTTACAGATGACACATTGAAATAATCAAAGGACACTTAGAAATTAAACAAAGGACTTTTAAACTTTCTAGGTACATTGACACAGTACTTTAATCTCCCAAGATTCATAAATAAAGTTCAAATTTCCAAGGTTCATGAATCTTGGAATATGCAAAGTTGATTTAACCTCGAGTGAAAACAACACAGGAAAAAAAATAAAAACATTTATTGAGTGGCTGTACACGGCCATCGAATTACCTGCAACAATCAATTTGAAGTCTGGCAATTTGATTTTCAAAATGAACTAACAAGTACAAGATACCAAGAAAAAAAAAAAGTTACAAGAATATAAAAAAGAGGGGAGAGCAAGAAGTTATTTTTTGAGAACTTATTAATTTATCTGCAACAAGCACCACAACACAGTCTATATAAGGAGACTCAAGACGGTCCGACCCTCTCACTTTAAAAAATAATTTTTAATATATCACTTGTAATGATGTCCCATCAATGAAACAACCTTTCACTTATCCAAATAAAAAAGTATGTATCCTTGCGAATCTCTGTAGAATCTACATCATATCCAGACTTCCTCCCTCTTGTCCCCTTAATCAAACAGTGAAACACTTATCCAAAGAAAAAAGTTTCCCATGCGAATCTCTGCACAGTCTACATCCAGACTGGCAATACCTGCCAACAGTAGAATGAGCCATTGTATAATCTTTGACTCTGTTGCATGTTCAATCCTTCAACAAGCAACAGTGTGAATGGTTACACGCTACAAACATATCATCATTACACTATTCTTCATATGTAGCGTGTAATAACGCTTAGTTTTGACGTAAATTTGGTATATGATGTGGTCGTTTATCAGGCATAGCTATTTAATAGTTATATATTTACATGATAACTGGGAACACTCTGATTACACGTACCATGGTCACAGTCTGAATGATTACACGCCAATTTGTTACCACGAGTACACGATATATTAAATGTATCGTGTAATCATGGTTACTTTAAATCGTGTAACCATTGACCAAATTGCATGTTGAATCATTAATATTGCAATTACACGATGAAAAGTAACTATGCTTACACGCTACATTAAATGTAGTCTTTGAAATTGTTGCGTGGCTGATACAGCGATTCACATTTCATTTTTTATATTAAAGTAGGTTTAATATATTTGATGTATATTTACAATTCATTCACAGTGTTGATTTTTTTAATATATTTTTTTTTTTACAAATAAAATCATATTTCTAACATGGAAGGAACTTCCATCATAGCAAGCAACATCAAATGGGAATTGCTCTTGGAAATCCAGTGGGTGTGACTCCGCATGTGTATCTGTTTCTGTAGGTGGAGATGGTAGTCGGGCACGCCGTGCGGACTGGGGACAAACTTGGGACCTTTGGATAGATCAACGTCAATGTCTGCCCAATAATCTTTTTCCACCTCATGTCTCGTGGGGTGCAGCTCTTCTAATCCAATAAGCTTTAAAAAATTGTAAGGATACTAGTCATAAACAACACTAATGCCAACTTAAGAGCATCACCCCGGCGCTTAAACCTCTCCACCGAAGATGTATCAAGAACTTCTGTTTAATTGGACAGAACAATCAGGGTCAAGTTGACTACTGCCGATGAGTTCTTTGTTAGTTGGCCAAAGAACAATTATAGTGATGTTGGTGTCCAATTGACAGGAAACCATTCATTGCTGCAATGAAGAGAAAATTTACAGGTGATGAGGCAGATATGAAAGCATTGAAGCTATGTTTTCTGTATTTGTGTGTTTGGTTTCCTATCTCTGTTTGATAATCACAAACTGATAACATGAGTGAACTGAGGGAAGGAAAAGCAAAAATGGTAGAGATATTATTAGAGATTGACAAGGTTTTGTCTCATCTGGAAGCTAAGGAAAAAGAATTAGAGGAGCGGGAGAAGAAACTAGAACTGCTCAGCTTTCATACACAGACATAATCCTCTTACACATAAATACACAAAACATCACACATTCCAACACTAACACTAAGAGTGTAACGCTCAGATGATAAACTCGGGAGAACATAAGCTTGGACAGTGATTGAAGTTTACCGATGAATGAACTCAGATGATTGCATTTTCAGAATGAGTTTGTGACAATTCTGAACAGAATCGATCCATCTAACCCTGATACCATGTCGAAGGAAGTGGATAATTTTTTTTCTTACTTAGATCGTGTGCAACAAGACTTTTTGGAATTTGTTTTAACAAGCACAAATTCAACATCTCCAACACCAGATTTTGTATTGCCAAATTCATCAAGTATTTGCTTAGAATTTCCTACCTTGTCTGTGTTTGACAACGGAAGAATGAGAATGCTTAGTAGTAGAATTTGAAGTTTGGAAATTTGAAACTATCAAAGAGACCTACCAAGTACATGAAAATAGATCTATTAAAAGAAAAAAAAAAGGAAAAAAATCAGACGATGAACTTTTTCATTTCTGAAACAACCACTTTGCCTACAACAACCACCACAACCCAGTGTATATAAGAATCTCTTGGACGGTCCCACCCTCACTTAAAAAACAATATATTTTCACTTGTTGGAAAGATAAATCAACTTGCATATTCCAAGAGTCATGAACCGTGGAAATTGAACTTATGTATGAATCTTGGGAGATTAAAGTCATGTGTCAATTAAACGATATATTAAATGTAATAGGTGTAAATCATGGTTACTTTTAAATCGTGTACCATTGACCAAATTGCATGTTGAATCATGTAATATTGCAATACACGAATGGAAAAGTAACTATGATTACACGCTACATTAAATGTAGTCTTTGAAATTGTTGCGTGGCTGAATACAGCGATTCACTTTTCTTTTTTATTAAAGTAGGTTTAATATATTGGATGTATATTAAAATTCATTCACAAGTGTTGATTTTGTAATATTTTTTTTTTTACAAATAAAAATCATATTTCTAAACATGGAAGGAACTTCCATCATAGCAAGCAACATCAAATGGGAATTGCTCTTGGAATCCAGTGGGATGGGACTCCGCATGTGTATCTGTTCTGTAGGTGGAGATGGTAGTGCGGGCAACGCCGTGCGGACTGGGGACAAACTTGGGACTTTGGATAGATCAACGTCAATGTCTGCCCAATAATCTTTTCCACCTCATGTCTCGTGGGGTGCAGCTTTCTAATCCAATAAGCTTTAAAAAATTGTAAGGATACTAGTCATAAACAACACTAATGCCAACTTAAGAGCATCACCCCGGCGCTTTTAAACCTCTCCACCGAAGATGTATCAAGAACTTCTGTTTAATTGGACAGAACAATCAGGGTCAAGTTGACTACTGCCGATGAGTTCTTGTTAGTTGGCCAAAGAACAATTATAGTGATGTTGGTGTCCAATTGACAGGAAACCATTCATTGCTGCAATGAAGAGAAAATTTACAGGTGATGAGGCAGATATGAAAGCATTGAAGCTATGTTTTCTGTATTTGTGTGTTTGGTTTCCTATCTTGTTTGATAATCACAAACTGATAACATGAGTGAACTGAGGGAAGGAAAAGCAAAAATGGTAGAGATATTATTAGAGATTGACAAGGTTTTGTCTCATCTGGAAGCTAAGGAAAAAGAATTAGAGGAGCGGGAGAAGAAACTAGAACTGCTCAGCTTTCATACACAGACATAATCCTCTTACACATAAATACACAAAACATCACACATTCCAACACTAACACTAAGAGTGTAACGCTCAGATGATAAACTCGGGAGAACATAAGCTTGGACAGTGATTGAAGTTTACCGATGAATGAACTCAGATGATTGCATTTTCAGAATGAGTTTGTGACAATTCTGAACAGAATCGATCCATCTAACCCTGATACCATGTCGAAGGAAGTGGATAATTTTTTTTCTTACTTAGATCGTGTGCAACAAGACTTTTTGGAATTTGTTTTAACAAGCACAAATTCAACATCTCCAACACCAGATTTTGTATTGCCAAATTCATCAAGTATTTGCTTAGAATTTCCTACCTTGTCTGTGTTTGACAACGGAAGAATGAGAATGCTTAGTAGTAGAATTTGAAGTTTGGAAATTTGAAACTATCAAAGAGACCTACCAAGTACATGAAAATAGATCTATTAAAAGAAAAAAAAAAGGAAAAAAATCAGACGATGAACTTTTTCATTTCTGAAAACAACCACTTTGCCTACAACAACCACCACAACCCAGTGTATATAAGAATCTCTTGGACGGTCCCACCCTCACTTAAAAAACAATATATTTTCACTTGTTGGAAAGATAAATCAACTTTGCATATTCCAAGAGTCATGAACCGTGGAAAGTTGAACTTTATTTATGAATCTTGGGAGATTAAAGTCATGTGTCAATGTACCTAGAAAGTTTAAAAGTCCTTTGTTTTATTTCTAAGTGTCCTTCGATTATTTCAATGGGTCATCTGTAATACTATATACTTTTCAGCGTGTAATCATTGACCAGTTGCATGTTAAAATATCCAGATGAAATTATGTCAAAGATTGCACGATGTAAAGTAATCATCCTTACACGATACATTAATATTAGCGTGTAAACATGATTACTTTTCAGCGTGTAATCATGGACCAGTTGAATGTTCAAATATCCAGATGAAACTATGTCAAAGATTACAAGATGTAAAGTAATCATCCTTACACGATACATTAATATTAGCGTGTAAACATGATTACTTTTCAGCATGTAATCATGGACCAGTTGCATGTTCAAATATCCAGATGAAACTATGTCAACAATTACACGATATAAAGTAATCATCCTTACACGATGCATTAATATTAGCGTGTAACGATGATTACTTTTCAACGTGTAACCATGTTTTTCCTTCGCCACGTCATCAGTATTGGGGATGATAAGAAGGAACTAAGCCTAGGATATTAAAGGCCTTGGAATAGGTACTGTAAGCCTAGGAACAACTCCTAGGCCCATGGTGGATTTAATTTCGATTTAAATAAATATTTTAAATATTTAATTTATTTATTCCGATTGCACAGAATGTTTTAAAAAGGCAGTGTGCACCCATCAGACTCGATTTCGGAAGTGTAAATCTAATACGGGAGATCGATTCAAGCAACTAGAACAACTTACAAGGTTGGGAAAAAACTCTTAGGCACTTAGGGGTTAATATTTGAAAGGGTTGTTTGGTATATGGTATATGGTATATCTAGTGTAATGGGTATGGACGTACTTGTTCGACCGTTTGATTATCTCGAAACTCCACGTACATATTTCCATTGATACCCCTTTATCATAGGACGATGCCGATCGTTGAGATATTTGCTGGGCCCCCATAATTTAATCAACGGGTAAAATCTGTAAGGCCTAAGAAGAATTCCTAGGCCCAATATAATTTGTTTTTAGGCCTGTAACATCTTTCCTAGGCGCATGTGTTTTTCGTCGGCACCGTTCATTTGTGACACATGTCACGAAGGATCCCACATACCGTCTAGCCACATCATCAATTGTTAGTGGATTACAGATGGATCCCAACAATTGATGACATGTTTACAGTGTGGATCCCATGTTTCCTTCATCTTCGTCCTTAGTCAAATGTAACCTATCTTCTTCTTCTTCACATGTTCCAAAACAAGCAAACTTAGGGTTCTTCATCTTTTTTCGGTTTGAATACCTGTTGAAGGCAAACCTGATTGCTTCTCCCATACCCCAACTCTTCCACACGTCCACTGAGAGGGTTTTGCCTGATTTACACAACAAGGTTTTGCCTGATTTCCTTCCTCACTTTTTTTCGATTTATAGATATTTGTAAACTGTGAGAACACCAATGGGGAAGAATTCTGTTTATGTGGTTTTCAAAGGAAGGAAAACAGGTGTGTTTAGTTCTTGGCCTGAATGTCATGAACATGTAGATGGTTTTCCAGGAGCATCTTACAAGAAGTTTAACTCAACCGATGAAGCATATAAAGCGATAAGTAGCCATTCCGGACATTCAAGCCATTCTTGGCCTCAATCTTCTGTGAATGTTGCTGAGAAGGTATCTGCGAAGAGTGAAAGCACTGGTGTGATGTTGTTTTTATTTGTATTCGTGTTTATTTTGGGAGTTTTAGTAGGCAAGATTGTTTCAAAGATCTTGTTTGTTCTATTCTGTTTTGGTGGTATGAGTAATGAAGGAGCATTTTATTTGTTCTGTTCTGCTTGTATGAGTAATGAAGGACCATTTTATTTGTTCTGTTATACTGGTATGAGTAATGAAGGAATATAATGACAGTATGTGAAATTTGTAAAGCATGTGAAAACAAAACCAATAACTTCCATTTATATAGACGGGGGGTACAGCAAGTGAAAAAACATTAAAAAAAAAACATTGAATTCAGGGTGATGGTGGAATGTTGAAGTCCATCAACTTCTTCTGCATTTGTTCTACAAGTTGGTAGAGTCCATTGAGTTCGTTGTCCCTTGCTTCAATCTCAGCGTTTAAGTTGATGATTTCAGCTTCCAGATTCTGAAATTTCCCCATCAGAAGAGTATAATCATCACGTAGCCATTTTGCATTTTCACTCTCCTTGGTGATGGTCTCCTCAGCTTTTGCAATCCTTTCACGCATCACTTTTGTAAAGGCATTCATCCTGTGACTGCTCCTGCCGTTTGCTTCCATTTCCACTTGTAAGCTTCAAGACTTTTCTGACCAATATATAACTCAGCAATTGACATTTTTATAGTGGAAGAATATGACCCATATCAGTGAAAACTGAAGAGTCACCTCTTACATTAATTTCATTGAAGAATGAACCATTGTAACATTTCTGAAAGTAATACAATAACGCTCGGTGTGTATGATAAATATATCTAGAGGGGGGTGAATAGATTTTAACTATTATTACCCAATTTTCGCATGCAAGTCAATTTTACGAAAAAGCCCCTACTAGTCAAAAATACAAGCAATTGTAATATAGTGCGGAATTTAAATAACACTTGATGTATACGTGGAAACCCAACCACTGGGAAAAACCACGGGCTGTTTAGTGCGCCACACTCGGACCTCGAAATCCACTAATCGAAATGGAGTTTACAACCTATGTAGACCTCGTCTAACACTCTAGTCAATAACCCCCAACTTCTACCACTCGGGCCTTTAAAAGTGGCTCTAGTCCTAATTGCTTGAGGCCTAAGCAACCTTAGCCTCAAGACTTAATTCTCTATGAAGAGATTATGCAACCTATGTGAATATGTAAAATACTCAAAATGCAATTTAGAGCTAGGTTACTCTAAATGCTTACCTAGGATAATGATATGCAATTAATTCAATCCTAGATATCAATAGCTAGATGACATGTCAAATAGCTTAGCTAATCAAGATTAATCAAAAACCTAATTAGCTATCACAATACAACACTCAATCAATTCATCAAAATTAATTCTCTAATCTTGTATTTATCATATGATCAAAAACATACAAGTAAATTAAAAGAGAATATGCTTGATAGTAAAAATACTAAAATAAGATGAACTAAATCAAAATCTTACCAAGCATGTTGTGATGATGCAAACCCAATCATGTATGAATGCAAGATGAACTTTGATACAAAAAGGATTTGATTTGAGTGTTTAAAGGTGAGTTCTTGATTTGATTTTTTCTCAAAAATCTCTCTTTTTAGTTTAGGGTTCTAAAGACTCAAGGAACTTGATCAGAGAATGAGAAAGTAAGATATTTATAGACATCAAGAATTGGGCATGTGAAAAGACAAGTTTGCCCTTGAAACGCGCCGATCGGCGGTTTCAATCGGCGGCCAGGCCACCGATCATAACCGCCGAATTGAACCCGAGAAGAATAGGGGAACAACGGCGGTTTCATTCGGCGGTTTCGTGACCGCCGATCCAACCGCCGAATCAAACCCGAGAGATTAAATCAATCAGGTATGAACAGCGGTTTTGAACGGCGACCGTGACCATCGATCGTGACCGCAGAATTGCTCCAGACACTTCTGGATGCAAACAGCGGTTTTATTCGGCGGTCAGGCCACCGATCATAACCGCCGATCACCAACAGAGGTGAAAACCAAGGAGAAGCCAAGGGCATTCTCTGTGTGCGGTCTTCGCGCAAAACCAAGCACATAGAAGTGCACGCGTGGACGTTTCCGAACACTATCGGGAAACGAATTACTAAGCACATATACACACAACAAGATATAACAATTAAAGTGCTAGTGCATAAAGTTACATGTGAAGAGAATGCACATAAGATCAAGTATGCTAAGTGTGTGTGTGCTAACTAAATCTCTTCAAAGAAAACCAAGCACAAGAAATTTACCTTTGGCATGCTTGTCCCTTGAGGTCTTGAAAGGACCTTCGAGCATGAAGTTCAAACACCTAAACTACCCTTACATTATCAACCCCAACATGTGGTTTGTCCACGAAATAAGCCAATCAAGATATGGGAATCCTTACACTTTCCAATACCATGACATTTGAAATGAACCATTGTGCCTTAATTGAACCATTAAACTTATCTTAAATGAACATTTATTTTGTTATTGTAAACTGAACGGTTGGTACACTAGGGAAAGCCACCAGTTTATTGTTCAGCTCTTTCTGAAAATGAAAAGCAATGACTTATTTGCGGGCCTTGGAACAATTCTCCTAAGCCTGAGAACAAATCTCATAGGCCTACGTACAATTCTGTTAAGCTTGGGAACAATTCTCCTAAGCCTGGGAACAAATCTCCTAGGCCTACGTACAAGTGGAACGAGATGACCATACCAGGGAAAAGTGAAAAGTCACGTTTACTAATGGGCCTTTGTGAAACTGTCACATCTTAATAAGTTAACTTTTTTTATCCAAGAGAAAGTTTCTTGGACTAGTATACCCTTACTGCAATTCCAATGTGGCACTTAATTACGGCTATTCGGCTAATTTTGAAATTTGAAAACAATAAAATACATAAAACTCAAATGAAATTAAAAACCTTTTTGGCCTTTAAACCTCGAAAAGAACGTCTGAGAAAGAGGTTTTCAGGAAGTTGTATTGTTGAGTGGGAAAGTGGTTTTCAGAAGGTGAAGATTTGTTAATCGCGGATGAACTGTTCATCAACAACTTCGCCGAAGAACTATTCATCAACAAACTGTAGGTACCAACTTTGGATTACAGATTGTTGAACTTTGGGTTTTATTTAATTTATTTGTTGTGAACAATGCTGTGTTTTTTATGATTGATTTCTTATTTAGACATTCAAATTACCCAGAATGATTACATGACAAAATGAGTTTAAGATTGAGCGTGTAAACCCTAGTACAAGTATTCATGTAAAGAAGATTGTTATTCTGCGTGTAAGGATTCTGGGTTCGATTGAAAATCTTGTAAATTACCCATAATGGTTACACTCTACTTTACATTTTAGCGTGTAAACCCTTGTACAAATAATCGTGTAACAAAGTTTGTTATACAGCGTGTAAGGAATCTGGATTCCACTTTGATTTATTGAACTTTGTATTACCAGAATGGTTACACACTACTTTACATTTGAGCGTGTAAACCCGTGTACAAATTATCGTGTAACGAAGTTTATTATACAGCGTGTAAGGATTCTGGATTTCATTTATTGAACTTTGTATTATCCAGAATGGTTACACGATAAAATTACATTAGAATTAGCGTGTACACCCTTTTATATCATCGTGTAACTATGTTGTTTATACAGCGTGTAAGGAATCTGGATTCCACTTTGATTTATTGAACTTTGTATTAACCAGAATGGTTACACGCTACTTTACATTTGAGCGTGTAAACCCTTGTACAAATTATCGTGTAATGAAGTTTATTATACAGCGTGTAAGGATTCTGGATTTCATTTATTGAACTTTGTATTATCCAGAATGGTTACACGATAAAATTACTTTAGAATTAGCATGTAAACCCCTTTATATCATCGTGTAACTATGTTGTTTATACAGCGTGTAAGAAATCTAGATTCCACTTTGAATTATTGAACTTTGTATTACCCAGAATGGTTACACGCTACTTTACATTTGAGCGTGTAAACCCTTGTACAAATTATTGTGTAACAAAGTTTGTTATACAGCGTGTAAGGATTCTGGATTTCATTTATTGAACTTTTTATTATCCAAAATGGTTACACGATAAAATTACTCTAGAATTAGCGTGTAAACCCTTTTATATCATCGTGTAACTATGTTGTTTATACAGCGTGTAAGGAATCTGGATTCCACTTTGATTTATTGAACTTTGTATTACTCAGAATAATTACACGCTACTTTACATTTGAGCGTGTAAACCCTTGTACAAATTATCGTGTAATGAAGTTTATTATACAGCGTGTAAGGATTCTGGATTTCATTTATTAAACTTTGTATTATCCAGAATGGTTACACGATAAAATTACTTTAGAATTAGCGTGTAAACCCTTTTATATCATCGTGTAACTATGTTGTTTATACAGCGTGTAAGGAATCTGGATTCCACTTTGATTTATTGAACTTTGTATTACCCAGAATGGTTACACGCTACTTTACATTTGAGCGTGTAAACCCTTGTACAAATTATTGTGTAACGAAGTTTGTTGTATAGCGTGTAAGGATTTTTGATTTCATTTATTGAACTTTTTATTATCCAGAATGGTTACACGATAAAATTACTCTAGAATTAGCGTGTAAACCCTTTTATATCATCGTGTAACTATGTTGTTTATACAGCGTGTAAGGAATCTGGGTTTGATGTTATGTTGGAAATTATCCAGAATGGTTACACGCTAAAATGACGTTGCAATTGAGCGGTTAAAAACTTGTATAGCTCATCTTATAAAGAATTTTATACTACAGCATGTAAAGATTAATGGTTTCAATTTTATTTACTTTGTATGTGTGTCATTGTGTAACGAAGTTTGTAATAATCCTAGAAATATTTTCAGTTTGTAAGCAGATAATGAGAACATACAAGAGGGTGAGAACGAACTAGGCAATGGCAGAGAATGAAGACCTTGAACAGAACCAAAACGTAACAGAGAATGTGAACGTACCAGAAGTTGAGAACCAACCAGAGAATGTGAACGTAGCAGAGAATGTAGCAGAGACTGACAACCTAGCAGTGGTGAGTTACGTAACACAGAACGACGAGCATATACAACAGACTGAAAACGTAGTACAAATTGAACATGCATCAGAGAACGAAGACCTAGATTAGTATTTGGTATATCCGAGGAATACGTGGGAGTATGACATAACTATAACAATGCATTGCAAACTAAAATTTATCGCTGACATCAGGAGGGTGTTGGAGGAAGAAGGTGAGTTGGCACATTTCAAGAGAGGATGTTTCGGGCATTATTTGGATCTACCAGGACACATGCAGGCTTTATTTCAAGCGCAGTACATACATAACCTATTGCTCCGCCAAATTCGGTTCCCAGGTGCCAGTGAGGATGAGATATGGTTTGCTTTGGGTAAGAACAAGGTTAGACTAGGAAAGAGAGAGTTTTGTTTGTGCACTGGGTTGAGGATTGGTGTTTTGCCGAATATCTTTTTGAGAGATTACGTACCAGTGCCGGATGGGATCCACATCCGATATTTCCATGGACAGGGAGGTTTATTATTGCAAGATGTGCTATCCAGGTTCTTTAGTTGGAGTTTTAAAAGAGAGGGTGATGCTTTGAAGATGGCACTTGTGTTGTTTGCGAACAACATTCTCTTCGGCCAGGATTACAGGAGACAAGTTATGTACTGGCTAATGAAGTTGGTTGAGGACATAGAGGCATTCAATTCGTTCCCATTGGGTCATTACGTATTCAAGATGACATTGCACTACATCCGAAGTGGTTTTAAGGTGCCGGAGCCGTTGTGTCCTACAAGAAGATACAACATATACGGTTTTGTTTGGAGAGTTTAGGTATCTTGCAAAGTTGACAATATGTCGAAATATTCTTATAGTTTTTTAAAATATCATCTTATTCATCTAATAAACTGGTTTTTTTCCTTGGTAGTTCTGGGCAATGGAGGCCATCCCTTCGATGCGGAGAAAATTGGGCAACAAGTTCGCTAATCATGGATGCCCCCGTTTTAAAAAATGGGAATTTATCAAACGGGGATCAACTATGTCTTAAACATGGTTGGAGAAAGAGGCTGACGGAACGGTAAATGTAGAATTGGTAGATTTTTTTGAATTTGTTTGCTATTTTGTTAATAATTGAAAGGGTAATATTTTATAGCTCACTGGATTAGCCGAGATCTGGCCTACTCGAAGGAAATAAAAAGAGGACTACTGGAGGGGCATTGACGATGACATATCCAAAGGACCTCAGTTTGTACCGTTGAAGGATTTCGTCGGTAAAGAGGACAGAGCGGAGCCGTCATCGAAACAACTCCATAAGAATAAACGAAAGCAGTACCATGGTCCTGATGATCCAATTAAAAGACGAAGGAACTTTTTTAATGCATCACCACGTATGCGCACCACTCGGCATGTCCGTGACAAACCTGATCTGTCACCCCCACCTCTTGACGAGACACACTCACCTTTCCGTCATCCATCCTCAGGAGTGACACAGACCGGATTGCTGTCGTCTGGCGATAACCACAGGACTTCATCTCCTACTCGTCAGCGTCAACCTCAACCTCAACCTCAACCTCCACCTCCACCTCCACCTCCACCAGTTGATCGTAGACAGCAATCAAAGAGATCAGAGGTGATTATTTTCATTATGTTATTCTCTTTAAATAACGATCATTTTCATGACAATTAATATTGTTTAGGGATCGACCTCTACTGCAATTCCGAATCAACTACTTGACAAAATGCGCATCATCGTACGTGAGGAGGTCCAAAGCGCGATGTGATCCAAGTTTGAAACTCTTCGGACAGAATTGTTTACTTTTGTAGGTATTCCGGTATGTATAACTCCACTACATCATTTTGTAGTATTTTAAATTTGGTTATATAATCAACTCATTTTGAATAAACATTTTCCTTTTCACAAAGACGTTCCCGTGGAGAGGATCATGCAGAACAGGTCTCGGACCCATATTCACCTTCAGATCCTTTTGAGGCAGCCACTCGATGTTTGGATGCAGCCCACACTGAGGGATCCACCCACACCGAGACAACCCCCGCAGACCCCACCCACACCGAGACACCCATCGTATCCCTCACACACACTGAGACACGTCTAGTATCCCCCGTCCAAAATGAGACACCCCCCACATCCCCCACAGACCCCAAGACAGCCCCCGCAGCCCTCACTCATACCGAGACAGCCCCCATAGACCCCACCCACACCGAGACACCCCTTGTATCCCTCACCCACACCAAGACAGCCCCTACATCCCTTCGCCCAAACCAAGACACCCACTACATCCCCCGCAGACCCCAAGACAGCCCCCGTAGACTCCACCCCCACCAAGACACCCCCAGAAGCCCCCACAGACCCCAAGACAGCCCCCGCAGCCCTTACTCACCCCGAGACAGCGCCCCAAATAGCCTCTGTAGACCCCAGGACAGCCCCCGTAGACCCCATCGACATCGAGACACCCCTCATATCCCTCACCCACATCGAGAAAGCCCCTGTAATCCCCACCCACACCGAGACACCCCCCGAAGCCCAGTAGACCCCAACACAGCCCCTACAGACCCCACCCAAAATGAGACAGCCGTAACAGCCCCCGCCCTCACCGAGACATCCCCCACCTACACCGAGACGGATGACATACATACCCCTCTACCACCCTCACATGACGTACATACCCCTCCCCCACCATCTAAAAGAACTCAACCTAAACCCGATCTCTCTGAATCTGGACTGCCCGATGAATCCACTTCCAATCGAGGGAATCCCAGAGCTTGTTTTCCACCACGTGACCAGACAGAAATTGCTAGGGAGCGATGGGTGTCAAAGTGGTTAAGAAGTTCATACACAGATCCCTCCAGAGCAATGAAGGAGATGGAAGTAAACAGGAAATATAACGCCTTTTTGAATGATCTGAACCTGTTGCTGTAAGTGTTTTTAAAAGTTCTTTGTGTAGCATGTCATTTAACATTTTGTACAATGCCACTAATCGTACTCACATGTTTTTTAATGTAGTCGTTACATCGGCATCGAAGCTTGTGTTTCATAATCATTTTTCAGAGAGTTAGAAGATCCCACGGAATGGTTGGGCATTGAGCATGTGGATGCGTACATAAACCTGCTTTGTAAGTGGAAAAATGACCCAATGGAGAAAAAATAATTTAAACGCAAAGTAGCTGTAGTTGATTGCGCTTTCTTTGTAAGTAGACTTCATTACAGGATTCATTCCACTTAATACAGTTTTCTACTATATTTAAAGCCCCCATTGACCGGTTTTGTTACTTCATTGCAGAATGAACTTACACTTATTTGGCTTCAATTTCAACCAGATTTCCACGCACCATTGACGAAACCGTTCTACCCGAGAGAATTTGATGTCCCATTAGACTTAATAGAATACGCTATCAGTAACAAACCAGCCTGGGGGACGGCATGGACTAGTGTTGATGATGTAAGATAGTTGACTTACTCAATTGAATACATACTCACTTCAATATGCTGAAACAACTTTATTTGTAACAGGTTATAGTCCATTGCGTCGTGGGAGGTAGCCATTAGGTATTTTGTGTAGTTCATCTCCACAATTGGGATATTACAATTTATGACTCAAACGCACATCTACTGCCGGACAATCCAAAGTATAGACAACAGCAGGTATTGCCTCTACGTCGGTTATTCCCACTCATTTGCAAAAAGTCTGGTTACTACGACGATAGTAAACGCAAGAAACAAGATCTGACTTGAATGAAGGCTGTGAGATTGGCCCCCTATCAATTCCCATGTCAGGTGGACTGTAGCAGTTGTGGTGCTTTCATGCTAAAGGGAATAAAGTATGTAATGATGGGGAAAGAACCCCACTTCAATTTTGTCCAGCAGAACATCCCGGCCTTTAGAAAACAAGCTGCTAGGGATATCTTTGCCAACTCTATGGAAATTGAGTAGCATGTAAAATTCTTTTTGATGGATAATTACAATTTTGATGTTTTTTGGATATATTTTAAAACGTGTTTGAATGAATGATCATTACACACTAAGCCTCTGTTTGGTATGAGGGAAGAATGGAGGGAGGGAGAGAGTTGGAGGGAGAGGAGAAGGGAGAGAAAGGAAATCACTTGTTTGGTTGGAGGGAGAAGTGAAGGGAGAGGATGAGAGGAGGGAGAAGAAATCCCTTTGGGCCCACAAAATTGGATCCTCCCAATGATGGGTGGATCAATGGAGGGAGAGTGATTGGTGGGGGGGGGGGGGGCAAAAACCAAAATGCCCTCCCTTTTTATACTACCTTCCAATTTTTTAAGGGTAATAAAGTAATTTTGCAAATTAAATATCAATCCATCCATCCAACCCTCATTTCAATACCAAACAACATAAAGGATTGATGTTATCCTCTCCCTCCCTCCTACTCTCTCTCCCTCTTCATTCATCCATCCCTCATACTCTCCCTCCCTCTTACCAAACATAGTGTAAATGGTAAAAGATTACACGATGAAAAGTAACCATAATTACACGATATATTTAATATATCGTGTAAGGTTTATTACTTTTCATCGTGTAATCTTTTAGACTATTGATTTTGGATCAACAGTGTGAATGATTACACGATCAAAGGTAAGCATTCTTACACGATTAATTTATTATATCGTGTAATCTTGATTACTTTTCATCGTGTTATCATTCACACTGTTGATCCCAATTCAACAGTCTAAAAGATTACACGATGAAAAGTAATAAAACTTACACGACATATTAAATATATCGTGTAAGAATGGTTTGTTTGCATCGTGAAATCTTTTACACTATTCATTTTTGATCAACAGTGTGAATTTAAACTTCCTGGCCTTAGTATCAGCCCCAATACTGATGACGTGGCAACGAAAAACACCTAAGCCTAGGAAAGATTTTATAGGCCTAGAAACAAATTAGATTGGGCCACACGATGGAAATATTTACACGCTGAAATATAAACATTTTTACACGGTGACTGCATGTTTACAAGCTGAAATTGCAAAATGATTACACGCTACTATTGTTATTGTTAGAGAATATAAGAACAAATGATTACACGCTGAATGCATCTTATTTCTTGTTTGGTTTGTATTAAACCAGACAACTATCTGGTGATAGTGTATTTCAAGTATTGTTATTCCTCCGATATACATATCCATAGTTTCACAAATGATACATAAACCTATTAAGGTTGGTTCAGCAGTGTTTAACACAAACAAATGTACATACACCATAAATCAATAAAGGTAGGTTCAGCAGGTTGGTCCAGCGGCATTCTCTTCGTCCGTGTCAAGTAAGGTAGGTTCATGTGGCTTGTCTGGGCATGTCAGTCTGTTGTGTCCCTCTTTCTTACAAATGCTACATGATCGAGGTTTTTTGGCTGGTTTGCATGTGATAGATGATGGTTCCGGGCAACTTGTTTTATTGTGTCATTTTTTTCCACAGTTTGAACAAGAATGTAACTTTCTTTTCTCTCCAACTGACGGTATCCTCAACTTCTTTGGTCTTCCTGGCAGAATCTTTTTCTTCCATGGCAATACAATATGGTTCCAGATTGCATCGGGAACGTCCCAAATTTTGGGATCTGAAACAGGGTTGACACCAATTTCATAAGCATGTTTAAGGAATCCTATTGTGTATAGGTCAAAAGCCAGTGCATTGATTGACATACCTTTGTACCTAAGCCATAACACACCAACAAACCAGATTACCCCAAGTTTGTAAAATAAACCACAACAGATAAATGTACAGAGTTAAAAGACCAGCAAGCATACCTTGCAACCGCCATTGCATGAGAACACGGCAACTCATCTAAATCCCATTGACGGCATGAGCAAGAATGTTCGTCAAGGTCGACTGTTCTAGGAATCCATTTGTCGTCTACCTTAAATTTCATGTAGTTAATGGGGTGAATCGCAGACCGATCTGCTGTTTCTGTCCTCTATTTGATGTGTTCGTCTACAAACGTTGTCAAGTATGTAGACATTTCACGTGCATTTGTCTGACGATCGTAGATCCACCTTTGCAACAAATCTCTGATACATTCCGCCATTGCTGTGATAGGCAATTTTCGGACCCTAATTAGACAAGAATTCATTGACTCAGCAATGTTGGTGGTCATCAAAAAGTACCTCTTTTTAGGGCTATGTACACGTGAAAACTTCTCTACCCCAACGCCCAGGAGCTTATTGTAAACCTTAGGGCAGGTTTCTTTCAACTCACCCATTGTACAGTCAAAATCCTCGATACGGTATGCATACGTAGCACGATAGTAAAGCCAAATCACATCATTCCTCTGCTTGCAAAATCTTTTAAGATTTTGTGCCAAGTGGTATGCACAAACGCCATGTGCTGCATCTACGAATATGGCTTCCATTGCATTAAATATACCATTGTGCCGATCCAAAACTAACATCACACGATCCGGATTTTGGATCACGTTATGGAGTTTCTTTAAAAACCAAGTCCACGACTTTGTGCATTCAGAGTTTGCAAACCCAAATGCCAAAGGGTATATCATCTCGTTTCCGTCTATGCACACCGCAACTAACATAACACCCCTAGTCCTAGCCTTCAAGTGGGTAGCATCGATGCAGATAACCGGCCTAATAACATAATTGAACCCCTCAATAGAGGCTCCAATTGCCATGAATCCATATTTCAACCAGTTTTTTGAGTCAGTCTTGATCTTTGTCAAATCCCGGGGTTTGCTTGTTCCAATACATAAAAATAAGACGACAACCTCTGAAAGGATTCCCACGGATCACCGAATACCTGACTCAAAGCGTGCTCCTTCAACCTGTAGGCTTTGTTGTACGAGAGGTGTATGCCATGCTGCTCCCTCATCTCAAAAACTATATCTTTAGGACGGATGATGCACCCGGGATCACGATATTTACTTGCATACAAATCCTCGATCACGGCGGCACTTACACGTTTAAATTCATGTCATTTCTCTCACATGTGTGCTCATTAACGAACGCCTTAACATGCCAATAAGTCCCCTACGCGACTTCCATGCCCGAAGAACCCATCCATAACTTCTCTGTGTACATTCGGCAGTAAATCGTGTATTAGAAGATCGTGAAATCCTATGCTCAAACCTCTCTACAAATGCATACGACCCTACAACTTGCTTCAATGTAGGCTTGTTCTTGAACATCTGTCCTTTGTATAATGGACCTTGGTCACCTGGATTTTGAAACACATCCACTGATCGAACGGCTGGTATTGAGTAAAGCTCTGAACCTGATATTATCCACCGTGTGTTTAGGGACGGTGAAGAACTGTTGGGTGTTCCACTCACCCCTCGTTCTTCTGTTACAAGAACTGTTGCCGCTAGCCCACTATCATCATCCCCACCACTCTTATCTTCTGTATCACTGGTTTTAGAACTATCAGACCTTTCAGAAGTATCTATGCTTTCAGAACTATCCACAACTGCATGCTTGGTAGTAGATGCTGGCGTCGCTTGGTCATTGCCTGCTGACGTAAATCTGGGTATAGCCTGGGATGTAAGCAGATTATTGCTGCCACTAACTGATTTACAGTTTGGAGTACCCCCCGGAGACCGTGGAATATCGGTGGGTTTAACAGGCGAGACCGTACATTCTGATTGGATTGGATTTGGTGGAGGTCAAAATTCATGTTTGTTGACAAATTCAACATCAATTGCGGCCCAACTTTTTTCCTTTTTAATAATCACAAACTCTACATCGTCGTCACTCATAACAGACAATGTAACTTTATCAACCCCCGTTTCCACATGCGAAGTTAGCTTGAACTGAATTTGGTCTCTACTAACCCCTGTCCGCTGGTATATCGTTTCCACCAATTCATCGTACGCTCCGTTGTATTTTTTTGTTAGACATACTGAAAACGAAATAGGACGGGTAAACGCGTTACCCTTCCAATGCTCACCGCATTGAACTAACACCCAAGACATGGTATCCTTAGACCTTGAAAAAAAAAATTCAATCAAAACAGTATAACAATTACTGTCATTCAATTCAGGTCAGTGCCTAGGAACAATTCTTTTAGGCCTATGAATGGTTCCCAGGACTACAACATTCCTCCCGGGCTTAGCTCATCTTATGTTTTTCGCCAAGCCAATAACAAAACCAAAAGGAATCAACAACAGCGCCTGTTTTGGTTCAACCAACCAACAGAAACAAATATACATACACCATCAACCAACAACAATAGCAAAATCCTAAACCTGTTTTGGTTCAGCAGCGATCAACATAAACAAATATACATACACCATCAATCCTCACAAAATCACATACAAATTCCCTAAACCTTTCCCCACCAAACCATACAACACAATAAATGTGAAAACAAACCATACAACACTGTTCACCAAAGTGCATTTCTTCCGGTTATTCATGTGATAGTGAGGACGATGTGTTTGCACCTAACAATACTACATATACCTTAACTACAACAATACTGCCCCTCTTAAAAGCTTGATGTGGCATTTCATTAGACACCTTAACTAAACCCAACAATACTACATACACAAACCCAAATTCATGGGCAAGAAATCCAAAACCATCAATCCCTCATTCTATAAAAAATGTCTCAAACTTAAACAACAATAAAAGACCGACAGATTCAATGACATTGGAAACTTAAGTGTGATTACGGGACTTACATTGACTAAAAAAAGCTCAATTTCAAACTTGACAGTGAAGCTCGATTGAAGGAGGTGTGGGCGAGGTGTCGGCACTGACTCGATTCCGGTCACCGTTGAGATTACGGTCGGTATCAAGATTCCACCGGAGATGGGATTTGAACAGCAGTGGATTCCGGTCAACAGTGAGGACGATGGGATTTGAAATGGGACGATGGAGTGGATTCTAGTCCACAGGAGAACGAATGGAGAAGATGACCCAACTTCTGAAACTTTTGGTTTTCTTCAGTGAACTGAAGGAGAAGAAGAGAAGGGCAGTTTCGTCCTTACACATTGTAAAAGGGTAATTTAGTCATTTTGCACGGTTTAATTGTGGAGGGCATTATTGTCCTAGAAAGGCTATTTCCTAGAAAGTAAATATCAGGAAAGGCTAGATATGCACTTTTTTTCCCGACGGGCTATTTCCTTAAAGTGAATGTTGGGATAGGCTATATTTGCAAGGTCCCCTATGGAAAACGCATACACTTAAAAGGAATTCCACGAGTCTCATTAAATTGAGATATATCCATTCCCTTTGGGATAATTACGTGATGGGATGATTATGAATCTCAGCTCTTATGTCGACCTGTAAGAATATTAATACGATATTTAATTCTGTAATAATTTGTTTATTCAGAATTATATGAAATATCATTATAATCATCGTATCATAATTAATTAGGTTTAACTCAATGAATAGAAGATGTAGTCGTTGACAATACTCAATCACCTTGCTGAAGGTCCACCTCAAATCAACCTAGAGAACCTTTCTAGAAAACTTGGTAAGGTGATAGAACAAAAGATATGATTGTTGCTTACAATGGAAAGGTGATTAACAGTGAGTAATCATGTGTACATAACAGAAAATATTCATAACAAACAGTTGTAGTATATAACAGCAAAGAATGATCAAAAACTCAAGTTTTAAGTTAGAGAATCATAGTGCTCTTTTTGTATTCGATTGATTGTAGTTTGTACAGAGTCTTTTAGGCCTCTTTTATATATGTACATGTTTAAGTTACAAGAAACTATGTTCTAACTGTCTTCTAACTTCTTTCATGGTGGATTTCATCATGCTCCTCATGCAGTAACTGTTAGCAAACCACTTGCCCACCTCTTGAGCGGTTATAGTTGTAGAATCTTTTCTGATAACTTGGACAAACTTGTAAAGCCTTTGTAGATGTAATAAATACTCATTCTAGGTGGCATGCCATGTTTGAAATTTAGAGATAAATCTATTTAAGTTGTAACAGGGTTCTTCTTTGGGATTTTACATGTGTAGATACTGTTTATTTGAAAAGATTTTGAAAATATATATTATATGTCAAAACTAACCTAGAGAGGGATGAATAGGTTTTAATCAAGTTAATTACCAACTTTTCTTGATTAGTCAATATTCAAAAATTAACCCAATACAATCAAATACAATCAACGTAATTAAAGTGCGGGAAACAATAAATAGCACGTTGATTGATTTACGTGAGAAACCCTCCAACTGGGCAAAACTCACGAGCTATTAAGCTAGCCACACATGGTCCTCAAATCCACTATTTGAATGAAAGTTTACAACCTAGGTTGACCTTAAATCAAACCATTCTTTGTCACTAACCCTTCCACTATACCTGGCGGGCCTTTAATAGTGATTCTAGACCAACTTGCTTGTGCATTAATCCACTTAGTCACAAGGTTTAATACTCAAAGAAGAGAACACAACCTATGTGAATATCAAATGCATAAATGCTAGGTCAACACATTTAATACTTATCTAACTATGAATGAACATGTCAAACAAGCCTAGATATCATGTTGCTATATGACATATGTATAACTTAGCTATATAAAGTAAATGCAAACCTAAATGCAATAGCTATCACTATACAAAACCCAACAATCAACACAAAAATCTCAACATGTAGATAAAACTTAATCTAGATGCAAACAAGTTATAAAAGAGATTTCTTGTTAAGTAATGAAATTCCTTTAAGCAATTATAGTGTAAATATACCTAGAAGGGGGGGGGGGGGGGGTGAATAGGTATAGGCTCCAAATTATTTTCTACTTCTTTTTAATACAACAAAGTTGTATGCACACGGAAGCTTAATAAATGAATTGCTTTAACAAGACAATATGAGTTCGATTACACAAGAGTTAAAAGCAATACAAGATATAGAAGTAAAGAAACTTAAAGCGAAACTTGACACAAATATTTTTACACGGTAAACCTATTCGGGTTTTTGCCATAAAGCTTGTTATTTGTAAATGTGAATTGAACATAAATAAAAGAAGTAGTTTATTCATTCAAATTGTCTCATACATTTATATATAACATGTGTACTTAACATCCAAGATTGCCGGATGTAATTTCAAACTGAGTTTATGAATTTCATATACAGATGGATTCAGTTTGAAACGAGCAATCTAAAGAGTCCGTAGATAGCAAATAAAGTTGGGTACTTTATTTGTGGTTAATCTATAGCTGTGGTCCATTCCGTAATGTATGGTGATCTTATCCTAGATCATTTATATGGTGATATGAGAATGGAGGCACCTTGTATGATGTGATCATATAGGACTGGGCCATGATCTATATGAATATCTCACCACGATCCGTTACATGATGAGATTCATATATATCGACAATTGATGGCTATTTATGGGTGATCTTAATCCTGAGTGTCTTATCGACTCCTTCGGGTTAGATCGTGGTTTTTGATATACCATGAGTGAGATCGGAGTTGCATTCCCGGTCAATAACTTCTTATGTTGGAATCACGGTTTGACTTGTGGCTGGGAAGGTCTGTACACAATAGTGGAATCCACTCCTTCTTGCGTGAAGTAGATAGTAGTTCCCTTAAGGGTTGATTCAGGGCTTGAACAATATGAGCGCTCTCCTAATTCCGTAAGGAATGTAGGATTTATTATTCATTAGAGGGTCAATGGTACCTAATGGAAAGATATAATTAGAGGGGTATAACGGACATTATGACCCAACTCTAATTATGAACTACTTGTGGAGGATTATACCATATGTAATAGCTATATCGATGAACACCAAGAGTTATTGGTTTGTGTAAAAACGTCTACAGTTGAGAGAGTGTAGCTTCGGGTTTTTAGTGGAATAACACCGAAGTTAATAATCATGAAATATTAATTAAAGAGTTTAATTAATTATTTCTAAGGATTATTTGAGCTCAAAATACTGTGGGTCCATTAGGTCCCCTTGCTAGCCCGATCGATTTAGGTAACAATGGTCACGGTTAATTAATTGGATTGTCCAATTAATTGTGTTATGAAAGTGACACGTGTTTAATTGGGAATTAGTTGAATAATCAGATTATTTAATTAATGGAAAATAATAATTATGTTAATTAAATAATTAGATTATTTAATTATGTAATTAATCATTATTGGAGGATGTTCTTTGATATTTAATTTTGAAAGATAAGATAATGTGATTATTTTATTTTTAATTAAATATTGAATTTGAATTTAAAAAGTTTAAATTCAAATTTTATTAATATCTATTAAAAGATATCAGATATCTTTTAAAAGGATTTAATAAAAATTTAATCAGTTTAAAAATATATAGATATATAAATAAATAAATATATATATATATATATATTTAGGCAACTGATGAGAAGAGAACACAAAATCACGCATTAAATGAGAAGAGAACACAAACTCACGCATTAAGTGAAAAAGAGTTGCTTCGTGTGTCTCTTCATCCTCTTGCTTCCTGAGTACCGTGACGCGCCCACACACCATTACCAATCCCGGGTCATAGCGAGGAAGATCTTGTGGTTCAAATCAGGAAGCAGATCAAAAAGAAGAAGGAGCCTCTAATGAAGGTATGAAGAAAATTGTTTCTTCTCTTCTCTTTTATGTATTTCGATTTCGATTTCTTGTTTTTAATATTCCGAAAAATAGATCCTAGGGTTTACTAGTAGTAGTATTTCTTTGAAATAATTTTTGAAAAGGTTCCTTCCGCTGCGCGATTGTTAAACCGGGGTCCCAACAATTGGTATCAAAGCCAATTTTTCGGAACAAGAGAATCGATTTCGATGCTCCTGATATGTATGAATGTGTAGGCACTATTTTAATTGACTGTATGTTGTTTTTAATTAAATGGTTTAATTTTAAAACATAGTTTATCGTTAATTGTATGGTGTCATGGATTTAGGTTTTTTTTGATGGGTTGTAATTAATTTTAGTAATTCTAATCTACTGTAAATTCTTCATTGTAAATTCTGCTGTAATTTTAATGTAATACATGGACGATGAAATCCGACGAAGAAGACGAATGGTGGAAGAGCGAAATCGGAAACATGCATGATAGCATTGTTCACTGGGCACTGTTCACGTGGTACTATTCCGCGGTACTGGTGCGGGCAGCCTACGTGCACGAATGACGACTATGTGCGAAAGCGTTATGGGCTGAAAATTCGCAACGTTAGGGTTTCCGAATTTGCTAAAAGATTTTGGGCTGAATTTTTTATTTTTTATTTTTTATTTTTTATTTTTTATTTACCTTGGGCCTCAAGTACAGTGTTAAAGTAACACTTGGGCTCTAGGTTTGATTCATGAGATGGATCACAATAATAAAATAGTTTTTTTTAATCAAGTTGGACTTGGTTAAAAGCCCAAAATAAATAAGAACCCAAAAGACTTGAAGAATCTTGGAGATTGCTTGAAGACCAAGGAATGCTTTGGGTATATTTTGTAATTAGATTCTTATTATCATAGGTTAAATAATCCACGACACTCGGCCAACTCATGTATGCTTTTAATTATGTGATGATTAAGCATTGCCATGCATACAAATGTCATTTAGACTAGTTGTGCCTACACGCATATATGTTGATATATCATACATACGTCATAGCCATTTATATTATGTGTTTTATTTTTAATATGATTAAAATAAGCAATTCACATAATTGGCTTTATATTAATGGGATTAGTTTTAATAGTTAAAACTTGGTAAATTCTCATTAATTATTGATCTAATTATTAAAGAGTTTAATTACTTAGATTAGTAGGGTCCTTTAAATATATTAGGATTAATTCGATTAAGCCCCTAATAATAATTGAACCTAATAAGGTGTTTAGTTTTAATAGTTAAAACTTGGTAAATACACATTTAATAATTCTAATCTTAGTAACACTACAAGAAAATAATGCCTTTCTTGACAGTTATTCTTGACAGTTTTTAACTGTCAAGTCGACGTCTGGCCACTCCCGCCGGCCGGCCGGCTGGTCCCCAGACTGCCACCGCCACCTCTGATAATAATGACAATTAATTGTCATTAGTGGGAGTTAAACTTGTGACCTCAAGTTCAAAGGTTGTAAGTCTTTACCACTTGACTACAACCTTTGATATGTTAACGATTGAACAATATTTATATATAACCTATATGAGTTGTTATAAATAAAAAAATAAAAAACATTTTAAGATAAATTGAAATTTATTCAATTAATCAAAATTTTAATTTCTACGCCAAGCATATATTAAAAAATATTTATTGAAACTTTTAATAAATTTATATTTTTTAAAAAAATATAGTCGAGTTATTGGTCAATACTCTATGGTCACGTTTGATTACATGTTGGAATGGTAATCAGAATGGTAATCAGAATGGTAATCAGAATGAGAATCAGAATGAGAATGGAAAGGAAAGGAAAGGAAAGGAAAGGAAAACTAAGTTTTTTGTTTTGTTGGAACTTTAGAATTAATCTCTGAACCGGTATTATTTTGTATGGTTAACAACGGAATGGAATGAAGTTAACTGTATTTTGACCAAAATACCCCTAATTATAAAACATTCATAATAACATGATATATTATGGATAATAATAATAAAATATAAAAGTATATTATATACATATAATTATATATAAATATTATATATAATATTATATATAAATATAAATATATATAATATATATAATACTGTATATATAATTTATAATATATATATTATATTATATTTATATAATATAAATATATAATATATATTATTTAATATATTAATATATAATACATATATATATATATAATAATATAATATATATTATATAATACATATAATAATATATAAATATAAATATATATTATATATAATAATAATATATATTATTTTATATAATATATATAATAATATATTTATATAATATATATTATTTTATATAATATATATAATAATATATTTATATAATATATATTATTTAATATATAATATATATATAATAATATAATATATATTATATATTAATATATATAATAATATATTTATATAATATAATATATAATACATATAATATATATATATATATATATATTATATAATATATATAATATTAATATATAATAATAATATATTTATATAATATAATATATAATATACATATTATATATAATATATATATTATATAATATATATATATATATATATATATATATATGTAATAATATATGTAATAATATATAATATATATATTATAAATTATAATATAATATATAATTATATTATATTATATATGTTTATATATCGTTATATATATTATAATAATATATTATATAATAATAATATAATATATATTTATATATCATTAATATAATATATAATAATAATATATTATTTTTGGAAAGGAGGGTATTTTTGAAATGGACGAACGTCGGTGGTGGGTGGCAGGCGGCGGCAACGGGCAGTGGTTCGGCGGTGAGAGATGTGGTTATTATAAATATAAAAAATGTTATTAAATATTAAATAATGAATTTTTTTAAAAAAAAAATTATTAACATTTCTTGACAGCTTTTAACTGTTAAGAAAAAAAACTGTCAAGAAAAAAAAAAAAACTGTCATCTATTAAGGTTTTTCTAGTAGTGTAAATAGTTTACATAGATTAGAATTATCACTACTTAACTAGATTTTTAAGAGTTAAAAATCGAATTAGTTTATTAGTTATTGGAATAGGATTCTAATAATTTGTGATTAATGCACTTGACGCTTAGATTGATATTAGTCGTTTAATCTAGTTTAATCTAGGTGCATTAATATTAATAGAAAACCCTTATTATATAATAGTGAGTGTGAGAGGGATATATGACATTATATCCCGCAGTCTTCATCATTAGTTCAACACTGTAAGATTCGAGTGGGGTCTCGTGACGGCTTTGCTTTCGTCCTCCCTAAGGAGGGTTTCCATAAGAATCAATACCAAAGTTGACTTCCTATCGGATAGGATTTCTAAGGGGATTTCAGGATTGACCGACACTAAGGTGGCAATTCTCGAGTTAAGCTTATGAGATCTGAAATGATGGGTTACGCTCACAAGGTTTTAATTAAATTGGTTAATTAAAAACCTGACTAAATAAACGATGGTTGAATGATATTGGAATAAAAGTTATTTTGGTATATCATTTGATTGAGAATGTCTCGATCCAACATGCAAGAATTTGACCGACCCTAAGGCGGCACTTACTTGTAGTATGTTGGATTGTCGTGGCATAGAAACATTGTTTTCTTAGGGTTGTTCTTGTTCATTAAACATTTTCATGCATCATGTTTAATTTTATACCGAACATTCGCATATGTTTTGAATGTATGACTGAATGAATTCTTAATTTATGTTTTTTTAGCCATGTCATCTGCACTATTGCAAATCATAGCCAATGACAAATTAACTGGTGATAACTACACTAAATGGAAACACAATATCAATGCAATTTTGGTTACCAAGGACCTTAAGTTTGTGCTTACGGAGGAATGTCCTCCAGCGCCTACTGCCCATGCTGCACAAAGAGTTTGTAAGGCATACGAGAAATGGGTTTCATCTGATGAGAAGGCCCAAACATATATGTTAGCTAGTATGGCAGACGTGCTTGTCACAAAGCACGAAGCAATGACTTCCGCATTCAAAATAATGGAGTCATTGCAGGCTATGTTCGGGCAACCCTCTGAGCAAAAGCAGCATGAAGCTGTTCGTTCCGCTATGCTTGCTCGTATGAATGAAGGTACATCAATTCGGGAACATGTCCTAAATATAATGTCCTACTTCAACATGGCAGAAATCAATGGCGGGGCCACTTATGAACCCAATCAGGTGAGCATTATACTGATGACTCTTCCGAAGAGTTTCGATTAGTTCAAGAGCAACTATGGGATGAACAAGCTTATGTTCAGTCTCACACAGTTGCTCAATGAGCTCAATACCTTTGAGTCCTTGACTAAAGACAGCAAGGGCAAGACCGGTGAGGCAAATGTTGCCGAACCATCGTCCTCCAATAATAAGAAGAGGAAGAGGTCTGCTGGGAAGGCGAATGGTAAGCCCAAGCCCAAGAAAGCCTAGAGCAAAAAGAAAGGCACCTCTATCGACAAGAGCAAAGGAAAATGTTTCCATTGCGACAACGTCTGGCACTGGAAGAGGAACCGTCCTCAGTATCTAGAGGGGTAGCCAAGAAGAAGAAAACGAAAAGTAAATATGATTTACTTGTTCTTAAGTCGTGTTTAGTGGAAGATGATTCTTCACCTTGGATAGTTGATTCGGGGGCCATTAACCATGTTTGTTCTTCTTTGCAGTGGACTGATTCTTGGACACAGCTTGAGGAGAGAGCTTTTTCTATGTGTGTGGGGTCAGGGATGTCGTGTCAGCATGAGTAGTGGGCATAATTAGATTGCATTTTTGTAATAATAATTTTATATTGTTGGACAATGTATTTTTCATTTCTGGATTTACACGGAATTTAATTTCTGTTTCTAAGTTATTAGAACAATTGTATTCTGTTTCTTTTGATAATAAATTAGTTATTATTGCAAAGAATGGTCTGAATAGTTGTTCAGGAATTAATGAAAACAATTTTTATGTGTTAAGATCGTTAATACATACAACACTGCTCAACACCGAAATGTTTAAGGTTGAAAAACCAAAAACTAAATGACATAAGATTTCTCCAGAAAATGAAACGTATCTTTGGCATCTAAGGCTTGGTCATATTAGCCTTCACCGGATAAATAGACTAGTTAAAAGCGGATCTTTAAGTGAGTTAAAGGTTGACACCCAACCTGTCTGTGAATCTTGTTTGGAAGGTAAGATAACTAAGAGACCTTTTACTGGAAAATGGCTTATAGCTAAAAAACTGCTAGAGCTTATGCATACAGACGTCTACAGATCGATGAATGTTAAAGCTAGGGGTGGTTATGAGTACTATGTCATCTTTATAGATGACTACTCAAGATACGGACACGTCTACCTAATGTAACGAAAGTCGAAAACATTTGAAAAGTTCATAGAATTCTGAGCTGAGGTTGAGAATTAGTTAGGAAAGACTATCAAGACTCTACGATCTGATCGTGGGGGTGAGTACCTTGACCAAGAGTTTGAAGACTTCATGGTCGAGTATGGGATAGTGTCCCAACTCACAGCTCCTGGTACACCACAGTAGAATGGTGTCGTGGAGATGAGAAATAGAACCCTAATGGAAATGGTGAGATCTTTGATTAGTTTCTCATCATTACCCAATTCCTTTTAGGGATATGCGTTACAAACATCGACATACATTTTGAATGTAGTGCCATCCAAATCTGTTCCTAAGACTCCCTTAGAGGTATGGAATGGTCGTAAAGTTAGTTTGTGACATTTCTGCATATGAGGGTGTCCAGCACATGTGCTGAAGAACATAATTGGAAAGCTAGATCCCAAGCCTGTGGTCTACTTCTTTGTAAGATACTCCAAGGAGACCAGAGGTGGATACTTCTATAGTCCTGAAGATAACAAAGTATTTGTATCAAAAAATGCAAAGTTTCTTGAGGATAACTATATTAGTGACCATAAACCTCGTTCTAAAATTGTATTGAATGAGTTGGAGCCTGGTACAACTAGTTCTCAGTCAATAAGAGTTGTTGATCCATTAACATATGATAGTCAGATTATTCCTAGTCAGGATACACTACTACCTAGACGTAGTGGGAGGGTTGTAAGACAACTTGAACGCTATTTGGGCATAGGTGAGGGATGAGATGTCGTTTCTATTGATAGTGTGGATGATCCATTGACATTTAAGAATGCAATGGAAGATCCTGACAAAAAGGAATGGCTTAAAGCCATGAATCTCAAGATGGAGTCTATGTACTCTAACTCAGTTTGGGAACTTGTAGACTTACCGGAAGGGTTAAAACCCATAGGGTGTAAGTGGATCTACAAGAGAAAAAGATGAGTAGATGGGAAGGTAGAGACCTTCAAGGCAAGGCTAGTGGCCAAGGGTTATACCCAGAAATAGGGGGTCGATTATGAAGAGACCTTCTCACCAGTAGCCATGTTTAAGTCTATTCAGATTCTCTTATCCATTGTTGCCTATTTTGATTACAAAATTTGGCAAATGGACGTCAAGACTGCATTCTTGAATGGCAATCTTGATGAGAGCATCTACATGATGCAACCAGGGGGATTCATGTCTCTAGATCAAGAGCAAAAGGTTTGCAAGTTGCAAAGGTCCATTTATGGACTTAAGCAACCATCTAGATCTTGGAACATAAGGTTTGATGATGTGATCAAAACCTATGGCTTCGAGCAAAACGTTGATGAGCCTTGTGTCTACAAGCGTATCATTGACAAGAAGGTAGTTTTCTTAGTTCTTTATGTAGATGATATCCTACTCATTGGGAATGATGTAGGGGTATTATCGGAAGTAAAGGGCTGGCTGGCTAGCCAATTCCAAATGAAAGATTTGGGAGAGGCAAGTTATGTTCTAGGGATCCAACTTATAAGGGATCGTAAGAACAAATTCATAGCTTTGTCTCAAGCATCGTATATCGACAAGATTCTTGTGCGATTTTCTATGCAAAACTCCAAGAAAGGTAATTTACTTTCCAGGCATGGAGTTCACTTATCTAAGGAACAGTGTCCTAAGACACCTCAAGAAGTTGAGGATATGAGATGTGTTCCCTATGCGTCAGTAGTAAGTAGTCTCATGTGTGCTATGTTATGCACAAGACCGGACATCTATCCCACTCACTATGTCCTCAATCCATCAAGGTTGTCAATCCAATCAAGATTATATAACAAATTATCCTAAGCAAGAGTATAATCAACTAGTGGATATACATGTCAATTATATAATGCATAGAATCTAATTATAAAATGAATAGAACACAAATCTAATTATAAAATGAATAGAACACAAATAGAGATTAAATATATATATTAGCTTAAGCAAAACCCAATCCACATATTCTCACATCAAAACCCTAGAAAGGGGGTTTAATTACACATATTACAATCAAAAGGAAGGCAAGTAAAAGATTAGGAAATCACCCTTGGGTCTCCTTTTGTAAGCTTGATCATTTTCTTGCCTTTGATGCTCCTTATGCAAAGAGTGGATGATGAGGATGTGTCTAGATAGGTGGAGTCAAATGGGAAGTGACTAAGGAGATTTATGGAGAAGATGGGAAGAAAGGAATGATTTGGGTAAGGTAATCTAGATATTTAGCTTAGGTAAGAGAGAAATGGAGGGATTAGGAATGGTAGAAATGAGGTTTCTTGGTTGTCAAGAATGGCCAAGAGTTGTTTAAAAAAGAAAGATAGTGATGTATTTATAGGATTTTCAAATTAGGTCTGGGTGGTCAATTACCAAAATATCCCTCATATATGGCAAATTACCATTTAGTCCAAAAAAGGGTGTCATTATGTAATTTTCCTACCCATTCAGATTTTGACAGAGAAGAGGTCACTACTTTGGGTTCATGGCGACGTTTGGGCGATGCAAATGGCGACACATATGATGCCCAAACACACTCCTTGTCGCCATGGCAGAAATGAAGGACAAATGGCAACACAAAGGGTGACAAATGGCGACATTGGGTGTGAATGGAGGAGATCGGATGGCCGAGATTCCGTTCTATTGGAGCCCTGAAAATAGACCGACCGGTGAGCCGTCCTCCTTGCCGTTAATGTAGACCGAAAACTGACCGGAGATAGGTCAGTTTTGGTTGGTTTCCGGTGGCTAGGGTTTGGGTGCATGGTTTGGATGTTAATAGCGTGAGGAGGCTGGAGGTTGAAGATGAATTAGGTGGGTGCATTTAGCATAGGTAGGGGGTGCGTTCAATTGTGGGTTTATTTGTCTCTTTTGGGGTGTATTTAGACGTAGCTGGGGTGTGTACAACAAGGCATGATAGGCTGCTTGGGTCGCTAACTTGGGCCTGAGCTTTGGGCTGCCTATGGGTGCGCTAAGAGGCTGTCGTGGGTGCGCAAAGAAGCCCACTTCCTTCTTTAGCCAAAATGCACCGGATCGATGACGTGGCGCTGATTGTTGTTTTGCTTGGCAATTTACGGACAGCCCCCCTAAATTCTTCTAATATCACAATAACTTCAATCCTTCCTCCAATAATTACACGTTTACCCCTAATTCACCAATTTTACACCAATGCCCCTGAACTCTGTAAATACCTAAAAAATACTTAATTTACACAATCATACCAATTTTGGTCCGATCACCTATAAATACATCGCATTGTCACAAAACAAAAAAGGGAGGTCGAGTGATCGCGCCAAATATGTTGTATATTCTGGCCCTCAAATCAGTGTCCTTTGTCTCGTTCTTGTGTGCTTTTCTGTATATTTCTTGTCTAATAGGTTCTTTTGTAGTAATTACAGGCAATTGATGTAATTCAGGTGTTGGAGATGAAAAGTGGGAATTTCAGATGCAAAACAAGCTGAACAGCAAGAAGAGATGTTTCAGTGCATGGGTACTGTGCTGGTCAGCATACCCACTCACAACCAGCACAGTATGCTGGTCCACTTACCCGCGCACTACCCTCACACTACCCTCACAGTTGAAGAAATCAGCCAAAGTGTGCTAGTCCACTTACCCGCGCACTACCCGCACACTACCCTCACAGTGTGCTAGTCCACTTACCCGCGCACTACCTTCACACTACCAGCACACTGCGTGCCCAAATTCAGTGGCTGAAAGGTTGAAAATTCATAAAGTGCGGGTGAGTGCAGGTCAGCCGCCCATATTTCACCCGCACTCTTGCCCATATCTAGGACGTGATACTTTGAAGAAATTGATAAAGTGCGGGTGAGTGCGGGTCCCTGAACCGCACTCCACCGGCACTCCACGTGCGTCAGATTCAGTTTTTAAGCATTTGTGACCTATTTTTGCATCCCCTATAAATAGAACTGTTAACCAAAAATTATCACCGAGGTGAAATTTCTAATTAACGGTTTATGAGGGACCCATATCGAGATAGATCTGGGCTAGTGGGATACCTAGTAGCTCGATACCCCGCTGGTTCCTACAAATCGGCTAAGTGTGGTGTATAGTAGTAGGATGACAAAGATTCTGGTATTTGATGGAATGAAATTCAACTTATTTTATTCAGTATAACATATAATGAAACTTACAATCTGTTGAAAGCATAAGCATGATCATAACAACAACGAAAACGAAAGTAACTTGGTAGGTAATGGTGATGGAGCTTTTTGTGTCTGTCAATAAGTGTAAAAAGTCTGGTAGGGTTTCGATCCCCTCTTTCTGTCGTCATATGACGAATATATATAGGCCCGTTTCTTGCTGTCCACTCCTAGAACTTCGGTCTAGGGTTTTAGTAAATTACGGGTCTTTCTTTGACGATCAACGGGTTTGTCGAGGAATTGATTCCTTTAATCAGGTGATTCCCTCTTTCCTCCGATTCGATGGGAGTTGACTTCTATTTAAAATAGGATTCTATATGGCGGGAATGAATGCCGCGTTATAACTTGAGTTTCTGTCTTGAACGGTGGCGTTTAATGTTTGTCTTCCTATTCAGTCTACTGTTCGGGGTACCCGCCTCCTGCTTCAGGCGGGATCGGTATACTGGGACCCTAGTGTTAACTTGCTATGTGTATGCCACGGCTTTTGTGGGTCGGGATGCTTTGGGCACCCCGCCTTCCTCTCGTTCTTCTTAAATGAGGTTTGAGAATATCGGGTATCCGACTACCGGGATACCGGGGTACCGGGATACCCTGGGTAGGCAGGCGTTAAGACCTTGTGGCAGTAGTGTCTCTAAGGCCTTGTCTTTGAGGTTTCCTGATGCTTTCTTGGTCCTGAAGGTTCTAGAGTTGGCCGGGGTAGGTGGAGGTTCATATCCTAACTTCATTGTAGGTAGGCGGGGTTCCGAGGTACCTCTAAAAACTGTTGCTTTCTACCCCGACTCATTTTTCGAACCTGATGGAAAATTCTTCTTTGGTCCCCGCCATTTTTGGAGGTTAACAAAAGTCCCCCCTGACTTGAACGCCGGCACCTTGCTGGGGTTGGAGTCAGGATCTCTGACCCGCTTGAAGGATTTTCCATCTTGTTTGTTTGTCTAATCTCATCTGGTTGGCTTCCATAACCGAAGGGAGGATCTTTTTTGGATTTGATAGCATTTAATGCCCGGCCCACGTTCTAGATGACGATTGCCTTCAGAATTCAAACGGGCTGCTTTTGGCGCGATTTCCCTTGAAATCATCATGATACGTCCCCGATTACGTCTCTTCTTCTACCTCGGTAGCCGTCCACCTCTGCCTATAAATATACCATTCCTTCTTCCATCACACACTCACACTTACACTTACACTTACACTTACTTGAACCTTTCCGAGCTTCCATTTCTTCTTCTTCCGTAAATATTTCTGTTAACGGCCAAAATGGGTAGGGACCAAAAAAGGATTTTCCACTAGCCTTGAGAGGAAAGCCGGGATCCAAAGTAGAAGCAAAAAGATATCCGAATACCCCGCCTGCTAGCTGACGGGTTAGGGAAAGGGCCTTAACCCACCCCGACCAGGTCCGGGATTCCCGGGACCGTGAAAAGCACTAGGAGGTCAAAAGACAAATGAGGGCCCAGAAGACACGACCATCACGGGATCCAGGTACCCAACTACCCCGAGTATCCTAATACCCCGCTACTTGAAAGCCCGGTATCTGCAGACATCGTTTTAAAAGGAGCGGGAAGGATGCGGGATACCTGGGGTACCCCGACCAGCAAAGCTCATGACATACACATAGCGAGGTTTCCCTTACGCCGACCCCATTGAAGCGAGAGGCGGACATCCCGAAGAGTAACCTCGCGTAAAGGGAAACACTAAACACCACCGTTCAAGATAGAAGCACAAGATACAACGCGACATTTATTTCCACCATAAAGAGTCCTATTTTGAATAGGGTCAACTTGGTCGGTATCGAGAAAGAAGCAATCACCTAACCTTTCGGGATCGATATCCCGACGAATGCGTCGGACTCCAAAAAAGGGCCCGTGCACCACTAAAACCCTAGACCAAAGTTCTAGGAGTGCACTGCAAGAAAGGAGGCCTATATATATTGATGATAGAATGATGGGAAGAGGAGGCAACCCTACAGTTACACTTTTACTACTTATCGACAGGCACGAAGAGTTCCATCGCCATTTTGTTCCCCATATGCTTTACTTTTTCCTACTGCAATATTATTAGTTCAAATACCAAGTTGTAAGATCCGACTGTGATCGAGAACCATATACATATATAAACAGCTTTTGTTTTATGCATCCATCTTATGAGAGATCATCCATCTTACTACTCACATCCACCATAATATCGAGTTCATGACACCCAGCGGGATACCAAACTATTAAGTATTTCGCTGGCCCTTATCAGATCCTGATTCGGATCCGTCACTTACAAACCCCCTATCACGCCTAACAGATTTCAAAGAACCTGCGGGGTACCGGGGTATAGAGTATCTCGCTAGCCCAGATCCAATTAGATCCGAGCCCCTCACATTCCGTTAATTCTGAATTGCACCCCGGTGATAATTTTGGGTTAACACTTTGGCGCCGTCTGTGGGAAAAAAACTCCTCACCCTTTAACAAGCTTTCAAGTTCAACTCAGGATGAAATAGAAGATGAGGCTTCGATCCTCCCAAGGACAGCCCGTGAATTCCGGGCCTCATTCCCTCGCTTCCACCCAAAGGAATCAGGGGAAAAGGAAAGGAACCAGAAGCCAGATCCCGGTACCAATCCCGTCACCGAGTCCCGGACCAGCACCATAGGACCCCGCGGTCCCAGAGGCCACTAGAGAGGCCATAGAGCAACAAGCTGCTATCTATGTGGAAAGCGTCCGCCTTCAGATGATTGCTCAAGGGATACCTTTTGAATCACCTAGATTCACAGAAGGAGTTGGACCAAATACTCGGGTCCCAGCTTTTGACAGACTCGGACCGCCGTTACCGGTACAGAATCATCCCAAAGATCTCAGACATCGATTGGTGAAATCCGCTGTTAACATTCCACCGAGAAAAGCCCAGTCAACAACGAGGCCAGCGGCAAAGAAGAGGGATCCTCAGCCTAACGCCGGCGGCAGTGCTGGATCCCAGAAGGACCAACGGGGTGCCCGTCGATAGAAAGGGGAACATAAGGAACCTGAGGGGAAATCAAAAACCTCGGATAGTGAGGACTCGGTAGCACGATCCAGACACAACGGATCCAAACGCCTTGAGGATCAAATGGCTAAGATGGCGAAGGAGCTCGAGGAATTGAAGAAAGGAAAACAATGGGGTACTCGGAAGAACCCTGAAACAAATTATAGCACGGTGTGTATAAAACTATCTAGAGGGGGTGAATAAATTTTAAGCTTATTACCCAATTTTTCGTGATTAGTCAAAATTACGAAATTACCCCTAAATAGATAAAGCAATAAATCAAGTATAAAATACGGAAATTAAATAACACTTGATTTTTACGTGGAAACCCTCACGGGAAAAACCACGGGCTAGTAAGTAAGCCACACTCGAACCTCGAATCCACTAAATGTGTAAACGATTACAACCTAATCCCGGAAGTAACCACACACCTACCTAATCCCGGTATAAGTGAACCTAGTCCGATTGCTTGCGAATTAAGCAACCTAATCTCGGTCACAACACAAGACTTAATTCTCTAAAAAGAGATTAACACCCTAAGTGAATATATGAATATTCAAATGCAACATAGAGCAAGGGAAACCCTATATGCTTATCTAAGATGATGAATATGCAATTAAAAAACAATCATAGATATTAAAACTAAATGACATGTCAATTAGCTTAGATAATCATAGATTAGAGAAACCTAGATATCTATCATAAAAACAACACTCAATCAAATCAACACAACAATCTCTATCTTGAATATTAGAATATAATCTAAGAACAATCAAGTAATAAAAGAGATGCCATAATAAATTAAACACTAATTATGTATGATAATAGTGAAAAACTTACCAAAGCAAGTGTGATGATGAAAGACCCATGCAAGCAAGCATCCTAGATATGCTAGAGAATGCTAGATGAACTTTGATGCAAATGGATTTTGGTTTGAGTGTTTGATGAGCAAACTTGATTGCTTTCTCTCTTAAAAATCTCTCTATTTAAAGTAGGGTTCTTGATGATTAAAGAGTTACCTTCAGAACAAGAGAAAGTGATGTATTTATAGGCATGAAAAACATAGCATGTGAAAAGACAAGTTTGCCCCTGAAACGCACCGATCGGTGGTTTCAATCGGCGGCCAGGCCGTCGATCATAACCGCCGAATTGGCCCGAGAGGAACAGGGGACCAACGGCGGTTTCATTCGGCGGTGTCGTGACCGCCGATCTAGCCGTCGAATCAAACCTGAGGTTAAAAAATCAATCAGGTATGAAAACGGCGGTTTCATTCGTGAACACCGATTTAACCGCCGAATTAGGCCGAGAGATAAAATCAATCAGGTCTTGAACAGCGGTTTCGAACGGCGGTCGTGACCGCCGATCATAACCGCAGAATTGCTCCATACACTTCTGGAAGCAAACGGCGGTTTCATTCGGCGGCCAGGCCACCGATAATAACCGCCGATCACCAACAAAGGTGAAAACCAAGGAGAAGCCAAGGGCATTCTCCGTAGGCGGTCCTTGCGCTAAACCAAGTACATTCTAGTGCATGCGCGGACGTTTCTGAAAACTATCGGGAAACGAATTACAAGACAACAAGACACAATTACACACAACAAAATATAACAAATAAGTGCAAGTGTGAAATGTGACAAGTGAAGAGAATACACACATATGCAATGTATGTTAAGTGTGTGTGTGCAACTAATCTCTTTAAAGAAAAGTAAGCACAAAGAAATTTACCTTCGGTGCTTATCAAGACGAGGTCTTCAAAGGGCTTGAGCAATAACACGAAACCTAGGCTACCCTTACAAAGAACCCCCAACATGTGGTTTGTCCACGAAATAAGCCAATCAACAGATGGGAACCTTACAAACCCCCTGGGGGAGATGAATGCGCCGCTTTCCCGAAGGATTCGAGAAGCCGAGTTACCCCCCAAGTTCAAAATGCCCACTGAGAAATATTCTAGATCGGAGGATCCCGTGAGTCACATGGAAAGCTTTGTCCACTAGATGGAAATCCAGAACGCTACCCGGTCAACTATGTGCAGGATGTTCCCTTCAACACTGACCGACTGTGCTAAGACTTGGTTCAGAAAGTTGCCCCCATGAAGTGTAGATTCATTCACAAAAAATCACTACCGACTTTTATGCTCAGTTCCAAGGCATCAAGCCTCGCCCTAAGGATCCCGTCCTTCTGCAGTATGTGATCCAGGAACGGGGTGAGACCCTGAGATCTTACGTAGAAAAGTTCCACAAGGAAGTAATCCAGATGGGGGTATTCGCTGATAAGGAGACCCTCGCCAACTTAAGAAGAAACTTATGGGCCGGCAGGTTATTCCGGTCATTCGCCAAACACCCGCATGGGACATACCAGGAGGCCTATGATAGGGCGCTGGAGCAGATGGACATAGATGAGCAGCTCCGAATTAAGGTTGAGCACGATGAAGCCCGAACATCTAAGCGGTCTAAGAAGGAATCCCCAAAGCCTGCACTTGTGAGGAGAGTACAGAACCTTCCCCCAAATCGATCAACATACAGGCCACCACCTCCTCAGTACCGGGAGAGATATCCTACTAGAAGAACTCCACCCCGAGCAACTCCTCGGCTAAGAGAGGTAACCCGCATATCAATGGAGGAAGACTGGTATAACCATTACACTCCACTCAATGCCTCCCGGGAAACCATATACCTAGTCATCTGCGATAAGGGCCTGCTCAGGAAGCCTGATCCAATAAAGGTCCCAGCTGATCAGAGAAGCCGTTACAAGTATTGCGACTTTCATGAGGATGTCGGGCACAACACATCTGAATGCTATAGCCTCCTTAACCAGCTTGAGAGTTTGGTAAGAGGAGGACTGTTAATGGAGTTCTATCAACAAGTACGGGACAGCATCAAGATAGGAAAGGAAGTGCAGAAGGAGATGCAGGATGCGGAAGAAAAGAGGAAAGACAAAGGAAAGGATTTGATGCAACAGATCCATGTCATCCATACCATCAGTAGAGGACCAACTCTAGTCGGGACTTCCAACAATTCAAGAAAGAATCATGCTAGGAAGATTCCGAAGCTCTCCACTAGCCAGGATATGTTCCGAGTATCCCGGGGATCCTGAGAATACCCTCGATCCGTCCAAATCATTTTCACCGAAGATGATGCTTACAACACAGTACAACCCCATGACGATCCAATGGTGATCACGGTTCAGATTGCTAATTACCGAGTCCACCGCATCCTTGTAGATACCAGAAGTAGTGTGGATATCCTATTTAAAGGAGCATTAGAGAAGCTTAACCTTAAGAATCCTTGTTACAACAGTTGCACTACACCCCTATACGGATTTATGGGGGACTCCGTGATGCCAATAGGGACGCACATCTTGCCAGTGATAATTGGAGAGGCCCCCCTTCAACAGAACATCATGACTGAGTTCATAGTGGTTGACACCCCGTCCGCCTATAATGCAATTCTGGGAAGACCATTTTTATCAGGTATCAGGGGTGTTTTATCCATTTATCACAATGTCTTAAAGTTCCCGATTGGGACTGAGGTAGGAGAAGTCAGAGGAGATCAGCAAGCAGCCCGTACATGTTATGCAGTGTCAGCCAACCCTGCTGCGTTGGCCAAACAATATGTTCACTATGGTATTAAGTCGGGATACAGGATGGCATAGTCGGGGAACACAGAAGAGGAAAAGCGGGAAGGCTTGACAAGTATCCAGCATAGCAGTTATGAGATATGGCAGGTTGCTCAATTAATCGCGCTAGGAAGGACAGTCACTCTAAGAAGTCTTACTTTTTAAGTTGGAAGAAAGATGTTGTCTCGGTTGGTATATTCCTGATGTATATACCCCGACCTTTTCTGCTTTGTATTTGCTTTTGAGAAAATCAATAAAGTCAGTTTTAGTGCTCCTAATCTCGCTTAGCAAGACTTCATCGCTCCTTTTCGCCTCAAGACCAGGAGAAGCCACATGGCGTTCCTGTTGCCTTGGTCGGGGTATACCCTCCTCCAGGAAGGACCTGGTGCTTGAAATGCACAAGAAGTGTAGTCACTCGCCAGGATCTATCTCAACCAAGACCAGGAGAAGCCATATGGTGTTCCTGTTGCCTTGGTCGGGATATACCTTCCTCCAGGAAGGACCTAGTGCTCAAAATGCACAAGGAGTGTAGTCACTCGCCAGGATCTATCTCAACAAGAACAAGAGAACCTATATGGATCTCCTTAAGCCTCGAACGGGGAATACCCCCCTCCAGGATGAACCCGGTGTCAAAGTAGTCTTATCTGCCTACCAGGACAGTCCAGCCCAGCCAAAAACCTAATGTCCACCAGCGAGTTAAAGTAGAAGTCAAACACTGCAGAAGATCGGGACAGTCCTTATTTTGATCACATTCAAGCATAAGTACCTTTCTTGAACAAGGCATAAATATACAAACAAGGATACGAAGGAAATAGGAAAAGAACGATTGCAATAATGTGAGGAATTCATTAAATCAAGCAGGGTGCCGAATCCCCGTTTCAAGGCTACAAATAGGTTACAAGGCAAGCCTCATTGAAGCAAAAGAGAAAAAAAAAAATCATGTGTCGCCCCCTTCTCCTGCATACGCCTCCTGCTGGGGTCCCTCCACATGTTCTCCTCCTGTCTGATTTTCTTCAAGTAAGCTAGCTGCAACCGAAGAACTCATTTCCCCCATGTGCGGAGCAGAAGACCGTTCAAGGTCATTCAAGGCAGAAGAGGGATCTTGAGCCTCAACCCTGAGTGAGCCATCAGAACCAGGCAGATTAGTGGATGGATCCGGGACGACAGCTTCCTGCAAAGAACCTCCTTGATCATGACCAACATCAGAGAGAGCTGTTGCTTTCGCCATAATTTGGTCTCGATCCCAGCCCAAAGGAGTCGACAGATCGAAAGGATAGGGGAAGGCCTTGGCAACCTCGTAGGAGGCAGTAAAGTATCCATCCGTGAAGGAAGAATCCAATCGGGATTCCAAAACCTTCACGGAACCCCTCAAGAATCGGTTCTCATCCAGGAGGACTGCCCTCTCTGCCTTGACAGATTCCCTCTCAGCTTTGCGCCGCGTGGAAATAATGGTCTCTGTGTCATAGGCGCGCTGCATTCTTTCTAGCTCCACCAAGGCATCCTGCCTCCAGGATTCAGATTCAGCCGCATCTTGCACCAGGGAAGCAACGTTCTCTTCAGCCCAAGCCAGCTCATCCTTGGCTTCCTCCACCTGAGCCTGAAGGACCAAATTGGCTTCCCTTAAAGCCGATGCTTGCTGCCCCATGGCCAAGGCAAACTTGAAGCCCTACATAAGCAAGGAAGTTAGTACCTGAAAAGAAGTTTTATGTAACAAGTAGGAAAGTTGAAGATATATACCTCGGCAAGCAGGGCGGCGCCCTTGGTAGCCAAGATCTCTGTCGGCAAAGTGGCCATCTGATGTAAACTTCCTCCAGGACAGGCCGCTATGAATCTAGCAACAATGTCGTCTTGCCCGTCATCTTGCAGCCTTGATCCAGAGGGGAGATCAGTGGAGATAGTCTTAGGGATGGTTACCTTAGCCTTCTCAGGTTTGTTTTTCTCCACCCCGGTAGTCCGCCTGGCTGGAATAATCCGAGAAGGGGGAGAGCCCACCGCAACCGCAGACTTGGAGGCAATGGCCTTTGTAGCCGGCTTAGCCTTGGGGACTGGAGAAGCTTTTGCTTTCGCAGCCTTCGCCAACATCTCACTGAGAGAGGGACGAGCAACTATTTTTGTCAATAAAGGATCCGAAAAACATAGCGTAGACCCCGCCAAGGTACGAAGGGAGGAAGATGCCGGAGAATACGACCCCGGGGCGGCCCCTGTGCCTGGCGGAGAAGGAATGGGAGAACGTGGTGCTTGAGAAGCTGGGATAGATAACCCCAGAGCAGTAGGAGGAGATGCTAGAGGAGAGAATGCTGAAACTACAAAAAGAAAAATAATATAAGAAAATATATAATAGAGAGAGAGAAGGGAAGAAAGTTGTTAGCAAAACATGATCAATACCTGGATCGACAACAGATATCCTCAGATACCTCTCTAACCGGGCTCCTTCGAAGGGGTCACAGGAGGGATGCTACATATTAATGTAACCCCGCTTCTGGATCCTTATCAGGATCCCCATGGATTCAGGAGACAATTCCTCTGAAATCCATTTGTCTCTGGGAGAAAACTTGGTGGGGACGGAGTATTCGGTTCCCCCGATATACACCGAGCGGCCCCATTCACCTTTAACAATGATCCATTCATCCTTCTAGGGTGGATTATACTTCACGTTGGCACCAGGAACGGAGAACTTCATCGCATTGCTAGGTCTCAAATAAAACTGACCTCTTAGTGACATGTTGGTCACTTGGTAGATGTAGTGGATCTCGGCGAGGCCCGCTTCCCTCTGTATGTTATCCCTCTCACATTGCTCTCTCTAGAGCACCAAGAACCCCGTTAAGTTCTTCCAGAACCCGGGAGAAATCTGGAGTGGGGCTAGCTCCAAAGCTACAAGCATTCTACGGAGTGAAGGGTGAAGTGGAAGCCGGACCCCGCATTCAAAGGCGGCTACGTGGATCAGCAGACAACCTTCAGAAGGGGTGTAAACGTCATAACCCCGATGAGGGAGAGACAGCGAGAGATAATCTGGAATCCTAAAGGTCCTCCTCAACTGGATAAGTGTATCGGAAGTGCAGACGGAGTCCGGGATAATTCGACCATTGTGGAAGGAGGACAATGGACCTAGGTGAACCCCAGTTAGGCCGATGGAAGGGGCATCCCCTTTGTCCGCCTCAATTTCAGCGGCGTCTTCCTCATCAGCGATGTGGGCTGGGTCTTCAGGCCTAGTACCAGAACCCAACCCTATTTTTTGATCTTTGCTAGGACGATGGCGTTTTAGCGAAGTACTATCGTCGTCAACATCACCTTCGTCCCAACCTCGTTTCGATGCTTTAGACGTCGGGGAGTCCTCTCATGACCTTGTTTGCCCAGCACCAAGCATCTCGTCAATACTATCAGGAGGATTCTGATGAGAGGTTGGGCGGTTAGCCAAGACTGCCGGGTTATCTTCAGGGAAGACCGGCGTGGAAGATGTTTTGTTGGAAGGCGAGGCCATTTTAGTAAGAAAGCAAGGAAGATTCTTAAAAGAGAAAAACTGAGGAAAACAGAAGCACTGAGAAATTCAAATAAGTGTGAGTGTATGGGGGAGAAGGAAGTGTGCATTTATAGGTAAAGGCGGACAGAAATCGAGGTAGAGGAAGAGACAAGGTCGGAGATGAATCATGACGGTTTCGAGGGAATCGCGCCAAAAATGGCCAATTTAAAATCACAAGACAGGCGTTATCTGACACGTGGGTCGAGCATTAAATACAATCAAATCCAAGAAAGATCCTCCCATCAATTGTGGAAGCCAGCCGGGCAAGATTAGACAAGCAGACGAGACAGAAAATCCTTCGAGTGGACTTGAGAATCCTGACTCCAACCCCAGTAAGATACCGGTGTTCAAGTCAGGAGGGACTTTTGTTAACCGCCAAAATGGGCACGGACCAAAAAAGGATTTTCCACTAGCCTTGAGAGGAAAGTCGAGATCCAAAGTAGAAGCAAAAAGATATCCGAATACCCCACCTGCTAGCTGACGGGTTAGGGAAAGGGCCTTAACCCACCCCGACCAGGTTCGGGATTCCCGGGACCGTGAAAAGCACTAGGAGGTCAAAAGACAAATGAGGGCCTAGAAGATATGACCATCACGGGATCCAGGTACCCAACTACCCCGAGTATCCTGATACCCCGCTACTTGAAAGCCCGGTATCTGCAGACATCGTTTTAAAAGGAGCGGGAAGGACGCGGGATACTTGGGGTACCCCGACCAGCAAAGCTCATGACATACACATAGCGAGGTTTCCCTTACGCCGACCCCGCTGAAGCGAGAGGCGGACATCCCGAAGAGTAACCTCGCGTAAAGGGAAACACTAAATGCCACCATTCAAGATATAAGCACAAGATACAACACGACATTTATTTCCACCATAAAGAGTCCTATTTTGAGTAGGGTCAACTTGGTCAGTACCGAGAAAGAAGCAATCACCTAACCTTTCGGGATCGATATCCCGACGAATGCGTCGGACTCCAAAAAAGGGCCCGTGCACCACTAAAACCCTAGACCAAAGTTCTAGGAGTGCACTGCAAGAAAGGAGGCCTATATATATTGATGATAGAATGATGGGAAGAGGAGGCAACCCTACGGCCACACTTTTACTACTTATCGACAGGCACGAAGAGTTCCATCTCCATTTTGTTCCCCATATGCTTTACTTTTTCCTACTGCAATATTGTTAGTTCAAATACCAAGTTGTAAGATCCAACTGTGATCGAGATCCATATACATATATAAACAGCTTTTGTTTTATGCATCCATCATATGAGAGATCATACATCTTACTACTCACATCCACCATAATATCGAGTTCATGACACCCAGCGGGATACCAAACCATTAAGTATTTCGCTGGCCCTTATCAGATCCTGATCCGGATCCATCACTTACAAACCCCTTATCACGCCTAATAGATTTCAAAGAACCTGCGGGGTACCGGGGTATAGAGTATACCGCTAGCCCAGATCCAATTAGATCCGGGCCCCTCACATTCCGTTAATTTTGAATTGCACCCCGGTGACAATTTTGGGTTAACAATTTCTTCTTCAAGAATCTTCTTTGTCCTTCTTCTTCTACTTGAATGGCCTCACTGTTAAAAATCCCAGCTTCTACGCTGGCCCTTCCTACTTCAGATCTTCTGGCGGTCTTGGTAAATCCTCAACCTGCTTCCTTGACTCCTCCTGACAGTCTTGACGCGTTGCTTGACACGGAGCAGGTGGGGTCAAGAGAGAACTCCCCGACGTCTACAGGGATAAAACAAAATCGGGGTGAGGGCGGTGTCACCGACGATAATACTCCGCTCAAGCGCCGTCGTTCTGCTAAGGATTATGGAACCGAGTCGGGTTCTGGTGCTAGACCCGAAGACCCCGCTCAAATTGCCGATGAAGACGACGATGTCGAAATCGAGGCAGAGGAGGGGAATATCCTGGCTATCGACCTAGCAGGGGTTCAAACAGGCCCATTGTCTTCCTTCCATGACGGCTGGATTATCCCGGACTCCGTTTGTACATCTGACACCCTCATTCAGTTGAGGAGGACTTTTAAGATACCGGACCACATTTCGCTGTCCCTTCCTCATCGGGGTTATGATGTGTACACCCCTTCTGTAGGTCGTCTGCTAATTCATGTGGCCACCTTCGAGTGCGGGGTCCGGCTCCCACTTCACCCCTCACTCCGTAGGTTGCTTGTGGCCTTAGAGCTAGCCCCACTCTAAATTTCCCCTAGGTTTTGGAAGAACTTGACAGGGTTCTTGGTATTCTGGAAAGAGCAATGTGAGAGGGATAAATACAGAGGGAAGCGGGCTTCGACGAGATCCACTACATTTACCAGGTGGCCAACTTGTCACCCCGAGGTCAATTTTACTTGAGACCCAACAATAAAATGAAGTTCTTCGTACTTGGGGTGAACGTGAAATACAATCAATCCTGGAAGGATGAATGGATAGTAGTTGAAGGGGATTGGGGTCACTCAGTACATACCGGGGGAACTGAGTATCCAGTTCCTACCCAATTCTCCCCCAAAGAAAAATGAAGTGTGGGGGAGCTGTCTTCTGAGTCCAGAGGGATCCTGAAGAAGATCTAGGACCAAGGTTACATGAACATGCAGTACCTTTCTGTGACCCCTTTGAAGGGGCTCGATTAGAGAGGTATCTGAGGATATCTGTTGCTGAACCAGGTAGGTGACTGAGCTTTATCAATATCTTTTCATTCGTTCTTTTATCGTCATTTCTTCCTAACGTCTCTTCTCTTTGTAGTTTCAGCAGCTTCCCCCTTGGCATCTTCTCCTACCACTTCAGGACCGATAATCCCAGCTTCTCAAGTGCCTCGCTCCCCCATTCCTTCTCCCCCCGGTACTGGGTCTGTATCGGGGTTTCACCCTCCGATATCCTTTTCTCCTTCTACTTTGGCGGAGTCGCTGCTTCATTCTCCGGACCCTTCCCTGATGAAGATTGCTGCACGTCCCTCTCTTAGCGAGATGCTAGCGAGAGCTGCCAAAGCCAAGGCCTCTCCAGTCCCCAAGACGAAATTGACTGCTAGTGCTGCTACTCCCAAGCCTACAGTCGTGGCTGCCTTTCCTCCTTCTCTAGCTCCCTCAGCTAGGCATTCTACCAGAGCGGGGAAGGAAAAAACTATTCGGGTGGAGAAAGACAAGGCTGCCACACTTAAAGCTCCCTCTACTGATCCTCCTTCTAGGTCTGGGTCTGGATCTGGATCGCAGGACTCGAGCCAGGAAGAAATCGTGTCAAAATTCATAACGGCCTGTCCTGGGGGAGGCCTGCATCAGATGTCCTCCATGCCGACGGATATCCTGGCCACCAAAGGGGCCGCATTGCTTACCGAGGTACATACTTCTAACGTTTCTCGCTTGTTAAATACAACTTCTTTTCAGGTATTAATTTCCTTTCTTATGTAGGGCTTCAAGTTTGCTTTGGCCATAGGGCGATAAGCCATAGCCTTTAGGGAGGCCAATTTAGCACTTCAGGCCTAAGTGGAGGAAGCCAAAGACAACCTGGCCCGTGTTGAAGAAAATGTTGCTTCCTTGGTGCAAGCTGCAGCTGAGTCTGAATCCAGGAGGCAAGCTGCTCTAGTGGAGTTGGAAAGAATGCAGCGTGCTTATGATACGGAGACTATCATTTCAACTCGCTGAAAAGCTGAAAGAGAGTCCTTTAAGGTAGAGAGAGCAGCCCTCCTAGATGAGAACCAATTTCTGCTGGGTGTCGTGAAAGTTTTGGAATCCTGGGTGGATTCCTCCTTCCTAGATGGGTACTTCACCGCCTCCTATGAGGTCGCCAAGGCTTTCCCTCCTTCTTTTGATTTGCTAACCCCTCTCGGTTGGGGTTGGGGTTGGGGTTGGGATTGGGATCACATCCTGGCTAAGGTATCTGCACTCTTAGACGCTGACCCAGACCAAGGAGGTCCCTCATAGGTTGCCACTGTCCCGGATCCATCTTCTCTCCCTCCTACTGTCGGATCTGGGGAAAACATCAGGGCGGAATCTCAGGATCCTCCTTCTACTCAGGAAACTCTAAGGCAGGGCTCTGTTCACCAAATCAGGACGGCAGAACTCCCTGTTGAGGTAGGCGTGCTTGGAGACGACCCCTTTCGGGTTATGGCTAGGAACCAAGTAGTAGAAGAAGTAGACGGATCCAGGCAGGATGTGCGGATAGGGGGAGAACAGATGGATAGATTTCGGCAGGAGATGCAAGCAGGAGAGGGGGATGATGTGTGACTTATCTTTTATCATTTAAGACCAATTTTGTAATTTATTTGTAGCCTGGGAATGGGGATTTGGGCACCCTGTTTGATTAAATGAATTCCTCTCATTTTTGCTATCATTCCCCTTTACTTTTTTCATATGCTTGCTAGTAGAACTTATGCCTTGTTTAAGAATGGTACTTGTATGTTCGAACGTGATCCAAGTATGGATCACCCAGACTGTAGGGTTCTGACTTGCTTTGTTTTCCGGAATCAATTCTTGGCCTACAGTCTCCCTTAGTGTTTGCCGGCTACTAGATATCCTGATCTGACCATTGTCCATTCAACCTTGTTGAATGCTTTGTTGGGGATCCTGATGATGGATTTATCTCAGTTGCCTATCGGGGTGAAGTGTCTGGCGTTTGGAAATAATGGTCTGGGTCCTAGGTGCCTTGTCTTGGGGGGCGATTAAAGCCATTTTGATACCAGGATTTTATATGTGATATGGAGGAGTGAAGCTCCAGTATCCTGATTGGGTACCTTGATCCTTTCATAATCATTCCTGGCAGGCAATCAAGGTCACTTCAACACCAGGTCTTTCATGCGGAAAGGTGGCGATATAACATAGCGAGATGTCGAGTATCCCGATGGATTATCTTGACTTATTGGCGAACTGTCCTTGTAGGCAGTTAAGGCCATTTTGACATCAGGTTCATCCTGGTCTTGATAAGATAGATCATGGCGGGCGACTACACCCCTTATGCATTTAAGCACCAGATCCTTCCTAGAGGAGGGTATACCCCGACCAAGGCAGCAGGAATGCCATATGGCTTTTCCTGGTCTTGAGGCGAAAGGAATGGCGAAAGGAATGGCGAAAACTTGCTAGGCGAAATTAGGAGAACCGAAATGTTGACTTTATTGAATTTCTTAGAAGTAAATACAAAGCAGAAAACATCGGGGTATACATATCAGAAATATACCAACCGAGATAACATTCCTCTTCAAATTTCAAGACTAAGACCTCCTAGAGTAACCATCCATATCTCCAAACTGTTCTGCGAGATACTTGTCAAACCATTCCCGCTCTTCTTCCATTGTGCTCTCTAACTATGCCAGCCCGTGGCCCGATTTATGAATAGCGTGAGCATATTGCTTGGCTAATGTAGCAGGGTTAGCAGACACTGCATAACAAGTGCGGGCTGCTTGCTGGTCTCCCCTGACCTCTCCTACCTCGGTCCCAACCTGAAACTTCATGACATTGTGATAAATGGACAGGACTCCCATGATTTCTGATAGGAAAGGTCTTCCCAAGATTGCATTGTAGGCGGACGGGGTATCTACCACGATGAACTCTGTCATGATGTTCTGCTGAAAGGGGGCTTCTCCAATTATCACAGGCAAGATGTGCGTTCCTATCGGCATCACGGAGTCCCCTGTAAATCTGTATAAAGGTGTAGTGCAATTGTTGTAACAGGGATTCTTAAGGTTGAGTTTTTCCAATGCTCCTTTGAACAAGATATCCACGCTGCTTCCGGTGTCTATAAGGATGCGGTGGACCCGGCAATTGGCAATCTGAACTGTGATCACCATTGGATCGTCATGGGGTTGTACTGTGTTGTAGGCACCATCCTCAGTGAAAATAATCTAAGCGGGCCGTGGGTATTCCCGAGATCCTCGAGATACCTGGAACACATCCTGGCCAAGGATGAGCTTTGGGATCTTCCTAGCATGATTCTTTCTTGAATTGTTAGAAGTCCCAGCTAGGGTTGGGCCTCCACTGATGGTATGGATAACCTGGATTTGCTACATTAAGTCCTTTCCCTCATCTTCCTCCTTTCTTCTGCGTCCCGCATTTCCTTCTGCACCTCATTTCCTACCTTGATGATGTCCCGTACTTGTTGCAAGAATTCGGTTAAAAGTCCCCCTCTCACCAACCCCTCGATTTGGTTACGAAGGCTATAGCATTCAGATGTGTTGTGCCCAACATCCTCATGAAAGTCACAATATTTGTAACGATTTCTTTGATTAGCCAAGACTTTTATTGGATCGGGCTTCCTGAGTAAGCACTTATCACGAATGGCTAGGTATATGGTTTCCCGAGTGGCATTGAGAGGAGTGTAATGGTTGTACCAGTCTTCCTCAGTTGATATGCGGGCTACCTCTCTTAGTGGAAGAGTTGCTCGGGGTGGAGTCCTTCTAGCCGGGTATCCTTCCCGGTACTGAGGAGGTGGCAGCCTATACGTCAATCGATTCGGAGGAGGGTTCTAAATTCTTCGTAGGTGCCGATTTAGGAGATTCTTTCTTAGACCGCTTAGATGACCGGGCTTCATCATGTTCAACCTTAATACAGAGCTGCTCATCTATGTCTACCTGCTCTAGCGCCCTATCATAGGCCTCCCGGTAGGTCTCAAGCGGGTGTTTGGCAAATGATCGGAATAACCTGCCAGCCCACAAGTTCCTTCTGAAATTGGCGAGGGTCTCCTTCTCAGCAAACACTCACATCTGGATCACTTCCTTGTGGAACTTCTCTACGTAGGATCTCAAAGCCTCACCTCGTTCCTGGATTACATACTGCAGTAGGGCGGGATCCTTGGGACGAGGATTGATCCCCTGAAATTGAGCACAAAAATCGGTAATGAGTTTTGTAAAAGAATCCACACTTCCTAGAGGTAACTTTCTAAGCCAAGTCTTAGCACAGTCGGTCATAGTAGAAGGGAACATCCTGCACATAGCCAACCGGGTAGTGTTCTGAATTTCCATCTGATGGACAAAGCTCTTCATATGACTCACGGGGTCCTATGATCCAGAATATTTTTCGGTTGGCATCTTGAATTTAGGGGGGAGCTCAGCTTCCCGAATCCTTCTGGAGAAAGGCGCGTTCATCTCTCCTAGGGGGTTCTTTAGGGTACCCCGTTGTTTCCCTTTCTTCAATTCCTCGAGCTCTCTCGCCATCTTGGCCATCTGATCCTCAAGGCGTTTAGATCTGTTGTGTCCGGACTGGGCTACAGAGTCTTCATTGTCCGAAGTTTCTAATTCCACAGTAGGTTCCTCGCGCTCCTCCGCCCGAGTCCGGGTATCTAGTTGGTCCCTCCTGGGTCCAGTACGGCCACCTGCATCGGGCTGAGGACCCTTTTTTCCTACCGTCGGCCTTATCGCTGACTGGACCCTTCTATGAGGGATGTCGATGGCCGATTTCACCAGCCGATGTTTAAGATCTTCAGTTGATCCTGCAATGGTAGAGGCAGCCCGAGTCTATCAAAGACCGGTATCCAGGTACTTGGTCCAACCCCTTCTGTAAATCTGGGTGCTTCGAAGGGTATTCCTTGAGCGATCATCCGAAGACGGGCACTTTCTACATAAGCAGCAGCATGTTGCTCTATGGCCTCCCGAGTTGCTTCCGGGACCGTGAGGTCCTGTGGTGCTGATTCAGGATTAGGTGGTGGAACTGGTGCTGGGATCTGGCTTCTGGTTCTCTTCCTTTTCCCTTGATTTCTCTGAGTGGAAGCGAGGGAATGGGGCCCTGAGTTTACGGGCTGCCCCTGGGAGGATCGGAGCCTCATCTTCTAATTTCCTCTAGGTTGAACTTGATAGTTTGTGAAGGGTGGGGAGTTCTTCCCCACAGACGACGCCAAAGTGTTAACCAAAAATTGTCACCGGGGTGAAACTTCTAATTAATGGTTTATGAGGGATCCAGATCAGGATAGATCTGGGCTAGCGGGATACCTAGTAGCTCGATACCCCGCTGGTTCCTACAAATCGGCTAAGTGTGGTGTATAGTAGTAGGATGACAAAGATTCTGGTATTTAATGGAATGAAATTCAACTTATTTTATTTAGTATAACATATAATGAAACTTACAATCTGTTGAAAGCATAAGCATGATCATAACAACAACGAAAACGAAAGTAACTTGGTAGGCAATGGTGATGGAGCTTTTTGTGTCTGTCGATAAGTGGAAAAAGTCTGGTAGGGTTTCGATCCCCTCTTTCTGTCGTCATATGATGAATATATATAGGCCCGTTTCTTGCTGTCCACTCCTAGAACTTCGGTCTAGGGTTTTAGCAAATTACGGGTCTTTCCTTGGCGATCAACGGGCTCGTCGGGGAATTGATTCCTTCAATCAGGTGATTCCCTCTTTCCTTCGATTCGATGGGAGTTGACTTCTATTTAAAATAGGATTCTATATGACGGGAATGAATGCCGCGTTCTAACTTGAGTTTCTGTCTTGAACGGTGGCATTTAATGTTTGTCTTCCTATTCGGTCTGCTGTTCGGGGTATCCGCCTCCCGCTTTAGGCGGGGTCGGTATACTATGACCCTGGTGTTAACTTGCTACATGTATGCCACGAGTTTTGTGGGTCGGGATGCTTCGGGCACCCCGCCTTCCTCTCGTTCTTCTTAAATGAGGTTTGGGAATATCAGGTATCGGACTACTGGGACACCGGGGTACCGGGATACCCTGGGTAGGCAGGCGTTAAGACCTTGTGGCAGTAGTGACTCTAGGGCCTTGTCTTTGAGGTTTCCTAATGCTTTCTTGGTCCTGAAGGTTCTAGATCTGGCCGGGGTAGGTGGAGGTTCATATCCTAACTTCATTATAGGTAGGCGGGGTTCCGAGGTACCTCTAAAAACTGTTGATTTCTACCCCGACTCATTTTTCGAACCTGATGGAAAATTCTTCTTTGGTTCCCACCATTTTTGGAGGTTAACAAGAACTGTTAACCGAAAATTTTCACTGGAGTGATTTTTCCAATTAACAATTCAAGGGGGACCAGGATCGGGGTAGATCTTGGTCGGAGAGGTATCAGGTAGTTCGATACCTTTACTTTCCTAGAGATTCAGTAAGAATGATAGATGATAGTAGTGAGAAAAAAGATTCAAGAAAACAATAGAATGAATATGCAACTCATTTTATTGAGTACATGGTGGGGTTACAATGAATCTTTATCACAGCTAAGGTTATGTGATAAAAAGCAAACTTAATGGGTGATGGCGATGGAGCTCTCGTGCGTGTAGATAAGTGGAAAAGTATCAAGTCGTCTCTCTTTTCTGTGATTATATGATGAATATATAGGTCCGTTTCTTGCCATGCACTCCTAGAGTTTCGGTCTAGAGTTTTAGCAATTTACGGGTCTTTCATTGGCGATCGACGAATTCGTTGGGGAATTGATCCCTAAAATCAAGTGATTCCTTTCAGAACTGAAAAACTTAACTCCACTTTTGAATGGGACTTGAAAGGAACGAATAAACGTTCGGTGTGTATGATAAATATATCTAGAGGGGGGGTGATTAGATTTTAAGCTTTATTACCCAATTTTCACATGCAAGTCAATATTACAAAAATGCCCCTACTAGTCAAAAATACAAGCAAGTGTAATATAGTGCGGAATTTAAATAACACTTGATGTATATGTGGAAACCCAACCACTGGGAAAAACCACGGGCTGTTTAGTGCGCCACACTTGAACCTCGAAATCCACTAATTGAAATGGAGTTTACAACCTATGTAGACCTCGTCTAACACTTCGGTCAATAACCCCCCACTTCTACCACTCGGGCCTTTAAAAGTGGCTCTAGTCCAATTGCTTGAGGCCTAAGCAATCTTAGCCTCAAGACTTAATTCTCAATGAATAGATTATACAACCTATGTGAATATGTATAAATATTCAAATAACAAACAAGGCTAGGGAACCTTAGATGCTTATCTAGGATGATGATGTAATCAATTAAATCAACCCTAGATATCAATAGCTAAATGCCATGTCAAAAAGTTTAGCTAATCAAGATTAATCAAAAACCTAATTAGCTATCATAATACAACACTCAATCAATTCATCACGATTAATTCTCTATTCTTGTATTTATCATATGATCAAAAACATACAAGTAAATTAAAAGAGAATAGTTTGATAGTAAAAATACTAAAATGAGATGAACTTAATCAAAATCTTACCAAACAAGTTGTGATGATGCAAACCCATTCATGGATGAATGCAAGATGAACTTTGATGCACAAAGGAATGTATTTGAGTGTTTAAATGAGCAAATTTGATTGCTTTTTCTCTCAAAATCTCTCTTTAAAATATAGGGTTCTTGATAATCAAAGAGTCATGTTCAGAACAAGAGAAAGTGATGTATTTATAGGCATGAAAAATAGAGCATGTGAAAAGACAAGTTTGCCCCTGAAAACGCACGATCGGTAGTTTCATTCGGCAGCCAGGCCGCCGTTTATAACCGCTGAATTGAACCCGAGAAGAAAAGGGGAACAACGGCGGTTTCAATCGGCGGTTTCAATCGGCAGTTTCAATCGGCAGTTTCGAAACCATCGAACCAATCGCAGAATCAAACCTGAGAAATAAATCAATCAGGTATGATCAGCGGTTTCAAACGGCGGTCGGTGGCCGCAGATCGTAACCGCAGAATCACTCCAGACCTTTCTGGACTGAAACGGCGGTTTCAATTCGGCGGCTTCAATTCGGCGGCCAGGCCACTGATCAAACCGCCGATTCACCAGTAATGGTGAATCTAAATGAGAAGCCAAGAGCATTCCCCTTAAGCGGTCTTCGCGTAAAACCAAGCACACATTCGTGCAAGTGCAGACGTTTCCGAACATATTCGGGAAACGGATTACACAACAAGATACATCAAACAAAGTGCAAGAGTGAAATGTGTCATGTGAAGAGAATACACACAAGTACAAGTATGCTAAGTGTGTGTGTGCTAACTAAATCTCTTCAAAGAAAAAACTAAGCACTAGAGATTATACATTTGGCGTGCTTGTCCTTTGAGGTCTTGAAAAGGCCTTCAAGCTTGAAGTTCAATCACCTAAACTACCCTTACACAATCAACCCTAACAAGTAGTTTGTCCACGAAATAAGCCAATCAATATATGGGAATCCTTACAATCTCCCCCTTTGGCTATTTCGTGACAAAACCACCACTCACATTGATTCCTCACAACATAATAGAAACTACGGATCTACAATGATTTTCTACTTTACAAACAGATATATAAAAATAATCTTGAAGTCTTCAATCTCTTGTAGAACAATCAATCCCTGAAAGCAAAGTTTCTAGACTTTCTAATTCAAGTAAAATGTGAGATTAATCAAGTGAGAGCATAAACAAGCATTTGCAATCTTGAAATTTAAGTACAACAATAACATCATGCAATGTTTGATGAATGCAATGCTCCCCCTCAAAAGGTTACTCCCCCTCAATGTATTGTCTCCCCAACATGCACAATTGCTACCATAATTTGCAACTCCCCTTACCACAATTCTACTCCCCCTTTTTGTCATGATATAGGCAAAGGAGTAGTCCCCAACTGGGTCACTTAGCAAAGAGAGATAGTAGCATATTATATACTTGCATAATCATATAACCACTTTATGCAACTCAATCAATTGGAGAGAAACAAGGAGATTTATATAAAATAAATGTGTGAAACAAAACATGCTTTGCATACAAGACATGTAGCATTCAAGTCCAAAATACAATGGTATTTGGCAAAGCAAATGACAAAGGTTTCTAATAAGAATTCAAACCAATTTCACCAATGTCATGAGAGAAGCAAGGATATAGAGTTTTCATTGATTTTAATTTATGAGCAACTATATCCATCTTTATAAGCCAAACATGTCATGAGCAACTTTGCACTCTATTTGATTTTTCCGGGAATGAAACCCGTATGATAGTAGACATGTTCAACAAATAAAAAATGAGAGACATTTGGATTCTAAAATCCTTTGAACGGATACAAGATCCTTTATTCATTGAGTCTCATAAGCTTTTTCACACAAGTTTTGCATTTTAAGAATATGCAATCATCAATTCATGTTTTTTCATTTGAGCATGTCATATGAATCTCATGCTTTTTCATTTGACATTAACATGTTATAATAGCTCATGCTTTTCAATTTTTAAGCATGTCATTAAGAATCATCATGTCATGGAGATAACTATAGGTCATTTAAATCAAACTTCCTATGTAAATCTCCTAGTCCAAAAATGCATGTTTGAACATAAATATGACATGGATTGTAAACAAGCATGGTTCACACCTATTGAATTGAAAACATATATACAAATGTACAACCAAGCTTACTCAAGCAATCAACAAAGAAGCATAAGATTTTTCAAATATTTGCATGCAACAAGTATGCATAAGCTCTCTTTGCTTGAGTTCCCCATATGGAGTCAATCACCATCCTTCATCAATGAAGGTCATGAGGTCCTATAGACCTCCCAAGTCCTATAGACCTCCTAAGTCCATTTGACTTGGTTGAACCTATTTGAGACTTGTTAGTCTCGTAGCAAGCGGGTTCATTTTTTCTTATCCACATGGATATGACATTTTCCTTCCTAGTGGTCAATGGTTCAAGAGTTCTAGAAATAATAGGATCATGAACATGAATTTTTTCCTTCCTATTAACATGCACTCTAGCTCTTGTCATTCTCTTTTCAATCATGCTTTTGAATCTACATAATTTAATGAAATGAAAGTAATTTGGTCTAATGTGACCATCAATACCATAAAAGTGACATGTAGGGATGAATTTAGAAATCATACCATGTCCTTGTGCATGCATATGAGCCTTCCCATGTCTTTGTGGTTGAGTAAATTCAAACCTTCTTTGTTGTTGAACCGATCTAGTTTGCTTCCTTGGTTTATTTTGCATGATTGGCCTCTTCCCTTGATGAATTTGAGCTTGAGGGAAGTTAGGTTGAGGAACTTTTTGAGCTTGAGGTTGTCTCCTTGGAGCTTCCTTCACTTGTGCACTTCTTGAACATTGTCCTAGATCAATTTTCTTCCTATGAGTGTGCACCGGCGAGGCTTCTATCTTTGCCTAAACTCTTGACATAGACGGTCTTGGTTAGAGTAGTGATCTCCTTGCTTTCTTCATACCCAATACCTCTCTTGTCACAAGGGTTCTTTCCACTACCAAGAATGTGGTCAAGCTTCTTGGTGCTTGTAGTCATCCTAGTCAATGACTCTTTAGCTTCATCAAGCTCTCTCTTCAACCTTCTTCATTCCTCTTAGACATAGCTAGCTCATCCTTTAGCTTGTCTTCAATCATCTTGGATGTTTCCACTTGCTTACTCAAGTGGCCATTGTGTGTTGAAAGCTCTAGATTTTCATCCTCTAAAATCTTCAACTTTCTATTGTTCTTCTTCAATGAACTTTCACACTTAACTATAAAGTCATGAACATCCATTTTCTCTACACTTCCATTTGTAGAGTTAGAAGAGGAGTCATCTTCACTTGAGTTATCTCCTCCGCTCTCCTTCTCACTTATGAAGTCATTTCTCTCATTAAGACCTTCACATTGGTCTCTTGAGTCAATGAGAGCCATATCCCAATGAGTAGCTACACTTATCTCCTCTAGAGCTACTTCTTCATCTTTTTCTTCTATGGGATCACTTGTCAAGGCTTTCTTACCAACAACTTTATCTTCTACACAAGTGGCCCCAAATGCCGTGTAGTCGATGGTAAGCTCATCATCACTTGATGACTTGTCTCCCTTTCCGGAGTTACCACTTTCATTCCAAGTGGCGGCCATCACTTTTGCCATTTTATTCTTCAAATTCCCACAATCGGGTGAGATGTGTCCTATACCGCCACACTCATAGCATTGGACCCCTTTCTTTTCACTCTTCTCTTGCCTAGGCTCAAAACTCTTGAAGGGAGCCTTTTTCTTCAAGTCTTGGCCTTTGGATCCAAATCCTTTCTTCTCGAACTTGACAAATTTCTTGAATTTTCTAAGCATCAAAGCCATGTCTTCATCCGAGTCACCTTTTTCCTCCTTCTCAACCTTGGAAGCTTTCAAAGCAATCCCTTTTTGCTTTTTAGGAGGTGAAATACTAGGAGCCATTCTAGATTCATAGGCAAGGAGTCTTCCAATTACCTCACTCGGCTTTATATCCTTATATCCACTGTTTTCTTCTAAAGCCGTCACCTTTGCTTCAAACCTAGGGGGGAGAGACCTCATAATTTTTTGCTTGACTCTCCTATCCATATAAGGATCACCGAGTTAATGGCTTTGATTGACAATATCCATCAACTTGACTTCAAAGTCATTGAAGCATTCGTCCTCCTCTATCTTGAGCAACTCAAATTGCGTTTAAAGGACTTGAAGCTTGGAATTCTTGACAACATCGATTCCTTCATGTGCAACCTCTAGAATATCCCATGCCTCCTTGGCTATCCTAATGTTCTGAATCAGTTTGTACTGATTTTCATCCACTGCACATAGAAGAGCGTGCCAAGCCTTCCTATTCCATTTTGAAGTCTCAAACTCTTCAGTGGACCACTGAGCCTTAGGCTTGAGTACTTCTTCTCCACCACCCGTGGGAGTCATCTTAGGAGCCACATACCCATCTTCAATTGCCATCCATGCCCTGTCATGGATTTGACACAAGTATGCTTCCATCTTGCCTTTCCATGAGGAATAATTCAAACTGGTGAGGAGAAGAGGTCGTGTACTTGACGCACCCTCTTGGTTGCCACCGTATCCACTAATTATATAATGAATGAATTCAAATGAATGCTGTAAGGATTCCCTTTTGTTGATTGGCTTATTTCGTGGTCAAACCACATGTTGGGGTTTGGTTGTAAGGGTAGTCTAGGTCATTAAGGTTGAAGATCAAAGACCCTTTCCAAGACCTCAAGAGGACAAGCACCAAAGGTATATCTTGTGCTTACTTTGGCTTGAAGAGATATAGTTGCACACATACACAACATGCATAACTCTTATTCTTGAATGTTGTGTTTATATTTTGTGTGCATTGTGCTTTATTGTTTATTCAATGTCTCTTCTTGCATTTAATTGATTGCATCTTGTTGTATGAAATGCCATGACATGATAGGCATTAGGATGCATTCAATACCCACACTTGCACTTCATGTATGTTAGCTTTTAGTGTGGTGTAATTCGTTTCCCTAAGGATGTTCGGAAACGTCCGCGCGTGCACGTTGATGTGCTTTGTTTTGCGCGATGATCGCCGGTGGAGATGCCTTTGGCTTCTCCTTGGTTTCACCATTTTTGGTGAATCGGCGGTTACGATCGGCGGCCTGGCCGCCGTTCGAAACCGCCGAATGAGACCTGATTAAAATATATCTCTCCGGTCCAAAACGGCGGTTGTGATCGGCGGTTTCCAAACCGCCGAATGAAGTCGCCGAAGTTCCCCTGTTCCACTCGGGAGCCATTCGGCGGTTCAATTCGGCGGCCTGGCCGCCGATTGAAACAGCCGATCGGTGCGTTTCAAGGGCAAAATTGTATTTTCACCTGCCCTGTTTTTGGTCTCTATAAATACATCCTTATCTCTGGTTCAGAATACAAGTCTTGCATCCCAAGAACCCTAGAGAGATATTTAGAGAGACTTGAGAGAAAAATCCTTAAAGATCACATCTTTAATTCTCTAAACCCATTCCCACATGCACAAATCATCATTTAGGCATCATCTAGGTTCATCTAGCATATGCCAATGCATGGGTCTTCTTCAACACACATGGTATGATTTGTTGAACACTTTTATCTTACATAATTAGTGTTTCTACTTATCAATTTTATCTCATATTTTACTTATATGTGTTTAGATTAATTTCTACATATAAGATTGAGATTATGTGTTGATTGGGTTATTATTTGTTAGCTAGGTTTTAATGTTCATATGCCATCTAGCTAATTGATCTCATTTATTGATTGAGATTATTTTTCATAGCTTATTTGATTAGGTCATTATTGCCTAAAAGCTATGCCATGAACATTCTTGTGTGATGTATTGATAACTAGGTTGATAGATTGTTTTTTAATCAACTAGTTAATCCTTTGAATGTTTGTGGGTTTTATATGATAGCTTTGTATCTAGGATTGGTTATCCTTTACTTAGCTAAAGTTATATGCCATGTCATATAGCTATATGTGATATCTAGGATTGATTATATTGTCATCTTATAATCCTAGGTAAGCATTTAGAGTACCCTAGCTCTTATTGCATTAATTGAATATTCATACATATTCACATAGGGTTGTGCATCTCTTTTGAGAGATTGAAGTCTTGGGGCTAAGTGTGCTTAGGCCTCAAGCAAATTGGACTAGAGCCGCTATAAAAGGCCCGCGTGGTAGATTAGAGGGTGCTCACGCCAAGAGTAGTGTATCAGGGGATATCACTAGGGATTGAACCAATAGTGGCGATTGGTAGTGTCCATAGCCTGAGGTTATCTAGGGTGAGGGTCCGAGAATCACTTGAGGGTGTAACCGTATTTTCATATAGTGGATTTCGAGGTTCGAGTGTGGCGCACTTACCAGCCCGTGGTTTTTCCCTGTTGAGGGTTTCCACGTAAACATCAAGTGTCATTTATTATTTCCGCATCTTATTACACTTGTATGTTTTGTTGACTTGCTAGGGGTATTTTCGTAAAATTGACTTGCATGCGAATATTGGGTAATAATTAGATAAAATCTATTCACCCCCCCTCTAGCTTTATATTGTAAAACACACCATGAGAACTTTCAAATGCAAAATGTATGAATGAGCAAAAATCACACAAATGCAAAACACATCAAAAATGAGCTAGGATCACCTAAGTATATCTAGGAACCCACTCTGATACCAATTGAAACAAATTAACGGTGTGTTCAATATATATCTAGTGGGGGGGAGTGAATAGATTTTAAGCTTTATTACCCAATTTTCGCATGCAAGTCAATTTTACTAGTCAAAAATACAAGCAAGTGTAATATAGTGCGGAATTTAAATAACACTTGATGTATACGTGGAAACCCAACCACTGGGAAAAACCACAGGTTGTTTAGTGCGCCACACTCGAACCTCGAAATCCACTAATTGAAATGGATTTTATAACCTATGTAGACCTCGTCTAACACTCCGGTCAATAACCCCCCACTTCTACCACTCGGGCCTTTAAAAGTGGCTTTAGTCCAATTGCTTGAGGCCTAAGCAATCTTAGCCTCAAGACTTAATTCTCAATGAAGAGATTATACAACCTATGTGAATATGTATAAATATTCAAATAACAAACAAGGCTAGGGAACCTTAGATGCTTATCTAGGATGATGATGTAATCAATTAAATCAACCCTAGATATCAATAGCTAAATGACATGTCAAAAAGCTTAGCTAATCAAGATTAATCAAAAACCTAATTAGCTATCACAATACAATACTCAATCAATTCATCATGATTAATTCTCTATTCTTGTATTTATGATATGATCAAAAATATACATGAAAGTACTCACGGTGTGTAAACTATTAATCTAGAGGGGGGGGGGGGGGGGGGGTGAATAGATTTTAACTAATTTTACCCAATTTTCGTTTAATGACAAGATTACGAAAATACCCCTAATAGTCAATAAAATATAGCAAGTGTAATATTGTACGGAAATTAAAACAACACTTGATATTTACGTGGAAACCCTCAGCGGAAAAACCACGGGCTAGTAAGTAAGCCACACTCGAACCTCGAATCCACTAAATGTGTAAAACGATTACAACCTAATCCCGGAAGTAATCACACACCTACCTAATCCCGGTATAAGCGAACCTAGTCCGATTGCTTGTGAATTAAGCAACCTAATCCCGATCACAACACAAGACTTAATTCTCTAAAAAGAGATTAACATCCTAAGTGAATATATGAATATTCAAATGCAACATAGAGCAAGGGAAACCTTATATGCTTATCTAAGATGATGAATTTGCAATTAAAAACAATCCTAGATATTAAAGCTAAATGACATGTCAATTAGCTTAGATAATCATAGATTATAGAAACCTAGATATCTATCACAAAGCAACACTCAATCAAATCAACACAACAATCTCTATCTTGAATATTAGAATATAATCTAAGAACAATCAAGTAATAAAAGAGATGCCATAATAAATAGAACACTAATTATATATGATAATAGTGAAAAACTTACCAAAGCTAGTGTGATGATGAAAGACCCATGCAAGCAAGCATCCTAGATATGCTAAAGAATGCTAGATGAACTTTGATGCAAATGGATTTTTGGTTTGAGTGTTTAATGAGCAAACTTGGTTGCTTTCTCTCTTAAAATTCTCTCTTTTGAAAGTAGGGTTCTTGATGATTAAAGAGTCACACTCAGAACAAGAGAAAGTGATGTATTTATAGGCATGAAAAACAAAGTATGTGAAAAGACAAGTTTGCCCCTGAAACGCACCGATCGGCGGTTTCATTCGGCGGCCAGGCCACCGATTCTAACCGTCGAATTGAACCCGAGAGGAACAGGGGAACAACGGCGGTTTCATTTGGTGGTTTCATGACCGCCGATCTAACCGTCGAATCAGACCGAGAGATAAAATCAATCAGGTATGAACGGCGGTTTCATTCGACGGTTTCGTGACCGCCGATTCAACCGCCGAATTAGACCGAGAGATAAAATCAATCAGGTCTTGAACGGCGGTTTCGAACGGCAGTCGTGACCGCCGATCGTAACCGCAAAATTGCTCCAGACACTTCTGGAAGCAAACGGCGGTTTCATTCGGCGGCTAGGCCACTGATCATAACCGCCGATCACCAACATAGGTGAAAACCAAGGAGAAGCCAAGGGCATTCTCCGTAGGTGGTCTTCGCGTAAAACCAAGCACATTCTAGTGCATGCATGGACGTTTCCGAATACTATCGGGAAACGAATTACAAGACACAAATTCACACAACAAACAATAACATATAGGTGTAAGTGTGAAATGTGGCATGTGAAGAGAAAGCACACATATGCAATGTATGTTAAGTGTGTGTGTGTGCAACTAATCTCTTCAAAGAAAAATAAGCACTAGAGATATACCTTTGGAGTGCTTATCAAGACGAGGTCTTCAAAGGGCTTGAGCAATAACAACAACACCTAAGCTACCCTTACAAAGGACCCCAACATGTGGTTTGTCCACGAAATGAGTCAATCAACAAATGGGAACATTACAATACAAGTAAATTAAAATAGAATAGCTTGATAGTAAAAATACTAAAATGAGATGAACTTAATCAAAATCTTACCAAGCAAGTTGTGATGATGCAAACCCATTCATGGATGAATGCAAGATGGACTTTGATGCACAAATGAATGTATTTGAGTGTTTAAATGAGCAAACTTGGTTGCTTTTTCTCTCAAAATCTCTCTTTAAAATATAAGGTTCTTGATAATCAAAGAGTCATGTTCAGAACAAGAGAAAGTGATGTATTTATAGGCATGAAAAACAGAGCATGTGAAAAGACAAGTTTACCACTAAAAACGCACGATCGGCGGTTTCATTCGGCGGCCAGGCCGCCATTTACAACCGTCGAATTGAACCCGAGAAGAACAGGGGAACATCGGCGGTAAACCGCCGAACCAACCGCATAATCAAACCCAAGAAATAAATCAATCAGGTATGATCGGTGATTTCGAACGGCAGTCGATGGCCGCCGATCGTAACCGTAGAATCACTCTAGACCTTTCTAGACTAAAACGGCGGTTTCAATTCGGTGGCCAGGCCACCGATCAAACCGTCGATTCACCAATAATGGTGAATCTAAAAGAGAAGCCAAGAGCATTCCCCTTAAGCGGTCTTTGCGCAAAACCAAGCAAACATTCGTGTAATCGCGGACGTTTCCGAACATATTCGGGAAACAGATTACACAACATACAAACACAACAAGATACATCAAACAAAGTGCAAGAGTGAAATGTGTCATGTGAAGAGAATACACACAAGTACAAGTATGCTAAGTGTGTGTGTGCTAACTAAATCTCTTCAAAGAAAAAACTAATCACTAGAGATTATACCTTTGGCGTGCTTGTCCCTTGAGGTCTTGAAAGGGCCTTCGAGCTTGAAGTTCAATCACCTAAACTACCCTTACACAATCAACCCCAACAAGTGGTTTGTCCACGAAATAAGCCAATCAATATATGGGAATCCTTACAGGACTCTTGAATGGCGAGAATGTATGTGACATTCCGTCTCAAACGATGGCGTTTAATGCTCGTCTTTCTTCTTGGTTTGATGTTCGAGGTACCTGCTTCTTGCTTTAGGCGGGGTCGGAGCACTAGGATTTTTGTATTAACACGTGATTTATTCACCAGGTGCCTACCCCTAGCTTTTAGTGGATCGGGATACTCAAGTACCTCGCCTTATTCTTGTTTTTCTGGAATTATGCTCGACCGTATCGGGGTACCGGGGTACCGAGGTACCGGGGAATCAAGATACCGGGGTACTTGGAGACAGACAGGTATTAGGATCTTGTAACAGTGAAATCCCTGGAGCTTTGTCTTCAGGGTTTCCTAGTACTTTCTGGGTCTTGGAAGTCTTAGACCTGATCGGGATGGGTAGAAGTCCATACCCTGGCCTTTTTGTAGGAATGTGGGGTGTTAGGATACCTTTTCCCTGGTAGCTTTTTATCCTGACTTAATTTCCGAGGCCAATGGAAAATTCTTCTTTGATCCCTGCCATTTTTGGCTGTTAACAGAAGTCCCCCTTAACTTGAACACCGGTATCTTGCTGGGGTTGGAGTCAGGATTTCTAGTCCGCTTGAAGGATTTTCCATCATGTCTGCTTGACAAGTCTCGTCTGGCTGGCTTCCACTACTAAGAGGGAGATCTTCCTTGGATTCGATGGCATTTAATGCATGGTCCACGTGCTAGATGATGATTGCCTTCAGATTTTAAACGGGACATTTTGGCGCGACTCCCTCGAAACCTTCACGATATGTTTCCAGTTACATTTCTTCTTCTATCTCGGTAACTGTCCTTCTCTGGCTATAAATATACTGTCTCTTCTTCTTTCATACGCTCACGCTTACTTGCATTTCTTTAAAGAGTAAAATTTTTCTTTTCTCTCAAGTCTTCCTTCTTCAAGAATTCTCACTTTCTTCTTTCCTCTATTGAAATGGCCTCACCATCGAAGCTCCCAGTTTCTACTCCAGCCCTTCCCACCTCAAATCTCTTATTGGATTTGCTAAACCCTCAACCTATGTCCTCAAATCCTCCTGATAGCCTCGACGAACTATTAAATATGGAGCGGGTAGAGTTTGGGGAGAGTTCCCCGACATCCAAAAGAAAGAAACGTGGTCGAGACGAGGGCGATGCCTCTGGTGATAGCACTCCGCTTAAGCGTCGTCGTTCTGATGGGAATTTTGGAACCGAGTCGGGTTTCAATAGCAGACCCGAGGGCCTGGTTCAAATAGCTGACGAAGAAGACGACGAGGACGTCGATGACGAGGAAGGGGAAGGGAACTTTTTGGCTATCGACTTAGCAGAGGTTCAAACTGGTCATCTATCTCCTTTTCATGACGGTCGGATTATCTCGGATTTGGTTTGTATGGCTGACACCCTCATTTGATTAAAGCGGGTTTATAGGATCCTGGATTACATCTCTATCTCTCTTCCACATCGGGGTTATGACATCTATACCCCTTCTACAGGCCGTCTGCTAATTCATGTGGCCGCCTTTGAATGCGGGGTCCGGCTCCCTCTTCACCTCTCACTTCACAGACTACTGGTAGCCCTAGAGTTGGTCGTGTAAGGATTCCCATATATTGATTGGCTTATTTCGTGGACAAACCACATGTTGGGGTTGATTGTGTAAGGGTAGTTTAGGTGATTGATCTTCAAGCTCAAAGGCCCTTTCAAGACCTCAAGGGACAAGCACGCCAAAGGTATAATCTCTAGTGCTTAGTTTTACTTTGAAGAGATTTAGTTAGCACACACACACTTAGCATACCTGCATTTGTGTGCATACTCTTCACATGTCACTTTACACACTAGCACTTTGATTGATATCTTGTTGTGTGTATATGTGCTTAGTAATTCGTTTCCCGATAGTGTTCGGAAACGTCCGCGCATGCACTAGAATGTGCTTGGTTTTGCACGAAGACCGCCCACGGAGAATACTCTTGGCTTCACCTTTAGATTCACCATCACTGGTGAACCGGCGGTTTGATCGGCAGCCTGGCCGCCGAATTAAAAACGTCATTTCAGTCCAGAAAGGTCTGGAGTGATTCTGCGGTTACGATCGGTGGCCGCCGACCGCCGTTCAAAACCGTCGATCATACTTGATTGATTTTATCTCTCGGTTTGATTCTACGGTTAGTTCGGTGGTTTCGAAAGCACCGATTGAAACCGCCGTTGTTCCCCTGTTCTTTTCAGGTTCAATTCGGCGGTTGTAAACGGTGGCCTGGCCACCGAATGAAACCACCGATCGTGCGATTTCAGGGGCAAACTTGTCTTTTCACATGCTTTGTTTTTCATGCCTATAAATATCTCACATTCTCTTGTTCTGAACATGACTCTTTGATTATCAAGAACCCTATATTTTAAAGAGAGATTTTGAGAGAAAAAGCAACCAAGTTTGCTTATTTAAACACTCAAATACATTCCTTTGTGTATCAAAGTTTATCTTGCATTCATCCATGAATGGGTTTGCACCATCACAACTTGCTTGGTAAGATTTTGATTAAGTTCATCTCATTTTAGTATTTTTACTATCAAGCATATTCTCTTTTAATTTACTTGTATGTTTTTGATCATATGATAAATACAAGAATAGAGAATTAATTGTGATGAATTGATTGAGTGTTGTATTGTGATAGCTAATTAGGTTTTTGATTAATCTTGATTAGCTAAGCTATTTGACATGTCATTTAGCAATTAATATCTAGGGTTGATTTAATTGATTACATCATCATCCTAGATAAGCATCTAAGGTTACCTAACCTTGTTTGTTATTTGAATATTTATACATATTCACATAGGTTGCATTATCTCTTCATTGAGAATTAAGTCTTTAGGCTAAAATTGCTTAGGCCTCAAGCAATTGGACTAGAGCCACTTTTAAAGGCCCGAGTGGTAGAAGTGGGGGGTTATTGACCGGAGTGTTAGACGAGGTCTACATAGGTTGTAAACTCCATTTCAATTAGTGGATTTCGAGGTCCGACTGTGGCACACTAAACAGCCCGTGGTTTTTCCCAGTGGTTGGGTTTCCACGTATACATCAAGTGTTATTTAAATTCTGCACTATATTACACTTGCTTGTATTTTTTACTAGTAAAATTGACTTGCATGCGAAAATTGGGTAATAAAGCTTAAAATCTATTCACCCCCCCCCCTCCCCTCTAGATATATATTGAACACACCGTTAATTTGTTTCAATTGGTATCAGAGCGGGTTCCTAGATATACTTAGGTGATCCTAACACATTTTTGGTGTGTTTTGCATTTGTGTGATTTTTGCTCATTCATACATTTTGCATTCATTTGAATTCATTCATTATACAATGAGTGGATACGGTGGCAACTAAGAGGGTGCATCAAGTACACAACCTCCTCTCCTCACCAGTTTGAATTATGCCTCATGGAAAGGCAAGATGGAAGCATACTTGTGTCAAATCCATGATAGGGTATGGATGGCAATTGAAGATGGGTATGTGGCTCCTAAGATGACTCCCACGGGTGGTGGAGAAGAAGTACTCAAGCCTAAGGCTCAGTGGTCCATTGAAGAGTTTGAGATTTCAAAATGGAATAGGAAGGCTTGGCACGCTCTTCTATGTGCAGTGGATGAAAATCAGTACAAACTGATTCAGAACACTAGGATAGCCAAGGAGGCATGGGATATTCTAGAGGTTGCACAAGAAGGAACCGATGTTGTCAAGGATTCCAAGCTTCAAGTCCTTCAAACGCAATTTGAGTTGCTCAAGATAGAGGAGGACGAATGCTTCAATGACTTTGAAGTCAAGTTGATGGATATTGTCAATCAAAGCCATCAACTCGGTAATCCTTATACGGATAGGAGAGTCAAGCAAAATATTATGAGGTGTCTCCCCGCTAAGTTTGAAGCAAATGTGACGGCTTTAGAAGAAAACAGTGGATATAAGGATATGAAGCCGAGTGAGGTAATTGGAAGACTCCTTGCCTATGAATCTAGGAAGGCTCCTAGTATTTCACTTCCTAAAAATCAAAAAGGGATTGCTTTGAAAGCTTCCAAGGTTGAGAAGGAGGAAAAAGGTGACTCGGATGAAGACATGGCTTTAATGCTTAGAAAATTCAAGAAATTTGTCAAATTCGAGAAGAAAGGTTTAGGATCCAAAGGCCAAGACTTGAAGCAAAAGGCTCCATTCAAGAGTTTTGAGCCTAGGCAAGAGAAGAGTGAAAAGAAAGGGATCCAATGCTATGAGTGTGGCGGTATAGGACACATCTCACCCGATTGTGGGAATTTGAAGAACAAGATGGCAAAAGTGATGGCCGCCACTTGGAGTGAAAGTGATGACTCCGGAAAGAGAGACAAGTCATCAAGTAATGATGAGCTTACCATCGACTACACGGCATTTGGGGCCACTTGTGTAGAAGATAAAGTTGTTGGTAAGAAAGCCTTGACTAGTGATCCCATAGAAGAAAAAGATGAAGAAGTAGCTCTAGAGGTGATAGGTGAAGCTACTCATTGGGATATGGCTCTTATTGACTCAAGAGACCAAGGTGAAGGTCTTAATGAGGGAAATGACTCCATAAGTGAGAAGGAGAGCAGAGGAGATAACTCAAGTGAAGATGACTCCTCATCTAACTCTATAAATGGAAGTGTAGAGAAAATGGATGTTCATGACTTTATAGTCAAGTGTGAAAGTTTATTGAAGAAGAACAAAGAAAGTTGAAGATTTTAGAGGATGAAAATCTAGAGCTTTCAACACACAATGACCACTTGAGTAAGCAAGTGGAAACATCCAAGATGATTGAAGACAAGCTAAGGGATGAGCTAGCTATGTCTAAGAGGAATGAAGAAGGGTTGAAGAGAGAGCTTGATGAAGCTAAAGAGTCATTGACTAGGATGACTACAAGCACCAAGAAGCTTGACCACATTCTTAGTAGTTGAAAGAACCCTTGTGACAAGAGAGGTATTGGGTATGAATAAAGCAAGGAGATCACTACTCCAACCAAGACTGTCTTTGTCAAGAGTTTGGGCAAGATAGAAGTCTCGCCGATGCACACTCCTAGGAAGAAAATTGATCTAGGACAATGTTCAAGAAGTGCACAAGTTAAGGAAGCTCCAAGGAGACAACCTCAAGCTCAAAAAGTTCCTTAACCTAACTTCCCTCAAGCTCAAATTCATCAAGGGAAGAGGCCAATCATGCAAAATGAACCAAGGAAGCAAGCTAGACCGGTTCAACAACAAAGAAGATTTGAACCCACTCAACCACAAAGACATGGGAAGGCTTCTATGCATGCTCAAGGACATGGTATGATTTCTAAATTCATCCCTACATGTCACTTTTGTGGTATTGATGGTCACATTAGACCAAATTGCTTTCATTTCATTAAATTATGTAGATTCAAAAGCATGATTGAAAAGTGAATGACAAGAGCTAGAATGCATGTTAATAGAAAAAAAAAATTCATGTTCATAATCCTATTATTTCTAGAACTCTTGAACCATTGACCACTAGGAAGAAAAATGTCATATCCATGTGGATAAGGAAAAATGAACCCGCTTGCTACGAGACTAATAAGTCTCAAATAGGTTCAACCAAGTCAAATGGACTTGGAAGGTCTATAGGACCTTATGACCTTCATTGATGAAGGATGGTGATTGACCCCATATGGGGAACTCAAGCAAAGAGAGCTTATGCATACTTGTTGCATGCAAATATTTGAAAAATCTTATGCTTCTTTGTTGATTGCTTGAGTAAGCTTGGTTGTACATTTGTATATATGTTTTCAATTCAATAAGTGTGAACCATGCTTGTTTACAATCCATGTCATATTTATGTTCAAACATGCATTTTTGGACTAGGAGATTTACATAGGAAGTTTGATTTAAATGACCTATAGTTATCTCCATGACATGATGATTCTTAATGACATGCTTAAAAATTGAAAAGCATGAGCTATTATAACATGTTAATGTCAAATGAAAAAGCATGAGATTCATATGACATGCTCAAATGAAAAAACATGAATTGATGATTGCATATTCTTAAAATGCAAAAATTGTGTGAAAAAGCTTATAAGACTCAATGAATAAAGGATCTTGTATCCGTTCAAAGGATTTTAAAATCCAAATGTCTCTCCTTTTTTATTTGTTGAACATGTCTACTATCATACGGGTTTCATTCCCAGAAAAATCAAATAGAGTGCAAAGTTGCTCATGACATGTTTGGCTTATAAAGATGGATATAGTTGCTCATATATTAAAATCAATGAAAACTCTATATCCTTGCTTCTCTCATGACATTGGTGAAATTGGTTTGAATTCTTATTAGAAACCTTTGTCGTTTGCTTTGTCAAATACCATTGTATTTTGGACTTGAATGCTACATGTCTTGTATGCAAAGCATGTTTTGATTCACACATTTATTTTAAATAAATCTCCTTATTTCTCTCCAAATGATTGAGTTGCATAAAGTGGATTATATGATTATGCAAGTATATAGTATGCTACTATCTCTCTTTGCTAAGTGACCCGGTTGGGGACTACTCCTTTGCCTATATCATGACAAAAAGGGGGAGTAGATTGGTGGTAAGGGGAGTGATCGGACCAAATATGGTACGATTTTGTACCCTTATTTCCTACTCTTTGTGCTTAATTCTTGGGCATTTCCCCGTATTTAATGTTGCAAAATCAAGTGTTTTAGGTTTATGAGGCCTCAAAGGAAATTGTGAAAAAGAAGAAGAACTTAGTATGAAAGAAGAGCATAAAGATATGAAGCAGGGCATTCTCGCCACTTGCTAAAGAAAGGTCGCCAGTTGGTCGCCCTAGGGTCGCCATAGCGACAGAATGGTTTGTAAAATCACCATTTGGTCACCCCAAGGTCGCCATAGCGACATACCATATTTCTCCAAGAAAGTGCATCAGGTGTGGTCGCCATTTGCATGTCGCCATGGCGACATTCAATGGCAAATGGCGACCTCCTCCCAAATTCCTCAGTATCGCCATTTGCAAAGGGTGAAAAAGATGATACTTATGGCGACAATGGGATCTCAGAATGCATAACAGTATGTCGCCATGAGGTCGCCAAGGCGACACAAATAGCGACATTCCCGCCACATCAGCTTTCCAAGAGATTTTCAGTACAAAAATCAAGCCAGTATAAATATCCCTCTTCTTTGAGTTTGAACTAGAGAGAAATATACAGAGTTTTAGAGAGAACACCTTTTACTTAGCATTTTAGACCTAGATTTTCTTCCATGACTCCCACTTCCAAATTCCTCCATTTCTAACCTTGAACTACCTTTTCCATCAAACACTCAACACCAAATCTATCCTACCTCACCAAAATCATTTCTTTCTCACCATATTTTCTTCACCTTATTACCTTAGTCACACACCATTTGTCACTCATAACACTAGTACACAAGGAGCATCTAAGGAGGAAAAGGATTGAGCATTAAAGAAGGTGACCTACGGGTGATTTCCTCATTATTTACTCTCTTTTCCTATTTGTAACTATGTGTAGCTAAAACCCCCAATCTAGGGGGTTGGTGTTAGAAACATTTGGACTTAGGGTTGCTTGAATATATTTTAATTGAATCTTTATGTATTTTCTATTTATTATATCTTTAGATTCTTGTCACTATATGATTGATTTGTATATCAACCTATTAATCATAATCTTGCTAGAATAATCTATTATATAATCACCTTTGGAATGACAACCTTATTTGATTAAAGAATTCAATAAATAGGATGGATTATTGTAGGAAATACCAACCACAATAATCCAAACCTTGTTGTGAGGTTAATCCATTTGAGATTGGTTCTTTATGATAGTTTAAAAAAGCACCCTTAATCTATTTTCAACTTCACTAATCCTCTAGCGTATCTCTTAATTGAATTCACCCACTTCTCTTATTTTAGATTGTTGAGATTCTATTTTCCCTATCACTTTTATTACTTTTACTTTATGCATGTTTTGTGATATTTTAAACCACCCACTATCCACTTATTATGATTTATATTATCTCAATCTTAGATTAGTTAATCAACCTAACCATTACTTCATTTCCCTGTGGAACGAATCCAACTTACCATTATTACGTTTCATATCCTAAAAGGGATTCCCAAGTGGTAAAACATTATTTTCCTACAAGATCACACATATATTTATATTGTTTTGATGTGCACAAACGACCTCATCAAAAATGGCGCCGCTGCCGGGGAATATGGTAGCAATTGTTAAGTTGATTAACTTTTCTAAGTAGTTTAGATAGTTAGTAATTATTTGGAATATATTATTTTTGTTTGTTAATTGTTCATTGTTCTTTTTACTTTTTTTTTTGTGTTTTCTTTCTTTTATTCTATTTTCAGGAGTATAGGTGTATGCACGGTAGGAGATCCTTAGGAAGAGGATTATACCCACCATTGGACGGTACTAGCCGTATTGAAAGAACTGTAAGAGAAATTGAAGAGACTCCTAGACAAGCTATGAGTACAGAGGGACAGGACCATAAAAAGGAAGAAGAAGCTCCTCCTAGGGAAGAGATGACGGAAAAGACTCCTACTAACCAAGGCCAAAGGATGACCATGGGGGAGTACTCATTACCTGCAATTGGGAACCAACCTTCACCAATTGTTTTGGATTCGGTTGCAAGGGGATATGAGCTAAGGACTATGCACGTGAACCTTTTACCTTTCTTCTATGGGAAGTTGAATGAGGATTGTTTACAATTCATGAAGGAATTCAGTGCTATCATTGAGACATTCCCAATCATGCGCCTAACTAGGGAGCAACTACACATGAGGTGTTTCCAGTATTGCCTAAAGGACTTGGCAATGAAGTGGTTAATGGGGCTTAGGCCGGGGTCTTTGACAAGCTGAAGTCAGATTTGCAGAGTGTTCTTCAATAGATTTTTCCCAGCTATGAAGGCTAAAGAGCTTAAGGTAAGGATAGCAGACTTCAGTGAGAGTGAAGGGGAGCTTTTTCACGAGTCATGGGAGAGGTACCAACTCCTTTTGGCTCAATGCCCTCCTCACATGTTCACGGATGAGTACAAGGTATCTTGGTTCCAAGGTGGTCTCACTCGTTTCTCTCAAGTATTGGTGGATAATGCTTGTGGAGGCTCTTATGACACGAAGACCGCCACTGAGATATATGAGATATTTGAGATGTTAGCACAAAACTCTCAACAAAGGAATGCTAATAGTGTTCGGGGTGGAAGGTTCGATGTGAGTGCTAGCACGGAGACCACTATTGAGATCTCTAGGATGAATAAGAAGATGGAATCCTTGACATCTTACATTGAGAGCATGGGATTTCCTAAGACCGGAGTGAAGATGCTAGGAAGACAAGAGGCAAGCCCTAGCGATCAATTCAGTGATAGTGAGGGATTCACTGACATGAATCAAGGACAAGAACAGGATGAGGTACAAGCTATAGGTTTCCAAGGTCAAGGGAACAACCCCTACTCAAACACTTTCAACCCAGGATTAAGAAACCATCCAAATCTCTCTTGGTCCAACAATAGCAATGTATTGAACCCACAACCTAGGAATCAACAAGGAGGATACCAACAAGGCAGAAACAATCAAGGTGGATACCGTCAAAGGGAGTAACAAGGTGGATATCAGCAGAGTGGATATCCACAAGGAGGAAACCATTGGGGAGGAAATCAATGGAACAACAACAACAATGCTCAGTCTAGCTCGTATCAACCTCGCTGTAATGTAGATGAAAAAATGAGAGGGATGATGCAAGGCTTCCAAAGGGCCGAAAACACACTGACAAACTTCATCCAAGCTAGTGGCCAAAGGTTTGGCAACTTAGAGGCATCATTTGGGAAGTTGGAAACTCAAATGGGGCAAATTACTGAAGCCCTCTAAAAACAAGAAAAGAGGAAGTTTCCTAGTCACGCCGAACAAGCCAAGGAAGGGAATTTTATCAATAGGGACGGAGTTAGAGATGAGGCAATGATGTTTGAAGAAGCTTTCCAAGCAAAGGTAGATGATCCGGGAAGTTTTGTGATCCCCATATCGGTTGGAGAGAGTGAAGTATTAAAGGGAATGCTTGATTTGGGTGCAAGCATTAACATGATGCCTTTGGCATTATATGAGAAGTTAGGATTGGTGGGACTAGAACCAACTAGGAAAACGCTTATGTTGGCGGATCGAACTTCTCGATCACCATATGGAGAGATAAAAGATGTACCTATTCTTGTAGATAGAATAGTGGTTCCTATTGATTTTGTGGTGTTAGACATTGAAAAGAAATCAAATGATGTAGCGAGATGGCAAGTTTTGCTAGGTAGACCTTTTATGGCTACCGCTCAGATGAAGATTGATGTGTGCAAAAAGAGAGTCGTGATGCACTCATCTGAGAGAGAGCTTGAGCTTGATCCTTGCACTTGCAACAATGATTTAAAGAGCATTGGGAGTTGCAATGTGGTGGATGTGCAACCATCAGAGGTAAAAAGAGGAAAGGTGAGCAACTTGGTTCAATTGTATGAGAAGAGTAGCCAAGAAGATAAGGAGAGTATAGGCGATTCTGAGATTGAAGGACTCAAGAACACTAACCTAGAACTTATGCTTGAAGTGGAGATGCTTAAGGCTGAAAAGTTTGCTCTTGAAAGGAAAATGGAAGACCTTTCAAAGAAGAATCACAAATGGAAGAAGGTCAACAAAACCCTTGCATTGGAAAATGAGTCAACTGTACAAGAACTTGAAGATTTAGCCAAACTCACTGAAGAATTTGAAGAGGAATCCTCAATGAAGATGAGAAAGACCCTTATGAGCGTAGAAGCTAAGAACAAGGCATTAGATGAAGTCAAAGAAAAGTTGAGCAAGAAAGAGTTGGCATTGAAGATTGCCAAGGTGAAGGAGTGTGATCATTTGGTGGAGATAGACCGAATGGACCAAGCAATCAAAACACTTACCATGGAGGGCCACTCCAATGCTCAAACTCCAATGAAAAAGAGGAGAATTCCTTTCTCTTCCCTATCTTGTTATTTTTGTCATAGGAAGGGTCATATTAAATCTAGGTGTTTTGAATTTTTGAAGCATGCTAATTATGAAAGAACTCAACCTAGGATGAGACCTAATCATGTCAAGAAAATTTGGGTTAGAAAGGAATTAGTGGACATAGTCCGGGTTGAACCTAGAGGACCAATTTGGGTAGTTAAGAGAAAGATGAATGAATGCTTGGTTGACGAGCATCACGGTCTGAATTTGCATAATAGGATGCGCTAGTGCGGACTTGCAATTTTACATTTTAAGCTTTGAATAAAGTTTGTGTGTTTTATTTTAGCTCTTGTTGTTTGTCTTTTTGCTTGTTTAAATTTCAATTAAGTGTTCCAATTTCCTTGTTAGTATGTTGTGAAATATGAACTTATGTTGTGTTTGGTGAAATTTGCAGGAAACGGGTCCAATTTGCAGAAAAGTGATTGTCGCCAGAAGGTCGCCATGGCGACCAAAATGAACAAATGGTGACCACATGCAACAAGCACCAGACCTGATCGAAGTCACCATGAGGTCGCCATGGCGACCGAGTGGACAAATGGTGACCTAGGGCGATCATCATATAAGTGTTCGCAGCTAAATCACAAGCGCCACACAAAACAAAAGAGCGTCTCCTCTCAAATTTTCTCAACTTCTCAAGCCGTGGCACGCACGTAATCGTCAAAATTGGTCTACAGTTCCTTTTGAGGTAGCTCGGATTTTGCATTGTATCATGGAAAGGCAGCCCATTGATGTGGGAATTATAGTGAAGATGGAGTTTCAGAGGATTGGGCGAAATGAGTCAGAGTCAGATATTCTTCCTTTTTCATGTCTGATTACAGAGGCGTGCAGATTGGCAGGTGTGGATTTATCTGGGGATGTGATTAAACCCCATGTATCTGATATGGATTTGACTACATGGCGTTGCTTACTAAGCAAGCGTGGAGATTTACCAACTGCTGGGTGGCGGAAAAGAGTGCGCAGATCTAAGACCGGCATGAGTGATCGCGCTCCAAATGTTCACATTTAGCGCTCTCTATTCCTAGCTTTTGTGTTCGTTTCCGAGCACTTTTGTGTATATAATATGTGTTTTAGCTATGTGTAGGTAAATATCCCTCGGAGTGGGTGTTTTAACCTAAATGGAAGAAAACAAGGAAATTCAGGGGCAAATATGTCATTGTAGAGAATCAGGGGTCAAAGTGAAATATTCAGGAAAGTATTGACTATTCTGTGAATAAGGGAGAGATCAGGGGTGCATATTGTAATTGACTGTGCAAGGCACAGCACCAGTGCCACGTCATGCGCTAAATGGCGTCGTTTTGAGGGGGTCCGCGTCAGCCTAACGTCACGCTGATGTCAGGTCGTCTTCAAGCTTGTGCCGGGTCACCTCGACCCGCGACGACCCGACCCAACCCGTGTTTGACCCGGTTCAGACCCGACGATAACCCTACCTTTTTTGGCCCGTTTCTGATGGTTTTTCCAGCCGTTCTCCACCCAGATCGGTAGCCTGTCTCTTTCCGGTCACGATGGACCCACTTTGAGCCTCCCATGCAAAGGTTCCACTCTCCACCAAATCCTCCAAACTCCATGGCCATGCAAGCTCGCAAGCTTGGTTCAGCGACTTCTTTCCCACGTTCCAGAACGTCCAAACTCACCGGAAGACGGCGGTTTTATGCAGCGGGAAGAAGCCAGCAGTCCAGAAGGTCAGAACTCGCCGCCAACCTCCATTTTCTCCACCGCGACTTTCGACGGCGGGCACAAGCTCGCCATCCAGGGTGTCTGAACCCGCCTAGTTGGCCGACTCAAGAGGATTTTTAGATATTTTGGGATATTTTGATCCTCATTCTTGCCCTATACACTTCCACACTATATATACATCACTTGCCTCTCTTTCTAAAGGGTGCACCACCCAACTTTGCTCCAAGAAATCCATTTTCTTGGATTGATCATCACAAAAGAGAGAGAGCAACTCCAACCCTTCCATGGGGGATTTTCCTCCATGGAAAGCCTTCCATGGAGAGTAGAGATGCTGAGATAGGAGAGGCTTATGTGTAAAAACCGAGCCATAGGAGTTTATGGAAAAGAAGAGCTATTGGAGGCTTGTCTTCAAGGGTTATTTCTTCACTTTGCTCATCTCTTGTATTTCTATTGATGTATAACCCATTTGGGATAATTTGTAACCTACACTTATGCTAATATATGTATGTTTGTTCATTTGCTTTGATTTCGTATTGATTCATTCCTAGATGTATAGTGATTAAGCTCTTTATATGATATTCATATGTATGGATGATTATGTGTTGATATGTATTTATGGATGAGATTAGGAGTAGATTAACTAAATGATTAGGAGTAGTTGTAATCAAATAGCTCATTTGTTTATGTATGTTGATGTATGATTTACTATGTATGTGTTTAGAGTGATTAGAGAGATTGAGAGTTGAGTTTGTGCTCGGATTTCCATTCCGGGTATAATCTTGACTGTTAGCTCTTGGGAATGGAAATAGCTTAGGTGTGCATAATCATGCCACTTTAGCTTTGGTTCATAAGTTCTTGTGCTTAATGGGTCTAAACCCTAGACACAATCACTTTTCCGATTGGAGAGTGATGATATGATTTTGGGAATTCCCTAATCAAGAGAACGAACCCTTTACTAGATTAATTCGATTCACATGTTAAACAATCGACATAAATTACATATTGTGTTTGGTGAACCGATTTCCCATATGTATTATATATCTTGCTATTCTCCCAGCCACCTTTGTTTTCGTAGTTAGGGTGTCTTGCCTTTAGGAGTAGAATAACTTAATTAGGAGTAGATTAATTAGATGGCCAAGACACTCGGCTACATTTCTATCCTAGTTAGTTAGTTTACATTTCCGCACACACCACACTGATTTCCTTTTACATGCTTTAATAAACACTAGAACTAGATATAGTTAACGAATTCCATTCCCTGTGGAACGAGACCCTTGCTTACTTGCTATACTTGTCCTTTGACTCGTTGCATTTGCGAGATGATTAGAATAGAAATATCTTTTCTCGATCCGCGGACCTCACGACCGCCGTGCGGTCAACGAGCGCAGAGGCAGAGTTTGATGGGGTGATTCTGTAGGGAAAAATACCGGTCAACGCAGCGGAAGCGAGACTAAAAAGAGGTTTAGTATATTTTAAAATTTTTCCTTCGATGAACCTTAACCCTTTAAATTAATTAAACATACATATAAAGTAACAAAAAGTAGAATACCTTTTGTCGCGTGATCCGATTGACTTACGTCGGTGGTAATCCGCAAGATCTTCAATCCTAGCACGAACGTGAATCACCTAGGAGCGTGGTCTCCCTTTTCTTTGAATTGCGTACCTGAGAATGGACAAACAAACTTTATTTTTCTTATTGTTAGTCACAAAACAACCAAAAGACTACAAAGTTTATTCCGGTCACTTTTGAGTTCTCAATTTAATGATCGAAACTCGCGTGAACCTTATTCGATGTTGTACACACAAGCCTATTGATGTATAAGCAATTAGTGTACTATCAAAAGAATAATCTCTTCTCTCTATTTGTCTTGGCCGAATAATCCAACACTTTTCTATAAGTATGAGAAGAAGAAGAAATTGATCCAGTAAACTAGAGGGTGGCCGAACCCTATATGATTGCTTATATAGGGTGGCCGAAATTCACTTCTCTTTTCCTTTAGGGTTGCCGAAATCTACTAGTGATTCTATTAGGGTTGGCCGAAAATCCTCTATAAAAAAGGATTTGTGCTTTACCCTAATTCCCATCAACTTTAGACTCCTAACCCTAGTTCAACTCATAAGTGTTTTTATTCTTTTTATTGACTTAATAAAAAACTTTCCTATTTGATTAAATAAATAAAACTTATTATTTCTTTTCTTACCAAATAAGTCTTTTACCTTTAGTATAACTCTAGGAAATATATTTCCTGATCAGAAAAAGATTTTGTTTCTTAATTAAATAATTAATTAATTAATTAATTAATTCTCATTTAATCAAACAATAAAATAAAATAATATTTTTGACTAAAAATTTAGCCTTGCCGCCCCACATTATATATATGGGCCAAATATTATTTTCTTATTTTATTTAATCCATTGGACTTTAAATAAAAAGCCCACATATGAACCAGACCCATTCTTACTAAAAGAAACAAGCCCACATGCCTTTCATTAATATATTAATATAATTGATCAGCCCATTAAACAAATAATGTGCAAATTATATTCTTAATATATTAAATGCAATTCTAGATGGACCCATAATTGGTCCGGTATAATAAATCAAGTGGTCCATGCAAGTCCGTGTGGATTGGGGATCTTGGCGGGCTATCTAAATTTAAGCTTCAATAGACATAACCTAATCACAATCAACAAATGATTCACTTAGGTCCGATCCATTAATTTTAACTCATTCCACTAAAGAGCTAAAATTGAACTCTTAAATAAAGATAGAATAAGAAGATGTTCCTCATTCATACCCTAGACAATCATGTTGGAGATAGTGTATCCTCGTGATTAATATCAGTAATCGCCAAGAGTTCATAGACCGCCTATAACTCTCCAAGTTACCATATTTACTCATATGACCACGTTTTGAACTTGGATATTTTGACTTATCCAGAAGCCATGTTTTCAATAGTCACTATCGAAAACTCAACGTTGAGATTTAATATCCAATTACCTCAAAACATCCATATGATGATAGTATACTCTCATTTAATAAATGGAGCCACGATGTCCATATCTATAAATGAAGTCCTCTATCGATTAACAAATGAATATCAACAAACTATCGAGGATATACTATGCTATATAATCGTACTCATTGATAACTCAAATGATATCACTTGCAACCATAAGTCCATCATTTATCTCAGGTTTAAGATAGACTCTCCGATTGTCCTGATAATGAAAAGACTATTATCTATTGACGGTTCTAGATAAAGCTTTTCATTGTGATCCTGTTCAATGCACCCAGTGCACTAGATTCTTTTACTCGAAGACACTCCGATGATTTTAGACTCATCATATCTCATTTGATCCCACTCAAATGCTAGCAAAAGAATTCTACAACTTTAACAAGATAAAGGTGCCCAACCTTTAACTTAAGTTGTGAACATTATTCAAGGCTAACTAAAGAATTGTGTCTACCTTGTACATATCCAGATGTACAAACAATTCTTCTTTTCTCATAGTCTTTAGACCTTATGATTATTTACTTTGACAATTATAATATTAAACTATAAATGCTATAAGATTTGTTAAACCATAAATCACTTTATTAATATGAAAAAGATTGTCAATTACAATATTACACTCTTGCTATTGAGCATAATCCTAACAGATTCCAGATGAGGAGCGCTTTGATGATGATGATGAGGATATTGGGGGACCCGCTATTGTTGATGATCCTAGTCAACCTATAAGTCTTCAGATTTTAGATGGTGTAGAGCGCATTATGGGCTCTCAGACTGCTGACTTTGATATTCTACATGCTGATGGTTTGGCTTTAGAAGCTAGGCAGAAGAACCTAGAGATGAAGTAGTCAGATATTATTACTAGACAGACGACTCTATAGAGTCTGGTTAGAGATTTGAGTGAGACTGTGGTCATAGGCTTCACAGAGCTCCGTCAAGATTTAAAGCTCACCCCATATGTCAGGAGACCTAGGAGGACCACTGATCCAGTCACAGCAACTCCATCCTTTCCAGCCACAGTACCAGGGCCCAATGTCACGGCACCAGTCTCCGTCCTACAGACTGCACGGTCTGCCGCTGAGGAGGCAGCCTAGTTAGAGGAGGTTTTAGCCCGTTCACTCACCGATCAGGGAGTTCTTTCCACAGGAGGTCCTTTAGTGGATGAGGCAGCAGCACATAAGAGATGGAGAGAGGAGCAAGCCCGGAGAGCGGCTGTGGCAAAAGAACAAAGGAAGAAGGACCCGAGAGGAAAGGAAAGAGTTGATTATGAGTAGTCAGATGTGGAGTCAAATTGATATCACCACCATCTTTTAGACATTATTTTTGACTATCATCATTTGCATCATTTACTTACTTGGATATTGTTTAGTACTTTAGTTAATTTTCAGTTTATTATGCTGGATATTTTATTGCTTTATGTTTATTATTATCTTTCATTCTTGTTTTTATTTCTTTCTCGTTGTTTTTCTTGTTTTGTTGATTAGAATAAGTGTGTGCATTGAAACTCTGGTAGAGGATTTAGGGATTATGTGCTTTCTTGCATGATATTTGTCGATTGGATGATTGTGCATATCAGGATAAGAGAGCAATATGCCTACATATTGACACTCATTGAATATTGCCTTTGATATATGAATTTTTCGCTTTTAATGAATGGGATGCGCCATGTAAAAAAAAAAAAAAATTCTTCCTCCCATGAACATTGAGGACAATGTCCAATTTAGATTTAGGGGTACATTTGCGCAACACCACTTTACTCTCCATGCTTGGTTTTACAATTTGAGCCGATTTTTCAAATTTTTGCGATAATACCATATTGAGCATTCCTTGCTTATTGAGATTATGATTTACATGAGTAGTGAGGAATTGTGCATCTTTGTCATTGTATGGTTTAAATTAATGTCATGCCATTTGGGACTTCATTGAACAAAGCGCGTGCATCTTTTTCTCAAAATGTTAGAGTGGATTATCATTGTTGCTCGAAGGGCTAAGAATTAATAGTGGAGATTCCCGAGAGGATCACAAACACGGCCCAAAAAGAAGCATATTTTGAGTTGTCAAAATTTCACTCTTTAAACACGCTCTCTCAAACACTCTTTTAAGCATTTATAGGTCTCATTGCACTCAAATATTGCATATCATAGAATACTATAGACTGCTTGTGGATGCTTTGATTTGCTCATGGACAAACCTTTAGAAAGGACTCTAGGCAATGCATGTGAAGAAAACCGTAATTGGACTAAAACACTTCCTCACCCTCTTAAATGTGTGTGCTCCTAAGCCCTTTCTAAGTTTTTCATTTTGTGAACCACATCTAAATTAACCATATAGCCTAAATAGTTGACTTACCTCAACCGAATGATTTTGCTAAAGGTTTAGGTTATATATGTAAGCTCTTTTATGTAAAAATGTTGATGCATGTACCTAGGGATGTACTTTTGTGTTAAGAGCAAAAGAAAAGCAAAAGCAAAAGAAAAGCAAAAGCAAAGAAAAAGAAAAAGATTGAAATGAAAAAGATGTACTAAAAAAAAAAAAAGCAAAGCCAAGAAAAAGATAAAATGAAAAGAAAAATATGAATTAGGCACAATTGGCCTAGATAGAGGGTTTAGAAATTGAATAGGCTACTCAAGAAAAGTTTGAGTAGTGAATTGTTAGGATTATGCTCAATAGCAAGAGTGTAATAATGTTTTTGACAATCTTTTCATATTAATAAAGTGATTTCTGATTTAAACAAATCTTATAGCATTTATAGATTGAATATTATAATTGTCAAAAGTAAATAATCATAAGGTCAAAAGACTATAAGAAAAGAAGAATTGTTCGTACATCTGGATATGTATGAGGTAGACACAATTCTTTAGTTAGTCTTGAATAATGTTCACAACTTAAGTTAAAGGTTGGGCACCCTTATCTTGTTAAAGTTGTAGAATTCTTTTACTAGCATTTGAGTAGGATCAAATGTGTTATGATGAGTCTAAAATCATCGGAGGGTCTTCGAGTAAAAGAATCTAGTGCACTGGGTGCATTGAACTGGATCACAATGAAATACTTTATCTAGAACAGTCAATAGATAATAGTCTTTTCATTATTAAGACAATCGGAGAGTCTATCTTAATCCTAAGATAAATGATGGACTTATGGTTGCAAGTGTTATCATTTGAGTTATCAATGAGTACGATTATATAGCATAGTCTATCCTCGATAGTTTGGTGGTATTCATTTGTTAATCGATAGAGGACTTCATTTATAGATATGGACATCGTGGCTCCATTTATTAAATGAGAGTATAATATCATCATATGGATGTTTTGAGGTATTGGATATTGAATCTTAACATTAAGTTTTCAATAGAGTCTATTGAAACATGGCTTCTGGACAAGTCAAAATATCCAAGTTCAAAATGTGGTCATATGAGTAAATATGGTAACTTGGAGAGCTATAGGCGGTCTATGAGCTCTTGGCGATTACTGATATTCTTCACGAGGATACACCATCTCCTATAAGATTGTCTAGGGTACGAATGAAAAATATTTACTTATTCCATCTTTATTTAAGAGTGCAATTTTAGTTCTTTAGTGGAATGAACTAAAATTAATAGATTGAACCTAAGTGAATCATTTGTTGATTGTGATTGGGTTATGTCTATTGGAGCTTAAATTTAGATAGGCCCGCCAAGATCCCCAATCCACACGGACTTATATGAATCACTCGATATATTCTACCGGACTAATTTATGAGTCCATCTAGAATTGTATTAAGGCATGTGGATTTGTTTCTTTTAGTAAGAATGAGCCTAGTTCACATATAGGCCTTTTGTTAAGGTCCAATGGATTTAATAAAATAGAAAAACAATATATAGATATATTAATATATATGGCACATGGCCGAGATATATATAATATTATATTGTTTTATTTTTATTAATTGATTAAATAGAAATTAATTAATTGATTGATTAATTATTTAATTAAAAATCAAAATCTTTTTCTGACTAGGAAATATGTTTCTTAGTAGTATACTATTGTGGTAGTATAATAAATATTAAAAACTTTATTTGGTAAGTAGATAAATAAAGGGAATTTATTTATCTAGTCAAATTAGGAAGTCTTTGATATAGTCACAAATACACTAAAGAGTTGGATTAGGGTTTGGAATTCTAAAGAAATCTACCTAGGGTTAGGATTTAAGTCAAAAGACATAAATCCTACATGGTAAAGGATTTCGGCCTCAATGTATAGATATATATGGAATATATATGGTAATTAATTGCCGAAATATATATATATTTATAAAGTGTACGGCCGGATATATATATATTGACATTATATGAGGCATGCAGTAAAAAATATATAGATATATATATATATTGACTTATATACAATATATAGGTGGGATGCAGAGTTCGTGCACTACATATATATATATTATATTGTGCAAAGTTTTTGCACTAGAGATATATAATATATTTAGCAAGGGATTCACGCATATATATATATATATATAGTGACATATATTTTGGCAACTGTAATAATTTGGCCACTATATATATATTCTTTGTATAGAATTCGGCCAACCCTAGAGGTCTTATGCTTGAGAGTTATTTTCTTTTGCTAGAGAAAAATAGAATCCAACTCTTAGACTAGTGTGATTTTCGGCCAAGAGGAATAGAAAGAAAAGTTTATTCTTATTTCGATAATGCACTAGTTACTTTTACATCAAAAGGTTTTGTGCACAATTTCGAATAAGGTTCACGCGAGTTTCGATCTAAAGATTGTGAATTCAAAAGTGACCGGAACATTCTTTGTTGTCTCTTCGAACTTATTGTGACTAACGAAAAAGAAAAAGTTTTGTTAATCCATCCTCAGGTACACAATTCAAAGAAAAGGGAGACCACGCTCCTAGGTGATTCACGTTCGTGATTGGATTGGAAGATCTTGCGGATTACCATCGACGCAATGTCAATCGGATCACGTGACAAAGGTATGATATCTTTAGTATTAAATGTTAATTAATTAAAGGGTTAAGGTTCAAATTATGGAAAAATTTTAAATTATACAAAACCGATTTTAGTCTCGCTTCCGCTGCGTGCACTTGATTTTTCCCTACATGAATATGCATTTGAAACATTATTGTAAGTAATGGGCACCAAAGGCATAAATGAATGTGTGAAGCAAGTGGAACTTGTACTAGAATGTATGCCGAAAGTATAATCATTTGGTTCCTTGTGATCTTTTTGACCCATTATTTAACTCACCATTCACCCAAACCCCGTTACAACCAAAGAAAGACCTTCATGATCTTTAGGAATGTCCATTTTGTGAATTGTAGTTTTCGCATGTTCTTTCTAATTCATGATGTGCAAATCCATTCATGGGACCATATTTTTCAGAAATTGCGTTTTAAAATATCATCATATGCAATCAATTTGATTTTATGAAATTAACTCATATTACATATGTACTTTTGAGGAAAGCTTAGGGTTTTGAGAGAAGAAATGAGAGAATCCGGTAAGGAATAGCTATCAAGGCAAATTACATTCTAAACTGAACAGTACCTTTGCTTTGAAGCTTAGGCATTTTTGAATGTGAGATCACGCTGCGTGCAATCATATCTAAAAGTGGCATGTTTTTAATTTTTACTTGACATTTTCTTACATGAATAGGTCCTCACTAGTGCATCATTGTTTTAATCTCTTCATTATTTGGTTTCGCTTATCAATCAATGGCTAGTAGAATCTTGATAGGTTGATTTGAAGTTGTTTAAATATTTTGTTGAGAAATAGCTTGATAAATGTCTAGGGGTTGATTGATGATTGTTTTGCTCGAGGACGAGCAAAAGATAGGTTTGGGGGTATTTGATCGGACCAAATATGGTACGATTTTGTACCCTTATTTCCTACTCTTTGTGCTTAATTCTTGGGCATTTCCCCGTATTTAATGTTGCAAAATCAAGTGTTTCAGGTTTATGAGGCCTCAAAGGAAATTATGAAAAAGAAGAAGAACTTAGTATGAAAGAAGAGCATAAAGATATGAAGCAGGGCATTCTCGCCACTTGCTAAAGAAAGGTCGCCAGTTGGTCGCCCTAGGGTCGCCATGGCAACAGAATGGTTTGTAAAATCACCATTTGGTCGCCCCAGGGTCGCCATGGCGACATACCATATTTCTCCAAGAAAGTGCATCAGGTGTGGTCGCCATTTGCATGTCGCCATGGCGACATTCAATGGCAAATGGCGACCTCTGTAAGGATTCCCGTTTTGTTGATTGGCTTATTTCGTGGTCAAACCACATGTTGGGGTTTTGAATGTAAGGGTAGTCTAAGTGTTTAATGTTGAAGATCAAAGGCCCTTCCATGACCTCAAGATACAAGCACGCCAAAGGTATAATCTCTTGTGCTTGGTTTTCTTTGAAGAGAATTAGTAGCACACACACACACTTAGCATACTTGCATTTGTGTGCATACTCTTCACATGTCACTTTACACACTAGCACTTTGGTTGATATATCTTGTTGTGTGTATATGTGCTTTATAATTCATTTCCCGACATTGTTCGGAAACGTCCGTGCTTGCACTAATGAGTGCTTGGTTTCGCGCGAAGACCGCCTATGGAGAATGCCCTTGGCTTCTCCTTGGTTTTCACCATTGTTGGTGATCGGCGGTTATGATCAGCGGCCTGGCCGCCGAATGAAACCGTCGTTTCAGTCCAGATTGGTCTGAAGCAATTATGCGGTCCAGATCGGCGGTCACGACCGCCGTTCATACCTGATCGATTTTAATCTCTCGGGTTTGATTCGGCGGTTGGATCGGCGGTCACGAAACCGCCGAATGAAACCGCCGTTGATGCTCTGTTCTTCACGAGCTCAATTCAGCGGTCATTATCAGCGGCCTGGCCGCCGATTGAAACCGCCGAACGGTGCATTTCAGGGGCAAAATTGTCTTTTCACATGCCCAATTCTTGATGTCTATAAATATCTTATTTTCTCATTCTCTGATCAAGCTTTTTGAGTTATTAGAACCCTAAACTTTCAAGAGAGATTTTTGAGAAAAAATCAAATCAAGAACTCAACTTTCAACACTCAAATCAAATCCCTTTTGCATCAAATTTCATATTTGATCTTCTATGCCTTCATAGAATTGATCCATGCATGGTTTTGAATCATCACATCTTATTTGGTATGTTCTTCACTAATTTCATATTACTTTAGTGTTTTTCATATTAATACATCTCTTTAATTACTTGTATGCTTTTGATTATATGCTAGATACAAGTTAGAGATTATTTATGATGAAAATGATTGAGTGTTGATTGTGATAGCTAATTTGGTTTTTAATTAATCTTGATTAGCTAAGCAATTTGACATGTCATTTAGCAATTGATATCTAGGATTGATTTAAATTGATTATCTCATCATCCTAGATAAGCATCTAAGGTTACCTAGCCTTGTTTGTTATTTGAATATTCATATATATTCACATAGGTTGTTTCTTTTCATTGAGAAGTAAGTCTTGAGGCTAAGAGTGCTTAGGCCTCAAGCAAATTGGAATAGGGTTGCTAATAAAGGCCCGCTGGGTAGAAGTGAGGGGTTACAGACCGGAGTGTTAGACGAGGTCTACATAGGTTGTAAACTTCATTTCAATTAGTGATTTCGAGTTCCGAGTGTGGCGCACTATACAGCCCGTGGTTTTTCCCAGTGGTTGGGTTTCCACGTATATATCAAGTGTTATTTAAATTCCGCATCTTATTACACTTGTATGTATTTTTGTCTAGTGGGGGCATTTTCGTAAAATTGACTTGCATGCGAAAATTGGGTAATAATCGTTAAAATCTATTCACCCCCCCTCTAGCTTTATATTATACACACCGAGTATTCTTTTCAACCTCCTCCCAAATTCCTCAATATCGCCATTTGCAAAGGGCGAAAAAGATGATACTCATGGCGACAATGGGATCTCAGAATGCGTAACAGTATGTCGCCATGAGGTCGCCATGGCAACACAAATAGCGACATTCCCGCCATATCAGCTTTCCAAGAGATTTTCAGCACAAAAATCAAGCCAATATAAATATCCCTCTTCTCTGAGTTTGAACTAGAGAGAAATATACAGAGTTTTAGAGAGAACACTTTTACTTAGCATTTTAGACCTAGATTTTCTTCCATGACTCCCACTTCCAAATTCCTCCATTTCTAACCTTGAACTACCTTTTCCATCAAACACTCAACACCAAATCTATCCTACCTCACCAAAATCATTTCTCTCTCACCATATTTTCTTCACCTTATTACCTTAGTCACACACCATTTGTCACTCATAACACTAGTACACAAGGAGCATCTAGGGAGGGAAATGATTGAGCATTAAAGAAGGTGACCTACGGGTGATTTCCTCATTATTTACACTCTTTTCCTATTTGTAACTATGTGTAGCTAAAACCCCCAATCTAGGGGGTTGGTGTTAGAAACATTTGGACTTAGGGTTGCTTGACTATATTTTAATTGAATCTCTATATATTTTCCATTTATTTTATCTTTAGATTCTTGTCACTATATGATTGATTTGTATATCAACCTATTAATCATAATCTTGTTAGAATAATCTATTATATAATCACCTTTGGAATGACAACCTTATTTGATTAAAGAATTCAATAAATAGGATGGATTATTGTAGGAAATACCAACCACAATAATCCAAACCTTGTTGTGAGGTTAATCCATTTGAGATTGGTTCTTTATGATAGTTTAAAAAAGCACCCTTAATCCATTTTCAACTTCACTAATCCTCTAGCGTATCTCTTAATTGAATTCACCCACTTCTCTTATTTTAGATTGTTGAGATTCTATTTTCCCTATCACTTTTATTACTTTTACTTTATGCATGTTTTGTGATATTTTAAACCACCCACTATCCACTTATTATGATTTATATTATCGCAATCTTCGATTAGTTAATCAATCTAACCATTACTTCATTTCCTTGTGGAACGAATCCAACTTATCATTATTACGTTTCATATCCTAAAAGGGATTCCCAAGTGGTAAAACATTATTTTCCTACAAGATCACACATATATTTATATTGTTTTGATGTGCACAAATGACCTTATCAGGGAGTTGCAAATTGTGGTAAGCAATTGTGCATGTTGGGGAGACAATACATTGAGGGGGAGTAACCCTTTGAGGGGGAGCATTGCATTCATCAAACATTGCATGATGTTATTGTTGTACTTAAATTTCAAGAATGCAAATGCTTGTTTATGCTCTCACTTGATTAATCTCACATTTTACTTGTATTGGAAAGTTTAGAAACTTTGCTTTCATGGGTTGATTTGTCTACATGAGATTGAAGACTTCAAGATTACTTTTATATATCTCTTTGTAAAAGTAGAAAATCATTGTAGACCCATAGTTTCTATTATGTTGTGAGGAATCAATGTGAGTGGTGGTTTTGTCACGAAATAGCCAAAGGGGGAGATTGTAAGGATGCCCATATATTGATTCGCTTATTTCGTAGACAAACCACATATTGGGGTTGATTGTGTAAGGGTAGTTTAGGTGATTGATCTTCAAGCTCAAAGGCCCTTTCAAGACCTCAAGGGACAAGCACGCCAAAGGTATAATCTCTAGTGCTTAGTTTTTCTTTGAAGAGATTTAGTTAGCACACACACACTTAGCATACTTGCATTTGTGTGCATACTCTTCACATGTCACTTTACACACTAGCACTTTGATTGATATCTTGTTATGTGTATATGTGCTTAGTAATTCGTTTCCCGATAGTGTTCGGAAACGTCCACGCATGCACTAGAATGTGCTTGGTTTTACGCGAAGACCGCCCACAGAGAATGCTCTTGGCTTCTCCTTTATATTTACCATCACTGGTGAATCAGCGGTTTGATCAGCGGCCTGGTCACCAAATTGAAACCGCTGTTTCAGTTCAGAAAGGTCTGGAGTGATTCTGCGGTTACGATCAGTGGCTGTCGACCGCCGTTCAAAACCGTCGATCATACCTGATTGATTTTATCTCTCAGTTTGATTCTGCGGTTAGTTCAGCGGTTGTGAAACCGCTGATTGAAACCGCCGTTGTTCCCTTGTTCTTCTCGGGTTCAATTCGGTGGTTGTAAACGACTGCCTGGCCGCCGAATGAAACCGCCGATCGTGCGATTTCAGGGGCAAACTTGTCTTTTCACATGCTCTGTTTTTCATGCCTATAAATATCTCACTTTCTCTTGTTCTGAACATGACTTTTTGATTATCAAGAACCCTATATTTTAAAGAGAGATTTTGAGAGAAAAAGCAACCAAGTTTGCTCATTTAAACACTCAAATACATTCCTTTGTGCATCAAAGTTCATCTTACATTCATCCATGAATGGATTTGCATCATCACAACTTGCTTGGTAAGATTTTGATTAAGTTCATCTCATTTTAGTATTTTTACTATCAAGCATATTCTCTTTTAATTTACTTGTATGTTTTTGATCATATGGTAAATACAAGAATAGAGAATTAATTGTGATGAATTGATTGAGTGTTGTATTGTGATAGCTAATTACGTTTTTGATTAATCTTGATTAGCTAAGCTATTTGACATGTCATTTAGCAATTGATATCTAGGGTTGATTTAATTGATTATATCATCATCCTAGATAAGCATCTAAGGTTACCTACCCTTGTTTGTTATTTGAATATTTATACATATTCACATAGGTTGCATTATCTCTTCATTGAGAATTAAGTCTTGAGGCTAAAATTGCTTAGGCCTCAAGCAATTGGACTAGAGCCACTTTTAAAGGCCCGAGTGGTAGAAGTGGGGGGTTATTGACCGGAGTGTTAGACGAGGTCTACATAGGTTGTAAACTCCATTTCAATTAGAGGATTTCGAGGTCCGAGTGTGACGCACTAAACAGCCCGTCGTTTTTCCCAGTGGTTGGGTTTCCACGTATACATCAAGTGTTATTTAAATTCCGCACTATATTACACTTGCTTGTATTTTTGACTAGTAAAATTGACTTGCATGCAAAAATTGGGTAATAAAGCTTAAAATCTATTCACCCCCTAGATATATATTGAACACACCGTTAATTTGTTTTAGGCCACTCTCCAAATTTCTCCTGGGTTCTGGAAGAACCTGACGGGATTCTTGGTGCTCTGGAAAGAGCAATGTGAAAAGGATAACTTGTAGAGGGAACCGGGTTTTGACGAGATTCGTTATATCTATCAGGTGGCCAACTTGGTACCCCGGGGTCAGTTTTACTTGAGGCCTAGTAACAAAATGAAGTTCATTGTACCCGAGGTGAATGTGAAGTACAACCAACCCCGGAAGGATGAATGGGTCGTGGTTGAAGGAGATTGGGGTCACTCGGTGCATATTGGAGGGACTGAGTATCCGGTCCCCACCCAATTCTCTTCCATACATAAATGGAGTACATGGGTTCTTTCTCTAGAATGCAGGGGGATCTTGATGAAGATCCAAGATCGGGGTTATATGAACATGAAGTACCCCTCCTGCAACCCCTTCGAAGGAGCCCGACTAGAGAGATATCTGAGGATATTTGTTGCCGATCCGGGTAGGTGACTGCGCCTCAATATTATTGTTATTGTAAACTTATATATACATACATATATATATATATATATATATATATATATATATATATATATATATATATATTAACACTTCTTCTCTTATGCAGTTTCGGCCACTCCCCTCTTATCATCTTCTCTTGCCTCCTCATGATCGGTATTTCCAGATTCCTTTGCATCCTGCTACCCCATTCCTTCTCCTCCAGGTGTCGGAGGTGCATCCGGGTCTCATCTTCCCGCGCTAACTCCTTCCCCTGCTTTGACGGGCTTGCCAACCCATTCTCTAGTTTCTTCTCCTATGAAGATCATGGCACGTTTATCTTTGAGCGAGATGTTGGCGAGAGCTGCCAAAGTCAAGGTCTCTCCAATCCCGAATCCGAAATCGGCTACTAAGGGGGTTACTCACAAGCCTGCAGTTGTGGTCTCTTCTCCTCCTCCTTCAGCTTCATCAATCAGGCGTCTTGCCAGGGCAAAGAAGGATAAATCTGCCAGGGCCACCAAGGCTGCTCCTCCCACCGACTTTCCTTCTAGATCGAGGTCACCAAATGACGGCCAGGATGAAGTTATCTCCAAGTTCATCGCCGCGTGTCCAGGTGGGAGCCTGCAGTCAATGTCCTCCCTGCCTACTGAGGTCTTGGCTACTAAGGGAGCTTCTCTGCTTGCTGAGGTATGAGCTTTGACCATTTAGTTTGTTAGGTATAACTTTCTTTTAGGTATTTTATCTTCTTTCTTTCCTTCTGCAAGGTTTTAAATTCGCCTTGGCTATGGGGCAGCAAGTGACAGCCCTGAAGGGAGCCAACTTAGCATTTTAGGCTAAGTTGGAGGAGGCCGAAGGTGATCTAGCTCGAGCTGAAGAAAATGTTACCTCCATGGCTCAAGCCGCTTCTAAGCCTGAATCTGTAAGGCATGCTACCTTGGTAGAACTGGAGAGAATGACGCGTGCTTTCGACACCGAGACCATCATTTCAACTCGTCGCAAAGCTAAGAGAGAATCTGTCAAGGCAAAGAAGGTCGTCCTCCTAGATCAAAACCGGTTTTTACGGGGTACCGTGAAGATTCTTGAATCCCGGGTGGACTCTTCCTTTACGGATGGATATTTTACCGCCTCATACGAGGTTGCCAGGGCTTTTCCTCCCCCTTTCGACTTGCTAACCCCCCTTGGTTGAGACCGAGACTATATTATGGCTAGGGTTGCCACGCTTTTAGACGCTGATCCTGACCAAGAGAGCCCTTCACAGGCTACTGATTTTTCGGATTCATCTTCTCATCAGCCTATTGCTGGTTCATGAGGTATTATTGAGGCAGAAGCTCAGGATCCTCCGTCTGCTCAAGAAGATCTGGGGCAGGATTCTGTTCAACCCACTAAGGCGGTAGATCCTCTTGCCGAGTTAGGTGTGGCTGGAGCTAAAAAAGTTCAGGCTACTATTGGGGACCAAGGCACGAAGGTAGTGGATAAGACTAGGTTGGAGGAGTCAGTAGGAGAAGGGTAGGAGGCATTACTTTGTCTGTTGTCTTTTTATTTATTTATTTATTTTTTTTGTAGCTCGTAAAAGGGGATTGGGCACCCTGATTGATTTATATGAAACTCTTCTTGCAATCACTCTGTTTTGCTTTCCTCATATTCCTGTTTGTATAACTTGTATCTCGGTATAGGACGATACTTATATGCTTGAGTGTGATCCAAGTAAGGCTTACCCGGACTATTATAGCACTTAGCTTCAATCTTGCTTGGCTGGCAATAGAAAAATCCACACTTGTCTTATCTTCTGGAAGCAATTCTTAGATGATAGTCCCCTTAGCATAAGTTGGTGGTGTTTTGGCTAAGTAAATTTGTCTAAGTATGGAACCATCTTGATCAAAATAATCTAATCAGGTGTGAAGCCAAGGTTGCCAAGATATCCAGATCTGAACACTGTAAGTCGAGAAACCTGGTGAAATGCTGGCCTGACACCTTGGTGCCTTGTCCTGGTAGGCATTTTTAGTACCAAGATTTTGTATGTTGATATGGAGAAGTGCGGTATCAAGTATCCCAGTTAGGCATCTTGACACTTTAATGATTTGTCCTGGTAGGTAACAAAGGCCACTTTAGCACCAGGTTCTTTATGAAGATATGGCGATATAATGAAGCGAGGTATCAAGTACCCTGAAAAGGTGCCTTGATCCTTTGGCGATCTGTCCTGGTAGGCAGCTAAGGCCACTTTTGCACCAGGTTTCTCCTAGAGAGGGGGATTCCCCATCCGAGGCTTCAAGAGGTCCATATAGGTCTTCCTGGTCTTGAGAATGTAGAGTATAGCAGGCGACTACGCCTCTTATGCATTTATGCACCAGATCCTTCATGGAGAAAGGTGTAGGGAAAAATACCGTAGTACACGCAGCGGAAGCGAGACTAAAAGTAGTTTTAGTATGTTTTAAAATTTTTCCTTTGATGAACCTTAACCCTCTAATTAATATAACATATATAATCAAAAGTATCATACCTTTGTCGCGTGATCCGATTGACATTGCGTCGATGGTAATCCGCAAGATCTTCCAATCCAATCACAAACGTGAATCACCTAGGAGCGTGGTCTCCCTTTCTTTGAATTGTGTACCTGAGGATGGACAACAAAATCTTTTCTTTTTCGTTAGTCACAAAAACTTCTAAGAGATAACGAAGAACGTTCCGGTCACTTTTGAATTCTCAATCTAATGATCGAAACTCACGTGAGCCTTATTCGAAATTGTGCACAAAACCTTTTGATGTAAAAGTTACTAGTGCACTATCGAAATAAGAACAAACTCTTCTCTCTATACCTCTTGGCCGAAATTATCACACTAGTCTAAGAGTTGGATATTATTTTTCTCAAGTAAAAGAAAAAACTCTCAAGTCCAAAGACTTAGCAATTAGGGTTACCCAAAATACTTTGCACAAAAATAAATATATCATATATATTGCCGCACCACTCACCTTTTTTTTTATCTATAAAATATGTAATACTATATATATATATTTCGAATTCAACTTGCATATTATATATTTATATGATAAGTATTGCACTCCTATTAAAGTGCACCAAAACTGCACGCAAAAATAAATAAATAAATATATATATATATATATATATATATATATCTTTTGAAAATAATTCTGCATGCCTTATAATACATATATATTTTCGGCCTAGTGCCATATATATTTAATATATATTTATATATTGTGGTCAAAATCTTCTACCATGTAGGATTTGTCTTTTGACTTAAATCCTAACCCTAGGTAGATTTCTTTAGAATTCCAAACCCTAATCCAACTCTTTAGTGTATTTGTGACTATCTCAAAGACTTCCTAATTTGACTAGATAAATAAATCTCTTATTTATCTACTTACCAAATAAAGTCTTTTATTTTTTAGTATACTACTACTAATAGTATAATACTAGGAAACATATTTCCTAGTCAGAAAAAGATTTTGATCTTTAATTAAATAATTAATTAATAAATTAATTAACTTCCATTTAATTAAATAATAAAATAAAATAATATAATAAGCTAATTTATTAGCCTTGCCGCCCAAGTACTCTATCATGGGCCATATATTATTTTCCCATTTTATTAAATCCATTGGACCTTAATAAAAAGCCCACATGTGAGCTGGACCTATTCTTACTAAAAGAAACAAGCCCACATGCCTTTCATTAATATATTAATATAATTTAATAGCCCATTAAATAAATAATGTGCAAATTATATTCTTAATATATTAAGTACAATTCTAGATGGACCTATAAATTGGTCTGGTAGAATATATCAAGTGATCCATGCAAGTCCGTGTGGATTGGGGATCTTGGCGGGCTATCTAAATTTAAGCTTCAATAAACATAACCTAATCACAATCAACAAATGATTCACTTAGGTCCGATCCATTAATTTTAACTCATTCCACTAAAGAGCTAAAATTGAACTCTTAAATAAAGATAGAAGAAGAAGATGTTCCTCATTCATACCCTGGACAATCATATTGGAGATAGTGTATCCTCGTGATTAATATCAGTAATCGCCAAGAGTTCATAGACCGCCTATAACTCTCCAAGTTACCATATTTACTCATATGACCACGTTTTGAACTTGGATACTTTGACTTGTCCAGAAGCCATGTTTTCAATAGTCGCAATCGAAAACTCAACGTTGAGATTTAATATCCAATTACCTCAAAACATCCATATGATGATATTATACTCTCATTTAATAAATGGAGCCACGATGTCCATATCTATAAATGAAGTCCTCTATCGATTAACAAATGAATATCACCAAACTATCGAGGATAGACTATGCTATATAATCGTACTCATTGATAACTCAAATGATATCACTTGTAACCATAAGTCCATCATTTATCTCAGGATTAAGATAGACTCTCCGATTGTCCTGATAATGAAAAGACTATTATCTATTGACGGTTCTAGATAAAGCTTTTCATTGTGATCCAGTTCAATGCACCCAGTGCACTAGATTCTTTTACTCGAAGACACTCCGATGATTTTAGACTCATCATATCTCATTTGATCCCACTTAAATGCTAGCAAAAGAATTCTACAACTTTAACAAGATAAAGGTGCCCAACCTTTAACTTAAGTTGTGAACATTATTCAAGACTAACTAAAGAATTGTGTCTACCTCATACATATCCAGATGTACGAACAATTCTTCTTTTCTCATAGTCTTTTGACCTTATGATTATTTACTTTTGACAATTATAATAATTAAACTATAAATGCTATAAGATTTGTTAAACCAGAAATCACATTATTAATATGAATAGATTGTCAAAAACACTATTACACTCTTTCTATTGAGCATAATCCTAACAAAAGGTATACCTCGACCAAGGCAGCAGGAATGCCGTATGGCCTTTCCTGGTCTTGAGGCGATCAAAAATGGCGAAAATTGCTAGGCGAACTTAGAAGAATCATGTAGGAGAATAAAACTGACTTTATTGAATTTCTCAAAAGCAAATACAAGGCAAAGTCGGGGTATATATATATCAAAAGTATATCAACTGAGATAACATTCCTCTTTAAACTCTAAGGGTAAAACCTTTTAAGGTGATCAGCATTCCAGGTGTGATCTACCGGGTAGCCATCCATGTCTTCTAACTTGTATGTCCCCCTACGAACCACTATCTTTATCAGGTAAGGACCTTCCCAGTTGGGGGCCAGTACCCCCTCAGACCTCTTCCGGGTATTCTGGGCTACCTTCCTGAGGACTAAATCCTCTTCTTTAAAATTACGAGTCTTCACCTTTTTTTTAAAGCATCGGGCTATCTTGCTTTGGTAGGCCGCTACCCTCTCTGCAGCTCTATCTTGCTTCTCTTCAAGGAGGTCTAGATTGGCTCTTAACTTCATTTCATTTTCTTCTAACTCAAAGTGCTGGACCCTGAAAGATGTTAGCCTATGCTCGATAGGTGAGACTGCCTTTATTCCAAAAGCAAGCGAGTAAGGGGTTTCTCCAGTAGCAGTCCTCTTAGTAGTCCGATATGCCCAGACAACATTTGGAAGCTCATCAACCCATCCCCCTTTCTTTTGTTGGAGTTTCCTCTTGAGGAGCTTCTTGATAGTCTTATTGGTAACTTCTACTAGTCCATTAGACTGAGGATGAGCCACTGAGGCCAAACGAAGATCGATACCCCGCTCTTCACAGAAAAACCTAAAGTTGGCATTGTCAAATTGCTTACCAAGATCGGTGATTATGGCCATCGGGGTACCGAATCTGCAGACGATGTTTTCCTTAACGAAGCTAGTGGTATTGGCTTCAGTTATCTGGACCAGAGACTTTGCCTCCACCCACCGGGTAAAGTAATCTATGGCTACTGCAGCATGCTTGGCTTGACCAGGCGCAGTAGGAAGTGGCCCGTTCAGGTCCAGTCCCCAAATGGCAAATGGATAAGGTGTGCTGATTGAGGCGAGCCTTTCTGGTGGTAGATGGTGAAGGTTTGCAGTCTTCTGGCAAGGTACATAGGATTGTGCAAACTTTTTAGCGTCCCGATGAATAGTAGGCCAGTAGTACCCCATCCGGAGAACCTGGTATACCAAAGTCTCTCCTGAAACATGGTTGCCACAATCCCCTACATGTACCTCGTCTAACGCCTATTGAGCATCATCCGGGTGTAGACATCTTAGCAATGGGAGTGATCTTCCTTTGCGATAGAGGTGCCCTTCTACTAGGCAATACCGAGTGGAAATTCTCTTGAGTTTGCATGCTTGATCCGGGTCCTCTGGAAGGGTGTCATTTTGGAGGTAGTCAGCAAGGCAGAGGATTGACTGGGTTCACTTCTAGCCCCATGGCTGTGCTAGGTAGGGGTATTAACTGGAGCAGTATTCCTTTAGGTAATGTTCGTCCTCCAGTCGCAGCTATCTTAGCCAGGACATCTGCTCAGTGATTCTTCTCCCAGGGGATCTGTTACATCTTCATACCCTTAAACTTCGTAGCAGCTTCTTGGACTTTTCTGAGATATGTGATCATGTTGTCACCTCTTGCTTGATACGCCCCGGATACCTGGTTAATTACCAACTGGGAGTCACTTCTAACTAGGAGGTAATCAGCCCCTAACTCTATAGCAACTTTCATTCCTGCTAACAAGGCTTCATACTCTGCTTCGTTATTGGTAACTTTAAACTCAAACCTGAAACAGTGACTGCACTCAATCCCTTCAGGATCAATAAGGACGATCCCGGCCCCGCAGCCGGCTTGATTTGAGGCCCCATCTGTATGCAGGATCCAAGTCTTGCAATCAGCGGGCCATCTCGAGGGTTCCGGATCCGAGATTGAGGTTGCAGAGGTATCTAGATGGGGGATCATGCTGAATTCCGCTACGATGTTGGCTAGGGCCTGAGCCTTGATTGTCGTCATTGCCTTGTATTTTATGTCATATTGAGTAAGCTCTAAGGCCCATAAGACTAGCCTGCCTGAAACATCTGGCCTCTGAAGGAACTATCTCAAGGGTTGGTATGTCACCGCTACAACTGCGTGAGCTTGAAAATATGACCGAAGCTTTCTAGCCGTGGTTACCAGTGCATAGGCGAGCTTCTCCAAGATGTTATAATTCTTCTCAGACTTCGTCAGAGCATGACTTACGTAATAGATTGGTCTTTAGGCTCCATCACTACATTCCTTTACTAAAGCTCCACTTGTCGCGGTTTCTGACACTGCCAAGTAAAGTTGTAGTTGAAACAAATACTCGGTGTGTTCTAATATATTAATCTAGAGGAGGGGTGAATAGATTTTAACTAATTTTACCCAATTTTCGCATATAAGTCAATTTTACGGAAATACCCCTACTAGTCAAAAAGACAAACAAGTGTAATATGGTGTGGAAATTAAATAACACTTGATGTATATGTGGAAACCCAACCACTGGGAAAAAACCACGGGCTGTTTAGTGCGCCACACTCGAACCTCGAAATCCATTAATTGAAATGGAGTTTACAACCTATGTAAACCTCGTCTAACACTCTAGTCAATAACCCCCCACTTCTACCACGCGGGCCTTTAAAAGTGGCTCTAGTCCAATTTGCTTGTGGCCTAAGCACTCTTAGCCACAAGTCTTAATTCTCAATGAAGAGATAATGCAACCTATGTGAATATGTATGAATATTCAAATAACAAACAAGGCTAGGGAACCTTAGATGCTTATTTAGGATGATGATATAACAATTAAATCAATCCTAGATATCAAGAGCTAAATGACATGTCAAATAGCTTAGCTAAGCATAGATTATGAAAACCTAGATAGCTATCACAATACAACTCTCAAACAGTCAATACACTAATCTCAATCTTGTATCTAACATATATATGAATAACATACAAGTGATAAATGAGATTGCTTGTTAAGAAAGACACAATATATGTAGGATATTAGTGAAAAACTTACCAAGCAAAGTGTGTTGAAAAACCCATGCAAAATGACATCTAGATGATCAAGGATGATGTTAGATGATGATTGATGATCATGGAAAAGTGTTTGAGTAATCAAAGGTGAGTTCTTTAGTGAAAGTTTTCTCTTGGAAAAATATGCTAAGTAAAAATATGATTTTGAACTCTCTGAAAACAACCTAAGATGAAAGAGGCATATTTATAGGGCCTCTAAATGAAATGGGGTCGTTTTGAAAAGCTGGCAGAAAAATTGCATTGACCGCTGTTCACCCGCTCTACGTAGGGCGGATGAACAGCGGTTCACCTGGGAAATGAAGAACAAAGTTCTTCGTGACCGCCCTACGTAAGGCCGATTCCAGGTGACCTAAGGGCGGTTGCTCTCGGGTCTGGAGAGCCGCCCTTCACCCGCTGTTCGTAGAGCGGTTTTTGAGTAGACCATCAGGTGTGAAAAACATCACCAGTGGCACCGCTGTTCACCCGCTCTACGTAGAGTAGGTGTGGAGCGATTAAGAGCAAATTTGCTCTTTCCCCTTTTTGGACCGCTGTTCGAAAAGCGCCTGTAGGGCGGGCGAATAGCGCCCATTCATACACAATGCAACCTAGTTCTAATCATGTCATGGCATTTGAACAACTAGATGCAATCAACAAAATATGCAAGAAGAGATATTATATAAACATGAATGTACACACATAAGGACACACAAAATACACAAAGTATGGAAATGCATGGAATGTGTGTGTGTGCACTAAATCTCTTCGAAGCAAATCAAGCACATAGAGATTTACCTTTGGTGCTTATCAATGATGAGGTCTTTAAAGGGCATTTAACTTGAACACCAATACCTAAGCTACCCTTACAAAGAATCTCCAATATGTGGTTTGTCCACGAAATAAGTCAATCAAGATATGGGAATCCTTACAATGTCTCTATTTGGCTATTTCATGACAAAACCACCACTCACATTGATTCCTCACAACATAATAGAAACTACAGGTCAACAATGATTTTCTACTTTACAAAGAGATATTAAAAAAAAAAATCTTGAAGTCTTCAATCTCTTGTAGAACAATCAATCCCTAAAAGCAAAGTTTCTATACTTTCCAATACAAGTAAAATGTGAGATTAATCAAGTAAGATCATAAAAACAAGCATTTGCATTCTAGAAATTTAAGTACAACATCATGCAATAAATGATGAATGCAATGCTCCCCCTCAAAGGGTTACTCCCCCTCAATGTATTGTCTCCCCAACATGCACAATTGCTACCGCAATTTGCAACTCCCCTTACCACCATTCTACTCCCCCTTTTTGTCATGATATAGAAGGAGTAGTCCCCAACCGAGTCACTTAGCAAAGAGAGATAGTAGCATACTATATACTTGCATAATTATATAAGCCACTTTATGCAACTCAATTAATTGGAGAGAAACAAGGAGATTTATTTTTATGGAAATGTGTGAATTAAAAATACTTTGCATACAAGACATGCAGCATTCAAGTCCAAAATACAATGGTATTTGGCAAAGCAAATGACAAAGGTTTCTAATAAGAATTCAAACTAATTTCACCATTGTCATGAGAGAAGCAAGGATATAGAGATTTCATTGATTTTAATTTAAGAGCAACTATATCCAACTTTATAAGCGAAACATGACATGAGCGACTTTGCACCCTATTTGATTTTTCCGGGAATGATACCCGTATGATAGTAGCCATGTTCAACTAATAAAGAAGGAGAGACATTTTGAATTTTAATTCCTTTGAACGGATACAAGATCCTTTATTCGTTTTGAGTCTTATAAGCTTTTTCACACAAGTTTTGCATTTTAAAAATATGCAATCATCAATTCATGCTTTTTCATTTGAGCATGTTATTTGAATTTCATGCTTTTCATATGTCATTAGCATGTTATAAAAGAATCATCATGTCATGGAGATAACTATAGGTCATTCAAATCACACTTCCTATGTAAATCTCCTAGTCCAAAAATGCATGTTTGAACATAAATATGACATGGATTGTAAACAAGCATAGTTCACACTTATTGAATAGAAAACATATATACATATGTGCAACCAAGCTTACTCAAGCAATCAACAAAGAAGCATAAGATTTTTCAAATATTTGCATGCAACAAGTATGCAATAGCTCTCTTTGCTTGAGTTCCCCATATGGGGTCATCACCGACCTTCATCAATGAAAGTCATGAGGTCCTATAAACCTCCCAAGTCCATTGGACTTGGTTGAACCTATGTGAGACAAGTTTGTCTCGTAACAGGAGGGTTCATTTTTCCTTATCCACTTAGGTATAACTTTTTTCTTCCTAGTGGTTAATGGTTCAAGAGTTCTAGAAATTATAGGATCATGAACATGAATTTTTTTCTTCCTATTAACATGCATTCTAGCTCTTGTCATTCTCTTTTCAATCATGCTTTTGACTTTACATAATTTAATGAAATGAAAGCAATTTGGTCTAATGTGACCATCAATATCACAAAAGTGACATGTAGTGATGAATTTAGAAATCATACCATGTTCTTGTGCATGCATAGGAGCCTTCCTATGACTTTGTGGTTCATTGGGTTCAATCCTTCTTCGTTGTTGAACCAATCTAGCTTGCTTCCTTGATTCATTTTGCATGATTGACCTCTTTCCATTTAGAGTCATTTGATGAGGAATGTTGACTTGAGAGACTCTAATCACTAGGACATTCCGAAGCATAATGTCCAAGCTTTTTACACTTGAAGCATAGAACCTTACGATTGCTTTTAGCATGACCACTCCTCTCATGAGTAGGAGTAAATGACTTCTTGACTTTCATTTCTTTTGCGTACTTGCCACTTGGCTTGACACCTTTCCCATAAACTTCCTAAACTTCCTAACCAATAAAGCCATCTCCTCGTCATCATCACTACTAGCTTCTTTGACGACTTTGAGAGCTAAACCCTTGTTATTAGCCTTCGGCTTCAAGCACGCCTCATAGGTTTGAAAAGACACTAGCAACTCATTTATGCTCATGACGTCTACGTCTTTGCTCTCTTCAATGGTTGTTACCTTAACTTTGAATTTAGCCTCTCACTGGAGATAGGAACGCCAAGGGCTTGACATTGATTGGCGATGTCTAATAGCTTGAATTGAAAGTCATTGAACTTATCTTCCTCACACATTTGCAACGTCTCAAATTGTGAAGTGAGCATTTGAAGTCTAGACTTCCTCACCGCCTTAATCCCCTCATTGGTGACTTGGAGAGCATCACACGCCTCCTTTGCGGTCTCTAGGTTTTAGATGTAGGAAAATTGCCTATTATCCACACCTCCGAAAATAGCATTCACCGCCCGGTGATGCCACTTCGCCAACTCGAACTCATTAGTAGACCACTCACATCTAGGTTTGGAAATGATGATTCCATTCTCAAGTCTCTTATTGGGAGAGAGATAACCTTCTTCCACGGTCATCTAAGCTCTCTCATCAATAGAGCGAATGTCAGCCTTCATTATCAATTTTCAAAACATGTAGTTGTGACCCTTGAGAAGAGGAGGCCTAGAGTTGGAAGCCTCTTCGGTCATAACTTCATCTTGTAAAATCATACTTCAAAAACCTAGGCAATTCACATGTGAGTATAATCCAGATCTCATCAAGTGCCTTCTGACGACCCGCTCTGATATCAATTGAAATATACAAACGAGGTTTAATTGCCCAAAGCATACCTAGAGGGGTAGGGTGAATAGGTTTTTACACTTTTTTCAATCCCTTGAAACAAACACAAGTTTGTCCCTCAAGATAGCTTATATCACAACACATAAACCATATATACATGTATAGACAAGAGAAGCATATGATCATTAAAGCATTGTCTATATATCAACAAGTTGCAAGAGGAAGAATAACATTAAAACTCAACAACAAAGAATACTTGTATTTCCAATAATGTCCAATGTGTTATAAGAATCAATCAAAATATAACTATACACAAAAGTATCAATGTACAAAAGTATACAATTATGATCAATATGATTTGCTTACATCTCACATTTAACAAAATCTTATTTCAAAATACATCACAAGTGAAGATTGTGCAGCAATATTAAAACATACACATATACAAATATGAAAGAGAGAGATAGAAAGAATTGACACAGGAGATTTTTTAATGTGGTAAAACCTCCAAGGAGGAAACATCCATGGGTTGAATTACAACCATTGGGTACTATATATATTGGATGATAGATTAGAAATTCCTCATAATTGACCAACATATGATCTACTTCCTATTGGAGTCTATGTCTACCCAATCCCTATTGGTCGATTAGAAATTCCTCAAAAGAGCGGAACCACTCTATATTGGAGTCTATGTCTACATAACATCGTTGAAAGATTAGAAATTTCGCAAGAATGAATACACATCCCATGCACCACTCTCTATTGGAGTCTATGTCTATCCAAACGCCCATGCCTACCAATGCCATAGCCAACTCCCTATCCAAGGCACTCATGCCTCTAGAGACCCTCATATGCATAGCTATCCGGACCTTCCCGATCCTAGCCATGACTTCTTGCTATTCGGACCTCTTGTCCTAACCAAGACTTCCTTGATTGACTATCCAGACCTCTTGTCCTAGTCAAGACTTCTTGCTTGGTTATCCGGACCTCTTACCCTAACCAAGACTTCATAGTTTTTACAAGGACTTCCTAAGTGTGATCAATGAATGCAAATGATGCAAACAAGCAATTCGACATAGAACATGTGATCAATTCATTCCATGGAAACTAGACTTAGTCATGTGAACAAACAAGTCAAAATAATCTAGTCATAAAACTTGAATTAAAACCTAGAGCATGTGAAAACGTCTAACACATGTGGCTCATAGTTTCATTCACAAATCTAATACTTGAATAAATCATATACATGAAGCACATATTCAAGATATTAAAAACATACACCAAAAATGCTAGAATCACAAAATATGATCAATGAATATTCCGACCAACATTTTTAGAGCAAGGATATAATTAATAATCAATTAAATCCTAGTAGGCTCTAAACACACAAACAAATGTGCTAATCCTAGATTTGTTCAATTAAAGGATCCAAGCACATGCTAAGGTTATTAATCATAAAATGAACAATCAAGTCACAAATAACCCTAGATATCAAACTAATCACATTACAACACTCAAACATGTGAAAAACTAGAATCATAGAAAACTAGTTCACATTTGTCTCTAATTAGACTTGATTAGAATTGATTATGAAGATATCATTCTCAATAGCTTTCATCATATGTCACTACAAGAAAAACTGTCTTTGTTGACAATTTTTTCTTGACAGTTCTCAAAAACTATCAAGAAAGACAGTTTTTTTTTACAGTTTTTTCAAATTTTTTAAAAACTTTAACTTCTTATTTTCAACACTAAACAAAATCCCGATATAGATTTATTTTACAGTAAGATATCGGTTTTTAGGCAAACCGATATTAGATAAGTAAAATTTTACTTTTAAATCATTTATTTTTTAAAAATTCAAAAAAATAATTTTAAAAAATTGTTTATTTATTTTGCACCCTCTTGTTTCATACTAAGAGACACATTAATAATTCAATTACCAATATAAATTAATAATCTGAGTCTTACATTTGTTCATTAAATTGCAAGATGCATGTTGAGAAATATCTCCCCTGTAGTGAGAGTTGTATTCCAAATCATACTTATTACAATTCATGTCACGAGTCTCCTATAGACCATGTTTTGTTGGATGGAATGGAATGGAAAGAAAGCCATTCCATTCGTTTGGTTTGTTAAAATGCAATGGAATAGTGATTCCATTAGAATGGTGATTCCATTAGAATAGGGATTCCACCATTTTGGTGGAATGGTGGAATGGGCATTCCATCCAAAAACCAATGGAATGCCCTTCCATTCCAAACTAAAATTTATATTCCATAAATACCCTCATATGCCCCAACTCCATTCCAAAAATACCCTCCTTTCCAAAAATAATATATTATTATTATATATTATATTAATGATATATAAATATATATTATATATATGTACTATTATTATATATTATATATTATATTATTACATATATTATATATTATATAATATATATATATATATATATATATATATATATATATATATATATATATATGTATTATATATATTATATATTAATATATTAACTATATTATATTATTATATTATTATATATATTATATATTATATATATTTATATATATATATAATATACTTTTATATTTTATTATTATTATCCATAATATATCATGTTATTATGAATGTTTTATAATTAAGGGTATTTTAGTCAAAATACAGTTAACTCCATTCCATTCTGTTGTTAACCAAACAAAATATTACTGATTCAGAAACTAATTCTAAAGCTCCAACCAAACAAAAAACTTAGTTTTTCTTTCCTTTTTATTCTCATTCTCATTCTCATTCTCATTACCATTCTAATTACCATTCTACCATGTAACCAAACGTGACCATAGAGTATAGACCAATAACTCGACTATGTATGTTTAAAAAATATATAATTTTATTAAAATTTTCAATAAATATTTTTTAATATATGTCTGTCGTAGAAATTAGAATTTTGATTAGTTGAATAAATTTAATTTTATCTAAGTTTATTTATTTATTTTATTTCTAACAACTCATATAGTTTATATATAAATATTGTTCAATTGTTAACAAATCAACTCTTGTAGTTAAGTGGTAAAGACTTACAACTTTTGACTTGAGGTCTCAAGTTCAATTCCTAATAATGACAATTAATCAGAAGTGGGCAGGGGCGGCAATGGGCTGACAGTCGACTGCGGGCGGGTGGGCGGACAGTGGTGGGAGTGGCGGAGAGGCAGCGGCAGGGGGTGGTCAACGGCGGAGGTGGTGTATAAATATAAAAAATATTATTTAATTAAATATTAAATAATGATAATTTTTAATAAAATATTATAAACCTTTCTTGATAGTTTTTAACTGTCATAAAAAAATAAAAAATAAAAACATGACAGTTTTTAACTGTCAAGAATGCTAGTATTTTCTTATAGTGCATACACATACATATAGAAGAAGAAAACCCAAGGTAATTGAAGGTTTAAAAAGATGAAAACACAAAATATAGTCAAATACCTAAGAATCACGAGCTGGTTCGGTTTTAAGGGTAGAGCCACCATAAAACTTGATCAAACAACTGAAAACTCTCTTGGAGAAGGTAGGGGACTTGATTATGAAGATTCTCCAACTTGAATCACACAATTCGAAGTCTGAATAAGAAAGTTATGGTGTTTGGAATGTTAGAAAGTTGGAGAGAAAAATCTACGGTGTTTCAAACTTTTCTTCTTGAAATGAAATGGGAGGGAAATGAGATATTTAAAAGAGATGAAAGTGAGGGATTTCAATGGGCAATGAAGAGCAGCCACGTCACCACCCCGTGTGAGGCGCGTGAGCCTCACGGGGGAGAGGGGTGTCTGGGCCGTGAGCCTCACGCGCCCCTCACAGGACTCCCCTAAAATGGCCTTTGGCCATTGTATGCCTCCATTGCTCTCCTCTAGCGTTCTTCGGCTGTATTCGGGCCTCAGAACTCTGAATTCGAATCCATCTTTGGATTACAAACCGTGACTCCCTCACGTACAAGGAAGACTATGAAACTTTGACAAAAGGTTGAGAATTCGACTCGATACACGATGACGAAGACAACACATCGTATAAGAACGTAAAGTAGCATAACTTCCTAGTTTGGACTCGAATCCTAATGAGTGAGTAAGTGAAATGACCAGGACTCAATAAGGAATCATATAAGATCATGTTCAAGTCCAAAAAACAATAAAATAAATACAAAGTCACACAAGTATGCCATTTCCTAGAGATAGTCATAGAATATGCAATTTCACAATGTTTATCAAATTAAAACTAATGCATGTGTATACGTTAACAAGTGTGTGAATGTGTTATACCAATGGTGTAAAACTATGTAGGGACACATATGAATGTCATGTGTGTGTGTGCGTGCATAAGCCTTGTAAGAGGAATGAGGTCAAATATACCTTTGATGAGCAATGTAGTTTATTCCTCTTTGAAGACACCATCTTGCATGAAAAATTGCAAAGTCTTCCTTGAAGCTTGAATCATCATCAAACTAAGACAACTAAACAATACAAGAGAAACACTGTTTTGATATGGAAATTATGCCAACACAAACCAAAAACCTAACCACTCTCTCTTTAGGTCGTCCCTATGACTTAAAAAATCATATTTTTAATGGAGAGCATTTTTCAAAGAGAGAAATTCATCCAAGAACTCATCTTTGATCAATCAAATCATTTCCATATGCATTAAACATAATCTAGCATCATCTAGGATCATCTAGGATCATCTATGATGCATCTATGCATGGGTCTTCTTCAACACACATGATTTGGTAAGTTGAACATCATACTCGTCCATTTTAGTGTTCTTACTTATCAATTAATCTCTTTTATTACCTGTATGCTTTTAGATTAAATTCTATTTAAAAGATTGAGATTATTGTGTTGATTTATTGAGTTGTTTTGTGATAGTTAGGTTTTCAAGTTTATATAATTGTATGCCATGACGTATAACAATATGATATCTAGGATTGATTTTATTGTAATCATTTAATCTCTAGATAAGCATTTAGTGTTGCCTAGTATTAATTACATTTTGGATATTTCATTATATTCACATAGGTTGTTGATATCTTTAGTGAGAATTAAGTCATATGGCTAAGTTGCTTAGTGCACAAGCAAGTGGTCTAGGTTCGCTATTAAAGGCTCGCAGGGTAGTAGTGATGGGTTAGTGACCGAGAATGGTTGAGGGCAACCTAGGTTGTAAACATCATTACAAATAGTAGATTCGAGGATCGAGTGTGGCTATCTGAATAGCTCGTGGTTTTTTCCTTGTTAAAGGTTTCCACGTAAAAATCAAGTGTTCTTTAATTTCCGCATTTTATACTTGATTTTATTGTTTGTTGAATTGGGGTTATTTTCGTAATATTGACTAATTCAAAAATTTTGGTAATAATCGGATTAACAACCCATATAGCCCCCCTCTCCCCCCCTCCCCCCCATCTAGGTTGTTTTAGACACACACGCGTTATATTTGTTTCATATCTCTTTGTAATGTAGAAAATCATTATTGACCTTTAGTTTCATTTGTTGTGAGGATCAATTGTAAGTGGTGGTTTTGTCACGAAATAGCCAAAAGGGGGAGATTGTAAGTTCCTCATTTTTTATTGGCTTATTTCAGTGACAAACCACATTTGGGGTTTGATATGTAAGGGTAGCTTAGGCGCTTCATTGATGGTAATCAAGCTCAAAGGCCCTCTTAAGACCTCAAGATGATAAACATTTCAAAGGTAAATCACTTATGCTTAATTCCATTGAAAAGACTAGTTTCACACACACACTTCTCATGATTGCATATGTGTTCATTGCTCTTGTGTGCATTCTCTTCACACTTCACACTTGCACATCTTTGCTAGTTTGTGTTGTGTGATAGTATGTCTAGTAATTCATTTTCGGTATTGATCGGAAACGTCCGCACATGCACGATTGTGTGCTTGTCATAGCGCGATGGTTGACCTCTAGAGAAGGCATATTTCTTCTCTAAGTTTGGTCTAGGGTCATAGGGGTTTGGTCTAGGGTCATAGGGGTTTGGTCCATGGTGAATGGCCAAAGTTCCCATTGGAAACTCAAATCTTTTAGGTTTCCGCGGTACGGTTAGTCTAAGCGTACCGCGCACTTTGGTTTTATGAACCATGGAAGTTAACAAAGTTGTTGCCACTATTCGTCTCGTTGAAGCGAATAGCGGAAGTTCAACCGCGAAACTCAGAAGAGGTTTTCCACGATTCGTCTCGTCGTAGCGTACCGCGTATGTTGCCAACCATGACAACTGTCCAGTGTGTTTTCGTAGCATGCTCGTCGAAGTGAACCGCGAAATTGTACCACAAATGATGGCAGAGGTGTCCCCGTGTGATTCTGCGGTATGCTCGTTAAAGTGTACCGCGAAATGTACCGTAAAATGACCAGATCTTGATTTTTTAATCAAAACGATGTAGCTTAGTCTACGGCTTCCATATATTCATCTTCATCTTTCTTTGGCCGACTAAGAAAGTTCAAATCATATTTTTAACTTAGAATATTTTCCAAGAGAGAAAATCACTCAAGAACTCACCTTTGATTACTCAAACCCATTTACATGTGCATCAAACATCATCTAGCATCATCTAGGATGCATCTATGCATGGGTCTTCTTCAACACACATAACTTGGTAAGTTGTTCACTAATTTTATCCATTTTTAGTGTCTTACTTAACAAAAAATCTCTTTTATTACTTGTATGCTTTTAGAACATATTCTATCTACAAGATTGAGATTATTGTATTGATTGATTGAGAGTTGTATTTTGATAACTATAACATCTAGGATTGTTTTATCTTAAATAGCTAAGTTTACATATGACATGTAGACACATGATATCTAGGATTGTTACTATTGACATCTTTAATTTCTAGATAAGCATTTAGTATAACCTAGCATTACTTGCATATTGAATATCATTATATTCACTTAGGTTATTGATCTCTTTTTGTGAAGTGAAGCCTTGTGACTAAGTTGCTTAGTGCGCAAGCAAGTAGGTCTATAATCGATATTAATGGGTCGTTGGGTAATAGTGGTGGATTAGTGACCAAGTATAGTTTGACGATGGTCAACCTAGAATGTAAATATCATTACAAGAGTGGATTTGAGGACCGTGTGCAGCTAGCATATTAGCCCGTGAATTTTTCCCTGTTGAGGGTTTCTCATTTCTCATGTAAATAAATCAACGAGCAATTTATTGTTTTCCGCACTTAGATTAAGTTGATTGAATTTGGACTAGTTTGGGGTTTTTATTGAATATTGACTATTCAAGAAAAATCGGTAATTAACTTAATTAATACCCATTCAACACCACCCCCCCCCCCCCCCCCCCCCCCCCCCCCCCCCCCTAGGTATAATTAGACACACCATATTTGTTTCAAATCCAATTTCTTTGGGTTGTTTTAGGATTCCGATATCTTAACAACTGCTTTAATCCCACATGAGCATTTTCGTTTTTTGAATTTTATTATCCCACTACTACAAAAAATGCAAAAGAAATCGGTTTTTTTATATGGAAGAAATCGGTTTTTGAAATTTTTAAAACCGATCTCTTTTTGAGTGATTTAGAAAAAAAAGCGCAAAAGACATCGGTTTTTAACCGATGTAAAACAAGAGAAAAGAAATTGGTTTTACTTAAAACCGATTTAAAAACCTAGTAGAAAAGTAATCGGTTTTACTTAAAACCGATTTAAAAACCTAGGAAAAAAGACATCGGTTTTAGTTAAAACCGATTTAAAAAACCTGATGTAAAATTGATGAATTACAAAAAAAAATCCCACCGTCGCCGGCACACCCCACCTATGATAATAATGACAATTAATTGTCATTATGAGGAATTGAACTCGCAACCTCAAAGTCAAAGCGGTAAGCCTATATATATATTGAATGTGTTAACAATTGCACAATATATATATATATATATATATATATATATATATATATATAACCTATATGAATTGTTAGAAAAATAAAAAATAAAAAAAATAAAAAAAAACTTGTTTGATAAATTTAAATTTACTCAACTAATCAAAATTCTAATTTCTACTACAAACATACATATATTAAATAAATTTTATTGGTGGGTTTATTTTTCATTTCATTTTTTATTGTGTGGTTTTGTGTTCTGCTAGAGATATTTTTATGCAAATTTTTTCCCTAAAACTGTATCTTTTGGCAACGAAATAATTTTTTTCATCCATGCTAGATTTTTTGATTTTTCGATACGAATCCAACGGTATAAAGAACGTAAAATTATGGGCGGTATTTTGAAAGTTATGATCAATTATTCAGTCAAATGTCAGAAGCAATTGAAGATATTTTTGTGCAAACTTTTTTCTTAAAACTGTACCTTTTGGCAACAAAATAATTTTTTTTGTCCATGGTAGATTCTTTGATTTTTTGATACGAATCCAACGGTATAAAGAACGTAAAATTCCGGGTGGTATTTTGAAAGTTATGATCAATTATTCATGAGTACTCAAAGGTCGATCGATTGGAGATATTTTTGTGTAAAATTTTTCCTTAAGAAATAATTTTTTTTTTCCATGATGGATTCTTTGATTTTTCGATACGAATCCAACGGTATAAAGAACGTAAAATTCCGGGTGGTATTTTGAAAGTTATGATCAATTTTTCAGTCAAAGGTCAGAATTGGAGATATTTTTGTGCAAACTCTTTCCTTAAAACTGTATCTTTTGGCAAGGAAATAAATTTTTTTGTCCATGTTGGATTCTTCAATTTTTTGATACGAATCCAACGGTTTAAAGAACGTTAAATTCCGGGCGGTATTTTGAAAGTTATGATCAATTATTCATGAGTACTCAAAGGTCAAGCGATTGGAGATACTTTTGTGTAAACCTTTTCCTTAAAACTGTATCTTTTGGCAAGGAAATAATTTTTTTTTTCCATGGTAGATTCTTCAATTTTTCGATACAAATCCAACGGTATAAAGAACGTAAAATTCCGGTTGGTATTTTGAAAGTTATGATCAATTTTTCAGTCAAATGTCAGAATTGAAGCGATTGGAGATATTTTTGTGTAAACTCTTTCCTTAAAACTGTATCTTTTGGTAAGGAAATAAATTTTTTTGTCCATTTTCAGTTCTTCAACTTTTCGATATGAATCCAACGGTATAAAGAACGTAAAATTCCGGGCGCTATTTTGAAAGTTATGATCAATTATTCATGAGTACTCAAAGGTCAAGCGATTGGAGATATTTTTGTGTAAACCTTTTCCTTAAAACTGTATCTTTTGGCAAGGAAATAAATTTGTTTTTCCATGGTAGATTCTTCAATTTTTTGATACGAATCCAACGGTATAAAGAACGTAAAATTCCGGTTGGTATTTTGAAAGTTATGATCAATTTTTCAGTCAAAGGTCAGAATTGAAGCGATTGGAGATATTTTTGTAAAACTTCTTTCCTCAAAACTGTATCTTTTGGTAAGGAAATAATTTTTTTTGTAAATGTTGGGTTCTTCAATTTTTCGATACGAATCCAATGGTATAAAGAACGTAAAATTCCGGTAGGTATTTTGAAAGTTATGATCAATTTTTCAGTCAAAGGTCAGAATTGAAGCGATTGGAGATATTTTTGTGAAAACTCTTTCCTTAAAACTGTATCTTTTGGCAAGGAAATAATTTTTTTTGTCCATGTTGGGTTCTTCAATTTTTCGATACGAATCCAACGGTATAAAGAACGTAAATTTCCGGGTGGTATTTTGAAAGTTATGATCAATTATTCAGTCAAAGGTCAGAAGCGATTCGTGAATCCGCGAGTGAGCTGTTTTCATCGCTCATTTTCTCACTTTTTCAAATCGATTTTTGGAATATTTTCTGATTTAAAAGTGTTTGTTTGCATGTCTACTTTCTTGTGTCAAAAGTTGAGCAAATAACGTTGAGTATTTTTAGAGATGTGCCCTTGAATGTGGACATAGGTCAGATTTGCATTGCAGAATTTTGCTTTTGAATCTACATCGGTTTTTATAAAAACCGATGTCTAAACGTTGCTTTTAATATCGGTTTTTATAAAAACCGTTGTCTTTTCAACGCAAAATTTAAGACATCGGTTTTTATAAAAACCGATGTCTAAATGTTTTTTTTTAATATCGGTTTTCTTAAAAACCGATGTCTTTTGGTTTAAGACATCGGTTTTTATAAAAACCGATGTCTAAACGTTTTTTTTTTAATATCGGTTTTCTTAAAAATCGATGTCTTTTGAAATTGTAATTTTTTTTATAAAAACTGATTTTTAAAAGCTTTTTTAAAATCGGTTACCAAAAACCGATTTCTTTTAGTGATTTCTAGTGATGTCTTTAAGCATTTTTGTAGTAGTGTCCCTTTGTTGATGTTGGTTGTTGTAACCTCCATGATTGCGCTTGATGTTTGTTCTTGATTTTTTTTGATGTGCAACACCTGTGAAAAAAAATATTGCAAACTGTTTTTGCTTACTTGATATAGAAGATCCTTGATATTGTTGTAAAGTTTGGAGAAGATGTATAGGGTTCAATATAAATGACAGGATTGTGTGCATGTTGAATAAGAAATGTGAATGTTTTGTGTATGGAGTGAAAAATATGGGTGAGTGTGTATGCTGAAGAAGAAATGTGAGTGTTTTGTGTAGAGAGTGAAAAATATGGGTGTGAGGGATGTTCTTTTATAACCAAAAGAAAGAGGCATTACTCAACGGTCTCATAGGAGGGTAATTGGGTAATTTACCCCATGTAAACCAAAAATAAGGGCATTAGGGCCATTTTACTAAACTCATTAAGATTCAAGGGCATTACAGTAATTATACCCTCTGTGCATGTCAACATATGTACTTTTAACGGAAAAGTAGATAGAAGGACTATTTTTGATAATACGTGAAAACAGTGGACCAAACGACGATATCCGTCAAACTAGAGGGACCTTTTTCATAATTTCTCTAAATTTAATCAAACTACTGGGACTGTCGGACCTAACCTTGTGAAATAAGAAAAATACCAAATAGGCAAATAAATAGAGGGGGAAGATGAGTTGTTCTTCTTCATCATCAGGGTCTTCTTGGTCAGGTCAGCATTCTGGTAGCAAAAACAACAAGGAGGAGAGTCAGAGACCAAGATTCTTTGACTCAAAAGCGAAGACCCAATGTTGGGTTAATGCTGAAACAGTGCCAGGTCGACACCCAGAGAGGTGGCGCAAAGATGCTGCTGGCAACATTGTCTGCAAGCGCTTCTGTAATTGCCATGGTTGCCTTTGCTTCGAATACGACCACATCATTCCCTTCTCTAAAGGTATTCTATTCTCACTTTGTTTGTCTTCATATTTGTAAGACACTGAACAAAGGGTGAAGAAAATATGAGACTTACTTGAATGATGTATCATGTATGTGTCTTGCTTCATGTAAGATAAGACAACTTGGCATATAAGATTCTAAATTTTGGTTTTGGGTTTGTTTGTAGGTGGTGAATCCACAGCAGATAACTGTCAGATTCTTCAAACTAGGGTAAACAGGTTTAAATCAGACAAAGAAAAAGTGGATACAACTCAATTGAAAGGCTACTCTTGTCATATCAAGTTTACTGGTATGTTTGCCTAATTTTTTATCCTTCTTTTTTGTGTTTTCTGTGACTTTCCCGTTTGGTATACAAGTTGTTTCACTCTAATTTGCTCTTCATGGTGGGAAAATAAAGTTGTATTTGAATCATAAAAAACTCATTCAGGTTCACACATGAAAATGATTAACCTATTTGAGTTTCTTAGACAGTCATATTGATGGTATCAGATTGGAACAACTCAGAAATATATTTGCATTTTGTCCTAATAAGGTTTGACCATGATCCTATTCTATAATAAGAGCCCATAAATGAGAGACTCCTAATAATCTATGGGTGATTTTGACTTGGAAAATTCGTTGGGTTACAGGTGATATTGTATAGCATGGCTTGTAAATGTTGATTGAAGCTTGCTGCTGAAGATTGTTGTGGCATTTTTTGTCCTCCCTATTGATTAATTCGTTATAACAAAAGGTCAACTAGGTATTGTGATATATGATTGATAACCTAAACTAGATAGCTCGCCAAATTTGAAATATAGTATTGTCTGAGCCGAAGAAGTCTGTCAACAAGCAAGGACTGGTACTTGAGAATCTAAGACCATGAATATGGGACACACAAAGCGAAAGATTCACTCTATTATCATATGTTATATATATTACCTATCAAATTCAGTACCAATTTAGGTTGGTGATTTCAGACCATAGTCGGTTCAAGGTGTGTCCATGTTTTGGTGTCTTTAAACTTCAGGTGTTCCTGCGACTTTGTTGTTTACCTGGTGATTCATATAGGACTTTAGTTCTAGCTGTTTTAGTAGAGCCATTCCCTTAGTGCGATTGTTTAATGAGGCTATTTTACTTCCTTGAACTTATTTGGTGCACGGTCTTAAAACAATAGAAGTTTGGTGTGCTATGTTGTTCTGCAGAATTCCATTTCAGCACTATGATTATGAACATGGGCTCAAAATGGCCCTAAAAGTTGGGTACAGCATTTCGAGTGCTGTAGCTAACTCTTCCAGTTTCATTGGGAATTATTTGGATATTACTAGATACCTTCTTGCCTAATTTAGTATTTCTTTAGGACATCTGGTTTCTATGATGTGTTTATTAGTTGGAGGGCTTGAATCTTGAAGGAACTTACTATTTGCCAATTCCCATTCTTGGATATAACTATACCTGCAAAATGGTTAATACAACTTTTCTTGGAAACATTTTCCTTTCTCTTCATCCTTATTTATCAAAAGATTATTGAATCAGCTCCCACGACAACTTGGGATGAATCTTGCTGCACCCGGGTGTTGATTAAAATGGTTAAGTTGGTTGCATTCTAGGACATGGACCTTATTTAACATAAACATGTGCACTTCAAAGTAATCAAACCAAGTGTGACATGACTATTGTTGATTGATGGTGAAATGATCATGCTTGAGTTGTTATAATGGTACTTAGTGACCAGTGTTTGAGTTGAGGCTTCAATAATAATTAATTCATTCGGTTAGGATATTTTGATCCTAGACCAGTTGTAATCCTTGCCCAACATTTGGGTGGGATCATTTCTCCTCAAATCGGGACTTTACGTTGGCTAAAGTTGAAAGTTATTTACATGGTAGGGAATATGATTCTCCAAACATTATTGGGAATTCACAATGAAGGCAGTTCTTGCCTATTGTTTTGCTTTGTTAGTCACCTTACCTTCAATGGAAATCTTCACTATAGTCATCGGTTGATGCACCAGGGTTTTACAGTAGTTATTGGAGGCCATATAAATGTCACATGTTTTCCGACTTGCAGATAAGGAACTTGACATAATTGAAATGGCTGTTTATGGGAACGTGATCCGACCAGGAAACCAGTGCCGCTGCAAAACCGTTGCGGAAATGCTTGGCAAATTGAAGTCAAAAGATAGCATGGCTGCTTGCAAAATGCCATATTAAGGTGAATCATTGTAGCAAACACAGGTGTGGGATTCTTTGGAATAAGTGTTTCTATCAGAGCATTGACTTATAACCCTTCAGTTTAGTTTGGTATTGCTTTTGAGAGGTTTAAATTAAAATTATTTAATGAATCGTTTACATTACCAAATTATTTTTGTTCATTTAATATAATCATAACCTTAATTTCATTTAAATCTATTCTTATGATTTATTATTATCATTTGAGTTTTTTTAATAATTATTTTTAAATGCCCATTTTTATTTATTGTTTGTATATATATATATATATATATATATTTTATCTACTTTTATAACATTGTAGACCATTTTTTTATCTACTCTAAGACTACATAAAATATAAGTTGATCAAGAATTAGATGAAGATCTAGTACTTTATACTTAATAGCTAATATTAATACAAAGGTTGATAATGTGAATTTTAAAAAAAATTAGATATTTTAGATTTATTTTTTTGACATTTGAATTAAATGGTATAATGGTTTTTTGATCATTTTCTATCATTTGAATTAAATATTGGGTTGATACAAATAGAAATTAGAGCATTTCAATTTCCATACATTTCACTTTAAAAAATAATCATACCTTCTTTAATCATTATATAAATCGAAAGCAATTAGCATTATAATTTACCAAACGTAAGCAAACTGTTTTTGAGTCTAACATCAGTGTTCAAAGCAACATTAACCAAACGGTTGTCTGATTAATTTCATATCACATTATTTCTTCGGTACAACTAAATGAGAGCTTGTATTTTTAGCCTAAATCACATATACCTAAATAAAATGTAGCCAGCTGCCCTTTTAACAAAAAACTGTGACATAATTGAGGTATAATAGCCTGAGTGAAGTCTTGTTTGATTGGAAATATTGCAGCTTGGTCGGTGAAGTGGTCTTCACGGTGCGGCTGACTTGAGAGTTAGTTCAAGGTCAAGCATGTGAAGATGTTAAATGGTTTTGAAAAGTTGTCAATCAAAGATAGTTGGAAACTGAATTGGATGCTCACCATGAATCATGATAGTCATTGTCTCATATTGTTTATGCTTTTTCTCTAAAAGTCAAAACCGCTAACACAGCCTGGAAGGAATGGAACATTTGTGCGTGTGAACAAAATTGCTACAATTGACCGCTGCTTATTTGGACTCGAATTCACAACCTCTTGAGGGGTATACCATTTGGCGAATCTCATGATCTTGTATGACCGCCCAACATTACCTTTTCTTCAACCATCCATTATCACTCTGCCTCAACTTTCAACATTGTGGGGTGGCCTTCCATACTCTTCTCTCATCATATATATGCACTTTGATTAATCGATAGAAATTTACTTAATGGAAAGTAGGGATGGGTATTTATCCCCGGGGATCTAAATCCCCACTTCTCTATCCCCATTTAGGAGAGAATGTTTTGGGAAAATTGGGGAATAAGGGAGGACGGGGGGATGGAGATGATTTTTATCCTCAAATTAAAATAAAGATGGGGATGGGGGGACCCCCATTTCCCTATTTTCCCCACAAATTTATAGAAATGGGGATGGGGGGAGGTGTCCATCCCCGTTTCCCCAATTTCCTCAAACATTATATATAAAATAATATGTATACAGTTTTTCTATTGTCAGTTCGAACTGATATAAAATATATCAATTCTTTGCATGTGGGTCATTGGATTTAAATGCTTTGACTTGACCATATGCACTTGTCAAAGCATTTTTTAAATTCAATGGTTCACATGCAATGAACTGATATATTTTATATTAGTTCGAACTGATAATAGAAAGACTATATATATGAATAATGTTAGTTATCACAACTCTTCCAACACAACACATGTGGCACATTAGGTGTTAATTGGTGAATGGATACACATTAATTATGATTTATTTCACCTATCTATGTATCAACTCACCAATTGACACCTCATGTGTTGTGTTGGAATAATTGTGATTTTAGTTGTGATATCTAGCATTACTACTATATATATATATATATAAATTAGTTAAACAGTGGAAATGGGGAAGACGATAAAACGGGAAAAAACAGGAAAAATGGGGATAGGGATAGGGATAGGGATAGGGATAGGGATGGGGATGGTGATGGAGGGACCTCTCCCCAAAACTCCCCCATCCCTATTTTCCCCAAATGGGGAAATGAGGGGGGAATCCATCCTTATTTTCCCGATACCCATTCTTAATGGAAAGTATACGTAGTAGGTATTCCAAGAAAGTTGATATTTATATCATTGGTTTTAAAAATATTGGTTACGATAGCATGCAGTTGTCATTTTATTGGAATCCCATTTTGAGGAAGGAAGAAATGATAAACAATAATGACAGCACAAGCTGGCAAACAAAATTCGCTCCATAATCTTGATTATATTATGTTTAACCATAAATATATCCCATTAGTGCAAGAAGACAAGATAAGATGGAAAGAATATTCAAACATTTAATATTAAGAGGATAGGGTCAAGGGTGCATGACTAATCATTTCTATTAAGAGTCAAAGTCTTGTGTATGTTGATTGTTGAAGAATCATTTATGCATGTACACATCATCCCAATTTGTTCATATTCGTAACAAATGTTTTTTTTAATTAGATAAAAAAATATTATAAATTATAGTTGATAAAATGTAAAAGGGCAATTTGGGAAGAGAATGTTTTGTTTGACTTGTAAATAATATGAGCATTTATTATGGCTCAACTTTTATGTTAAAAAATAAAATATTGACACTTGTCAAAGAAAGAGGATAGAGTGAATCGAGAGAGTATGTTTTTTAATCTCTTTTATCTAATTAAAAAAACATTTCAAAGTTTTTTTTTACTCCTAAACATAATTTATACCAAATATAATTTGCAATCTATTTCATCTAATTCTTTATGAAATCCTTTTGAGTTTTTTTTTTTTTTTTTTTTTTTTACTTCTAAACATCATTTACTCTCCATTAAAAAAGCATAATTACTTTAAAAAAAAATTATATTTCCATTTATTTCACACACACACACTTAAAAATGTTTTTTTTTTAATTAGATAAAAGAGATTATAAATCATAGTTGGTAAAAAGTAAAGGGGCAATTTGGGAAGAGAATGTTTTGTTTGAGATGTAAATAATATGAGCAAACAAACCATTTATTATGGTTTAATTTTCATGTCAAAAAGCAAAATATTGACATTTGACACTTACCAAAGAAAGAAGAGAGAGCGGATTGAGAAAGTGTGTTGGGAGAGTGTATTTAGCATTCCTCATGAGAGAAAGCAAATAATCTCCGACACCCTTTAGTATTCCTATTATTATTTAAAATAGGGCAATTACCAATTTGGTCATGGACTTTTTTATAAAATTTCAAGTTGTTTATGACTTTTACAAAAGTGACCAAATTGGCCTTCACATTTTTCTCAAGTACAAAATTAGTCCCTCTCTTTTTAGAAGTGATCTTTTTAGAAGTGACCAAATTGGTCTCTTTAACGGTTCAACGGTGTTAAATATAATAGTTAACTTTAATAATTTTAGTTAAAGTACGTAAATACCCTTTATTTGTCATATTATAGCAAAGTTGTTTTATCTTTTGTACATTACATTCACCATTATAATTACAACAAAATCTAAAAATATTATTAATGAAACACCATTTGTACCTTTTTTAATTAAAGTTTCCTAAAAAAATGTTTTAATATGACAATGTCAATTATACCCTTAGTCATCATTCATTCCCAGTTTAGTCTTTTACCATTTTTATATAATTTTTTTCTTTTTGTTAATATTTTATAAGCATTGCTGTCAAAATTATTCAAAAATCAAAACCCACAAATAAAATAATAAAAAATATACGTGTTAAAAAAAACAAAAAACTATGCATTTGTTATTATTATATTGTTTAGGAGTAAAGTACAATTTTACCCCTACACAGTCAACTTTTACTGATGGAACATAGTTAGACGGGACTAATTTAGCATTTAGGAAAATGTAAAGACCAATTTGGTCACTTTTGTAAAAGTCGCAAACAACTTGGAATTTAAAAAAAAAAAAAATCAAGACCTAATTGGCAATTGCCCTTAAAAAATAAAAAATTGTAGACATTTTTCTTGGCAGTTTGATCCTTGACCTTGATGTGATAATTCCTCTATATATTAATTAATTTTTTTATAATTTATTTTATTTAAAATATCAAAATAAAATTAAAATAAATGGCATATTTGGTAATATGTGAGGTGTGAGATTTCATCTTTTAAAAAATTTGAATGGGTGTTATTGATTCTGCGGCTTCAACAGCTCAAGCAGAATTAAACCTTGTTACTAATTGGGTCGCACGTGTTGAGGCAAATATGAATGATTTCTCTAGTTTTATTAATTAAGTTCATGTTTTTTTTTATTTGTATTCTGTTAAGACATGCGTGCTTTTTTAGATTAATCTGTTTTGTGGTATGTGGGCCCCTCGTTTTTCTTTTCCTTTTTTTTTTTAATTTGTTTTTTTTTTTATATTTATTATTAATAATAAAAAAGCTCTATAGAGCTTATTATCAATAAATAAATAAAAAATTGAATGGGTGTACCATATACATACGAAAAGGGTTACACATACAGTTTTTGAGGAGTGCAAATATCGTTACTCCAGTATTAATTTAGTTAAGTCCAGTCCAGTATAATCTTATATAATCTCAATCCCATCTTAATCCAATACCATAAAATAGTTCAATCCAATCCCGTGCACCAAATGGGGACAAAGAGTTTTACCAAGCCACATTGGCCGGTGGTAATTATTACCAGAGTAGTTTTATTATTATAAAAGAATCAAATATAAACAATCAAATATGATTTCATATCTATTTCATAGTATAGAAAATATATAGAAAACTTTTTAAAATAATTTGTAAAAAACAATAAATATATATATATATAACTTTTCCTATCAGCACCCCTTATTTTAATACAATAAGCACTTTTGACGAAATTGCATGTAATTGAATGTTTTTCGATAAGATTTTTTTTTTTTTTTATGCATCCTAAGAAAATTAAAATACATATTTGGTAAAAATTTGGATTTTTTTTTGGATTTGAGAACTATTTTTTCTTATATTTCCTTATTTTTAAATGTTTTATCTTCAAAAAAGTAAAAAATAAAAATAAAAGTTTTTGTACCTGAAAAATTTTCAATTTTTTTTTTTCACAAATGTATTTCAATGTTTTTATCATCCATACAAAAAATCACATCAAGATTCAATAAATTCCATTAAATTTCATCAATGGTGCTTAAAGTGTGTGTTATAAAAAATCCTCATTGAAAAAATTATATATATATATATTTATATATTGTTAACCGCCAAAAATGGCCAATGAGTCAAAGAAGCACTTTTCCCGGTGCACCACAGCCAAATCGGGAACTGGCCTAGAAATACCCGATAAAGCTAGGACCGTGCCGGTTCTAATCCAACAAGGCTCAGCACGAGTCTATCATACCCCCCAACATTGGTCCCAGTCAGTATCGGGATTCCCAACACAACCGGGATCGACCAGTACACCTTGATGACCTAGCCCATCCCGATCATATCCTAGGAAGCAATCCACCGAGACAGAGACGAATCACCAAAAGCAAAAGACTGAAGCTCCACGATACCCAAAGGGAACCAGGACGCCCTAAACCTTGGGGGACATTCTAGAATCGCCATTAGGATCACTAGGGGATTAGCCAAGGGCAGACACAAGCCCTAGAAGGTGAACCAACTCGACTAAAGAAGAAACCCTAGCAGGAGACAGTTGGTAGTTGGGCATTAAATTCAACCATCTATCAAAGAAAAAGAAGGGCAAGAACCAACGGTTCAAATCACGCTCCACCACCTAGCACCGACGGCCTGATAGGGGTCCAACTCATCCTTACCCAATGTCAACTCTTGCCATTACCAAATAGGAACTTGAGTTCCAACCAGCAAAATGGATTCAAAAATTTAATTGCAATTTAATTGCAATAAAAAAAATTGAATAATTGAGAGAGAATTGAGTAAGTGAGAGAGAATTGGAGAATTGAGAGAGAATTGGAGTGAGGATAAATGAAATGGGAGGCCCATTTATAGGAAAAGGGTTTGTAATTTAAAAAATTAATTAAAATAATTTAAAATTAAAAAAAACTAACCGTTGAGCCTCCAACGGCTAAAAAAAATGAACTTTGGAACTGACGGTTCCAGATCGGTTCCGAATAGGAACCGGATTTTCCAGTTCGATTCTTTAGCCCACGGTTTCGGTTCGAACTGAACCGTGGTCACCTCTAAATACAAGCCAACTTCCAACACCTAGGAGTACTAACCCTAATATAACTAGAAACATGAAATATAACATAACTAGGAACTATTAATAGAAAACCCCAGGTGTAGCTCAATTGGTAGATGGACAAGCTTGGATTTTGGGCAAATAACTCTCAAGTCAGCGACTCGAATCCTACTTATGGCAAAAAACTTAAAAAAAAAAATACATGGTCTAGATAGATGGATAAATAGATACTGTCCCCCCAAAATAAAAAAAAATAAAAAAAAAATAATAAAATATTACTAGAAATATAATTCTAACAAAACTAGGAAGTATATTATTATTCTAAAATGATCTTCTAAAGTGTCCTTGAGGAAAATACTTGTACCGTTGTAAGTAATATATTTTTTGTTATATAACACGTACGACTGAATATTTTTGTAATGTCTTTTATAAATGAAGGAAAGGTCCAGACACTTTTTATATACTAAGAAGATTAACAAGACGGTGAATTGATATGTTGATGAGTAATGAGTAGTGGGCTTTTATTTTAATTTTTGAATTAGATATATTAAAAGGGTACGTAATGATAATGGGAGAAGGATGTTGATTTGATATTGGGAGGCAGCAATTATGGCATATGGCTTAATACCATTTTAATATTTTATTAGGACTAAAAAGCTTTTATCAATCATCAAAAGCACTTCATTTTATTTTAGTAAATTGCTGTTTTAAGTATATATTTTATTTATTTATTAACTCAAAATCTACTTTGTTAGTTGATATATCAAAATCACACCTAAAGGATATTATTGCTTATTTTCTTTATTGTTCCTTCACTTCCTTTCCTTGTATATTTTTTAAACCTTTTACACAAGATTGTTTCAAATTTCAATGCACAATCAGTACGTACATGTTAGGTTGACCACAATGCAATAGTAGTCCTTGGCATTAGCTATTTGATGCTGTTTATACAATATATGAATTGCCATACACCAAGTTGAATATGTTGGACATGGTTTGAATTACCGATGGTTACCAAACGAGATACAACTAATGCGGAGACTTTCTGGAGACGTGAGAACGTTTGGGAGTATGAGGTTATGTTTGAGGGAGATTTGAAGACTTGAAGAACAAGAAGAAACAAAGAACAATGCAAACCGTTGTGGCTTTGACAACGGTAATGACAGCAGTAATCAGTGCTGTGGGTTTCCACAGCGGCATGGACATCAGTCCAATTCCAGTGTCTTACACTGTGGGTGGCACTGTGGCTTTCACAGTGGCCATGACAGCGGTCGTTGATGATGCTACGCGTGGATGACGGTTTTTTGAGTGATCAAGTTCAACACGGTTTAGGAAGTGGGTGGCCAACTGCAACTCGAATCGTAGTCAATCACAAGCATGCGTTGAATCAGCAAATATTCTTGGAAAAGGAAATATGTTGTTTCTAGAAGTTCTAATGATTATAGGAAAAGAATTTCTCCTTACAAGAAGACTTATCATAAAGAGGAAATAGTATTTATGTGAAATGAGTAAATCTTGTACGACTAGGAGATAGATTTACTTGTTAGTTTAAACTCCCTGTAATTCATATAAATAGACCATAATAACTTTGGGTGTAATCAGGTTTGAGGTATTATTTAGAGAGAGAATCATGAGTGTGTGGTTGTAACAATTTACTACATATTGGAACTTTCTCTTGTCGTTCTGACGGCCGTGGTTTTTTTTGTTTTTTCCTGATTTGGATTTCCAAGTAAATTCTTGTGTTGTGTGTGATTGGATTTGATTACTTCTCTTCATTTTATCTTTTCTTTATTATTGTGTTTGTTTGTGTTCTATTCTGCAACGTTTCCACGCATATAGTGACGTTTGTTCGCTAACAATTGGTATCAAAGCCACGGTTGCTTGATGGTGGTCTTAACAAACTATTATGTCAAAGATGATGAGATTTGAGGTTGAGATGTTCGACAAAAAAATTAACTTTGGCTTGTGGCAAGTTCAAGTCAAAGATCTATTAATCTAATACGGTTTACACAAGGCGTTGAAGGGCAAGTCAACCCTTGCGAACCCTGAAGATACAGGATATTCTAGTAAAGAAACGAATAGTACTAGTTTTGAAAAACCTAAGATGAGTGATGATGATTGGGAGGATTTGGATGAAAGGGTTACAAGTGCGATACGATTGTGCCTAGCCAAAAACGTTCTCGCAAATATTCATGGAACATATTCAGCGAAAGAACTTTGGGAGAGGCTTGAAGAATTGTATCAAGCGAATAGAGTCTGCAACCGATTCTATCTGAAGGAGCAGTTTCACACGCTGCAGATGTTTGAAGGTACGAAAATTTCTGATCATCTGGGAGTGCTCAATGGAATAGTTTTAGAATTAGAGTCGATTGGAGTTAAAATCAATGAGGAAGACAAAGTCTTAGACTCATCCGGCCCCTTCCATCGTCCTATGCACACATGAAACCAATCTTGATGCATGAGTGTTCAACCATATGTTTTGGAGATGTAGCGAACAAACTAATCTTTGAGGAACGAAGGGTAAAAAATGAAGGTAAATCTTCTGATAACTCTATTCTTTTGGTTGACAAGAAAAAGGGGTACTCCAAATGGAAAGTCACTTATTGGGGATGCAGACAGTTTGGAAATGTAAGGAAGGATTGTCAAAATAAGAAAACAAGTGTAGCTAAGGGCTCCAAAGAGGGTGGTCCGACAATCGCCTCTCTTGAGTATGATAACTATAGCGATGCCCTCTAAAGGGGCATAAAACATCCTCATGGCATGACCGCTAGTTGCCATAATTGAGGATGTATTGCTGATAGCGAGTCCATAATTCCGCACGGGCATTGGTTAGGAGGTGATGCAAGGTGTGTGGTGGACAAGGATGTCGATGGCTGAGCAAACTCCCTATGAACCTAATGTGAGGAGTTGCACCACAATTTCAGCAAGGTAAATTTCGACATGTGCCGGTGAAATCTTAGAATGGATGTTCCTAAGTGGTTATACCTAGTGGTTGGTATATTGATTCTCGACGATGAGGATCGTAGTTGTGGACAAGTTTTGGGAATTCTCGCCAAAAGGGAGGATTGTTGGATATGGCTTTAATTACCAATGGTTACCAAACAAGATACAACCAATGCAGAGACTTCCTGGGGACGTGAGAATGTTTGGGAGTATGAGGGTTATGTTTGAGGAAGGCTAGAACGAGAAGAAACGAAGAACAGTGCAAACCATTGTGGCTTTGACAACGGTAATGACAGCGGTAATCAGTGCTGTGGGTTTCCACAGCGGCATGGACAATAGTCCAATTCTAGTGTCTTACGCTGTGGGTGGCACTGTGACTTTCACAGCGGCCATGACAGCAGTCGTCGATGATGCAGCACGTGGATCATGGTTTTTTGAGTGATCCAGTTCAACACGGTTTAGGAAGCGGGTGGCCAATCGCAACTTGGATCGTAGTCAATCAAAAGCATGCGTTGAATCAAGAAATATTCTTGGAAAAGAAATATGTTGTTTCTAGAAGTTCTAATGATTATAGGAAAATTATTTCTCCTTACAAGAAGACTTATCATAAAGAGGAAATAGTATTTATGTAAAACAAGTTGTTAACCACCAAAAATGGCCTAGGGAATCAAATGAGCACTTTCCTCGGTACACCGCTGCAGGATCAGAACCGAAGCATGTCTCTTCTAGATAATCAAGATATATCCGGTCTCGATGCAATCGAGCCCAACATGACCCCTCATTCGCCTTCAAAACCTACCCTTTGAGAATTCCCGATCCCTGATATAGTCGGGACAGCCCCGGTGCCATGGTAGTAAGATCTGGCGTGACCTCGCTCCACCCACTGGTCCTGATCCCCTAAAGATCCCAGGAGTCATTAGCACTACCGGGGGAAGCCACAACGATGGGATGCCTTGACCCACCAGATCGAACCAACGAAGGGACACCTAGGCTCCTTAAGTCCCTTGGTGTGATAAGGTTGCCCTAAAAAAAAAAAAACAAAAAAAAAAAAAAAAAAACATCTAGAACCATCACCAAAGTCACCAAGTGAACCCGTGAAGGGCTGATGCAAGCCCTAGCAGAGAGACCAACTTAAATAAGGAAGGAACCCAACAGAGGACAAGGGTAGGTGGGCATTAATTTCGCCAAGTTGACAGTGGAAGGGAAAGATAAGAAATCAAGGGCTTTGATCACATTACATTAACCGGCGTCACGGCCTGATGGTGGTCCATCTCAGCCTTACAAAAGGTCTACCCTAATCATCACCGAAGAGGGAACCTGAGTTCCAGTAGATAGGGAGGATGTAAAAAGCACCTAGGCAGAAAGGGAAACCGTGGGAAGAAGTGCCTGACAGTGGTAGCCACTGTCCCTCTAGTAGACCCAAAGTGTGAAAGCGACTTGTTTGGCCAGCTCAGACACCTATGGCCAACCAGAATTGGGGAAAGCACCACATAACCGCCTACGAAGCACCTACGTGGACATTAGGGCATAGGTGGGAACATCCCAGCCGTTCATGGAGTGTGTACCACCCATGCCCGAAACGAACTAACGGTGGAGATCTCCTAACGGTTATCCCACCTAAAAGGGGTGAAATATACAAACGAAGTTAAATTGCCTAAAGCGTACCTAGAGGGGGGGTGAATATGTTTTTACACATTTTTCAATCCCTTGAAACAAACACGAGTTTGTCCCTCAAGATAGCTTACATTACAACATATAAACCATACATACATGAATAGACAAGAGAAGCATATGTTCATTAAAGCATTGTCTATATATTAACAAGTTGCAAGAGGAAAAATAACTTTAAAACTCAACAACAAAAAATATTTATATTTCCAATAATGTCCAATGTGTTACAAGTATCAATCAAAATATAACTATACACAAAAGTATCAATGTACAAAAGAATTATATATACAACTATGATCAATATGATTTGCTTACATCTCACACTTAACAAAATCTTGTTTCAAAATACATCACAAGTAAAGATTGTGCAACAAGATTAAAACATACACATATACAAATATGAAAGAGAGAGATAGAAATAATTGATACAAGAGATTTTTTAACGTGGTAAAACCTTCAAGGAGGAAACATCCACGGGTTGAACTATAACCATTGAGTACTATATATATTGGATGATAGATTAAAAATTCCTCAAAAGTGACCAACCTATGATCTACTTCCTATTGGAGTCTATGTCTACCCAATCCTTATTGGTAGATTAGAAATTCCTCAAAAGTGCGGAACCACTCTATATGTCTACACAACATCGTTAAAAGATTAGAAATTCCTCAAGAGTGACTACACATCCCATGCACCACTCTCTATTGGAGTCTATGTCTATCCAAACGTCCGGGCCTACCAATGTCATAGCCAACTCCCTATCCAAGGTACTCGTGTCTCTAGAGAGCCTCCCATGTATAGCTATCTGGACCTTCCCAATCATAGCCATGACTTCTTGCTTGGTTATCCGGACCTCTTATCCTAACCAAGACTTCCTTGCTTGACTATCCGGACCTCTTGTCCTAGTCAAGACTTCTTGCTTGATTATCTGGACCTCTTGTCCTAACCAAGACTTCATGCCTTTTACAAGGACTTCCTAAGTGTGATCAATGAATGCTGAAACTAATATGGCGTGTCTAATTATATCTAAAGGGGAGGGGAAGGGAGGGGGAGGGGGAGGGGAAGGGGGGTGAATAGATTTTAATCACGTTAATTACCAATTTTTCTTGATTAGTTAATATTCAATAAAAGCCCCAAACCAGTCAAAACTACAATCAAGTGTAAAGTGCGGAAATTAAATAATACTTGATTTTTACGAGGAAACCTTCAACAAGGAAAAACCACGGGCTAGTATGTGTGTCACACACGATCCTCGAATCCACTATTTGTAATGGTGTTTGCAACCTAGGTTGACCATTTCAAACCCCACACGGTCACTAACCCGCCACTACTACCAAACGGGCTTTTAATAGTGAACCTAGATCAATTTACTTGCGGACTAAGCAACATTAGCCACAAGACTTAATTCTCACTAAAGAGATCAACAACCTAAGTGAATATCATGATATTCAATTATGCAATTAATGCTAGGTTACACTAAATGCTTATCTAGGATGAAAGATGACAATAATCACAATCCTAGATATCAATTTAATATATGACATGGCATACAACATAGCTATCAAGATTAAGCAATCCTGGGCAATAGCTATCAAAATACAACTCTCAATCAATCAACACAATAATCTCAATCTTGTAGATAGAATATGTGCTAAAAGCATACAAGTGATTAATGAGATTACTTGTTAAGAAAGACACTAAATATAGATGAAATTAGTGAACAACTTACCAAGCAAAGTGTGTTGAAGAAGACCTATGCATAAATGCATCCTAGATGATCCTAGATGATGCTAGATGAAGTTTTAATGCACATGGAAATGATTTGAGTAATCAAAGGTGAGTTCTTGTGAAATTTTCTCTTTTGGAAAATGTTCTAAGTAAAAATTCTGATTTTGAACTCTTAAAAACGACCTAATGACAAAGAGGCATATATATAGGGTGTCAAAATGAAACTACGACGTTTTGCTTAAGTGACACAATTTTTGCCTTGGGCCCTGTACGGGTCGCTGTATGTAGGGCGACCTGTACATCACTCACCTGGGAAAATGAAAAACATTCTTCATAGGCTCTCTTTGTACAACAACTCTGTAGAGTGACCGTATATCGACTCAACTCTGTTCCTCTCGGGTTTATGATAGTCGATATACGTACATCGCTTTGTACAACGACCGTACATCGACGAATTTAATCGATCAGGTCTATATAGTGACAAAGACAAAATCAACCAGGTCAAATGGGCGTTGTACAAACAACGCTTCGTACATCGCCTCCCATACACAAATGCATCCTAAGCCTACTCATGATATGACAATTATCAAAACAAGATGCAATTGATTAAAACATTCAAGAAGAGGATTCAAGAATATGAATGCACATACATCTAACACACAACATACAAGAAGTATAGATATGCATGAGTTGTGTGTGTGTGTGCAACTAGATCTCTTCAAAACAATTAAGCATAAATATTTTACCTTTAGAGTGCTTATCATCTTGAGGTCTTGAGAGGGCCTTTGTTGAACTTGATTACCAACAATTAGAAGCCTAAGCTACCCTTATAACACAAACTCCAAATGTGGTTTGTTACCGAAACAAGCCAATCAAACTTGAGGAACTTACAAATGCAAATGATGCAAACAAGCAATTCAACATAGAACATGTGATCAATACATTCCATGAAAACTAAACTTAATCATGAGAGCACACAAGTTAAAATAGTCTAGACACAAAACTTGAATTAAAACCTAGAGCATGTGAAAACACCTAACACATGTGGCTCCTAATTTCATTCACAAATCTAATACTTGAATAAATCATATACATGAAGCAAATATTCAAGATATTAAAAACATACACCAAAAATGCTAGAATCACAAAATATGATCAATGAATATTCTAGCCAACATTTAGAGCAAGGATATAATTAACAATCAATTAAGTCCTAGTAGGCTCTAAACACAAAATCAAATGTGTTAAACCTAGATTTGTTTAATTAAGGATCCCAGCACATGCTAAGGTTATTAATTATAAAATGAATCAATCAAATCACAAATAACCCTAGATATCAAACTAATCACAATACAACACTCAAACATGTGAGAAACAAGAATAATAGAAAACTAGTTCATATTTGGATATAAATAGACTTGATTAGATTTGATTTGAAGCTATCATTCTCAATAGAATTACCATACATACACATACATATAGAAGAAGAAAACCCAAGGTAATTGAAGGTTTAAAAAGATGAAAACATAAAGTTTAGTCAAATACCTAAGAATCACGAGCTAGTTCGGTTTTGAGGGTAGATCCACCATAAAACTCAATCAAACAGCTGAAAATATCTTGGAAAAGATAGAGAACTTGATTACGAAGATTCTCCAACTTGAATCACTCAATTCGGAGTCCGAATGAAAAAGTTATGGTGTTTGGAAGGTGAGAAAGTTGGAGAGAAAAATTTTGCACATATGTTTTCAATTTTTCTTCTTGAAATGAAATGGGAGGGAAATGAGATATTTAAAAGAGATGAAGGAGAGGGAATTAAGTGGCCAATCAACAGTTGCCATGTCACCACCCCGTGTGAGGCGCGTGAGCCTCACCGGGTATAGAGGTGCTTGGGCCGTGAGCCTCACGCGCTCCTCACGGGCTCCTCCTAAAATGGCCTTTGGCCATTGCTTGCCTCCCTTGCGCTCCTCTCGCGTTCTTCAGTTGTATTCAGGCCTCCAAACTCCAAATTGGAATCCGTCTTTGGAATACGAACCATGACTCCCTCACGCACAATGATGACTATGAAACTTTGACAAAAGGTTGTGAATTCGACTCGATACACGACGACGAAGACAACACATCGTATGAGAACATAAAGTAGTGTAGCTTCCTAGTTTGGACTCGAAACCTAATGAGTGAGTAATCGAAATGACCGAGACTCAATAAGGAATTATATGAGATCATGTTCAAGTCCAAAAACAATAAAATAAAAACAAATAAATACAAAGTCACACAAGTATGCCATTTCCTAGAGATAGTCCTAGAACATGCAATTTCACAATGTTTATCAAATTAAATCTAATGCATGTGCATACTTCAACAAGTGTGTGAATGTGTTATACCAATGGTGTACAACTATGTAGGGACACATATGAATGCCATGTGTGTGTGTGCTTAAGCCTTGTAAGAGGAATAAGGTCTAATATACCTTTGATGAGCAACGTAGATTATTCCTTTTTGAAGACACAATCTTGCATGAAAAGTTGCCAAGTCTTCCTTGAAGCTCAAATAATTATCAATCTAAGACAACTAGACAATACAAGAGAAACATCGTTTTGATATGGAATTCATGCCAACACAAACAAAAATCCTAACAATGGGGTCTCTTATTAACCCATTTGACTGCCAGGTCAGCCCTAGGGCTTAGGTGGAGAAATCCCGACCCTTCAGAGCGTGTGCCACGGTGGGCCTAGGACGAAGGAGCAGTGAGGATCATGCCAATGGCTCCTACGCTGGAGGACCCTCCTCACCTACCACATCCTTAACACTCTATAAATACCCATACTCTAGATGAGTAAAAGGTTGGACCCTTGCTAGACTTAAGGGAGAAAAGAAAGAGCTTTGCTACTATAGAACGACTAGTCTCCACTTTGAGGCCAAAGAATGGTGTAATCCTTGCTACTATAGAATGAATGGTCTCCTAGATGGGAACCTTAGCTCCATTGTGAGATCAGAAGAATTGTACACCCTTCCCCATCTATAAAAATTGTAACCCAACCTTGATAAATGAGAAGTGTTGTATTTTTACTCATCCATATAAGAATTCGTACCTTGTCTACATAACATTCCGTGAGTCGTGCCCGCCTTTAGTCACGACTGGTACTAGCACCTTTAAGAACCGGTCTTGGCTCGCTATTGGCACAGCCTGGTCTACGTAAGGCAAAGCCCCCACTACCTTCACCCTCACGCTTCTATCTCGGTACCCTTACCGCAATAGAACTGTGACTCGGCTGTCATAGTCCACGTCGGAGCCCCTTCGACTGCAGAACACTGCTCTGTCCGGTTCAAGTGTTATCCGGGGAACCGACACCCAATTTCTAGGATAACACAAGTAAATCTTGTACGACTAGGATATAGATTTCCTTATTAGTTTAAACTCGCTGTGATTCATATAAATATACCATAATAGCTAGGTTATTAGGTGTGGAGCAAAATAGAAAATACTGGAGAGATCTCAAACTGAGCATTGGGTGTAATCAGATTTGGGGTATTATTTAGAGAGAGAATCCTGAGTGTGTGGTTGTAACAATTTACTACATATTGAAACTTTCTCTTGCCGTCCTGACGGCCGTGGTTTTTTTCTCTGATTTTCTGATTTGGATTTCCACGAAAATTTTTGTGTTGTGTGTGATTGGATTTGATTAGATTACTTCTTTTCATTTTATCTTTTCTTTGTTATTGTGCTTATTTGTGTTCTATTCGGCAACGTTTCCGCGCATATAGTGATGTTTGTTCACTAATAGAATCTAGTGACAAATCAGTGATTTTTTTTATTCTAAAGGTCCAGTCTCAGGATTTCTACCATATTTTCGTTTTCATTTTATGAAAACGATTTTGAATTCACATTTGGTATCCTTTTTTTTTTTTTTCATTTTGTTTTCAAAATAATAAAGAAACCACGGAAAACAAAACTAGTGTTAAAATTGGAAAACACGTCAAACATGGTTTCTTTGTTTTTCAATTTTTGTTAAGACACTTTTCTTCTTCTTCTTCTTCTCCTTCTTCTCCTCTTCTTCTCTTCTCCCTTTTCTCCTCCTTTTCTTCTTCTTAAAAATTAGTAATGATATATTTTTAATTTTTTTTTACTATTTTATTATTTCTAATTTATGGGTTTAGTGTTGAATAATCTATCTGACGCGTTTTTGCTGTCTTTATTTTCATATTACAGTTTTCAGTATATACTTCCGTAAGCGTTATTAGATTTCGAAACCAAACCAAAAACACTGCTTTTTTTTTTTTTTCATTTTTTTTTTTCAAAAAATGTCAAATGAAAAACGGCTACCAAACGCATCCTAAATAACTTTGGTTTTAGAATTCAGCAAAGAAACAACAGCCCCACATAAACTATTTTAAATATAAATGGAGTTTTATTCATATGATATGATACCCTAATTTTTGTTGCTATTTGCATTTAGACCGTTCGATTATATATTGTTTTTAAAAATAGTTTTATCTCTATGGTATATATTTTAAAATACAAATTTGGGATTTGGATTCTGGAAGGGCTTATAAGTTGACTCACAGACCACGGTATCATTGTATGGACGTGAGAAGCTTATGACTAGACCCAACACCAGTTCAGTTTTATTTTTATAAGTACACACCACCTATGACTATTATTGTGTTATTTAATCAACTTTATTATTATTTCCAATTTTGTTGTTACCTTTAATTCTCCTACTATTCTTTCTCTTCCCTACTTCTTTTCTCTTCTTGGTTTTTTCAAAATCAAACTTCATTTTCGTTAAAATCCATTTTAAGATTTTATTTATTTATTGGAGAACCACTTTATGTTTGAGAGAGTTGTAGAGATGCAACATTTGTGTCATGTCCCAAGTGATGTGGAAGTAGATATGTGTTAAATGATATATATATATATTTAAAAAGATAGGTGTTCGATGAAATTGAAGAACATCTAATATATTGTTTTACAAGAAAAAATATACAAAATTAATAAATAAATAAAAAGTCTAAAGTGTGTTTGAAAGAAATAAAAAATATATAGATAATATAGTTAATTTAAGAGTTTGTTTATATACATAATAATTTTGTTCTTCTAATAAAAATTAATTTAAAACTTTACTTTTTTCACAACCAAATTTGTCTCATGATTTTGATTCATTTTCCATACTTAGCAATCAATTTGTATTTCCTTAAAAGAGATTGAAAATATATTTAAAAGAGAATATAGAGTTTATTAAAATGGAAAGAGTTTTTATGATATATGTTAATATCAAACCATTAATGTGAATTTTTTTAAAACTTTTTTTTTTTTACTAAAGATTAAAATAGGAAACTAATTAATAATTATTGGTGGGTGTACTAACAAACAATTAGTCTTCTTAGTAATTTTACTCAAGGGTATTATTGGATTGTTAAAAACATACTAATTTGAGGTGTACATACAGTTTTTAAGGGGTGCAAATATCGTTACTCATAATAATTCCAATAATAATACATATAATTGTGTCCAGGCCTATAGCCTCGGTGGCCGAAGACTTCACAATCTCCATCAACCCATCAAGATTCAAACCTTGACATCTTATATATATTATCTCATTATTGTCCATAAAAGCGTAATACATGTGGGGAGACCTCTCCCAATGTTAGGAACCAACTTCTTCTGATTATGAAAGTAGACATCTGAGCCGCGTTGTCGTTTTGTTTGATCTTATTAGGTCTCGGTAGATGTATTTAATAATAATACAATTAGTTTTAATTTTTTTAGAAAACAAAAACTATTTTTAAATTAAACATTTAAGGTATTCTCAAAGCATCCCCAAAAGACGAGTGAAAATGTCTATTTTCACTCTTCAAATGTCTATTTACTTATCTATGTGGTAATTTGAGGAGTGAAAAAAGAAGAGACTTTCTAAAAGACTCTTCAATTAAAAATATGTTTATATTATTTTAATGAAAGCACTCAAATTCCCACCTCCCCATTAACAAATCTAATTACACTCCATTTTTTTCAAGTTAGAAATAATACCTTTTCATATTATTAATATATTATTATTAAATATTCAATATTAGTCTCATTTTAAAGATCTAGATGAGATCTTTCTAGTGGTATAATTTTTATAATGATAAAATTTATAAATTAAAACTTATTATATATTAATTGAAATTAATTAAAAAGATAAAGGATATAAATGTTAAATATTAATGATGTTGTGATATAAAAAATAATATAATAATAATTGAAGAGGGAGAAGTTGCTCTTCAATATTGAAGAGTGAGAAGCAAAATCTTATTTGAAGAATCTTATTTGAAGATTTTGTTAGAGCCAAATATGCTGACGTGGCTCATTTGATTTTTAGAAATATCTTATTTGAAGAGTCTTTTGGAGATGCTTTTATGAAATTTTTTAATGTAATTTTATTATGAATATTATGCATTTAAAATGAATGCCTTTCAATCTATGAAAGTAATTATTTTAAAGGCAAATTTTATTCAAAAAAAACCAAGCACTAGAAAGAAAACTGGCAATCAGCTAGAACAGAACGCCTAACACACAGAGGATACTCCTATATCTAAAAACGATCACTATGAATAGACGGTGCATATTTGGCTAAGAGAAGGAACCATTTGATTGGCCTTCTAGACACATAAGTCACCACAGTAATAATCTTACAAATATCAGCAATAATAAGACCCAAACCAGAACAAGCTTAATTAACTTACAACTATTAATCTTCTTATTACCTCCATCATCATGATTTATTATATTGTAATTTATGTACACTTGTATTTTGTGGTTGTCGGGGTATATAAATTAGCTCTCAAGTCTCAACTTTGTATTTGATACATTTGAAGAGAACAATTGATGGATAAAGATTCATATTCTCATGGGCTACAATTTTCACAAAATTTTAGGAATAAAAAACCATTAAAAGGCAAAAAAAAAAAAAATGATCTTTCCCCGAGATTCCCAATCGGGTTATTTGCATAGATACCATTAAAAAAGATGACCATGTATTTTTATTAATCAAGCCTCGAAATGTTTGTAAATGGTGTTAATGAAGAAAGAAATCAGAAATGGAACATAGAGATGCCGTGTCCAACAAACTCATGAGTCATGAGTCATGGGCCCCAAAAGGAAGTAATCAAGTAAAGAAGGCAAAAGTCAGAAATGGGAACCGAAAAAGTTAGAAAAATCAATCAATGTCTTTGCCCTTTCTACTCCATTAATGCCCATTCCCTATTTTGAATTTCAATTTTCTAATAACACCCTCCACTCTACTCTCTATTATCTTGATTTTTACGGACCCTTGGGTTTGAGACCCATAAATTATTAATTGTTTTTTCTTCAATTAAAATACCGATGGATTTGAGTAGAAGAAGAAGATGTAGAAATGTTGAAAAGACAATAAAAATAAAAACAAAAACAGAGAATAAAAGGTCACATAGCAATATAGCAATGTAGCACCGCACCGCACCACACCACACCACAGAAAAGAATTTTGGAGTGGCTGCGATGATTACGGTGATTACGAAGAGGCCATTAAAATGCAGTAACAACAGCCTCAGCCTCCGCAATCTTCGCTAACACTCCATTATTATTATAATAATAATAAATCCTTCATTCTTCTCTCAACAAAAACACAAACCATTCTTGGCCACCCGGATCCCAACCCAATGGAACCTTGACTTGCCTCAATGGGTTGTGTCAGCTCCAAGCAGGCCGTCTCCGTCACGCCTGCTGCCCTCGACCTCGGAGACACCTCCTCGGGTCGGATCCGGGTCATAAATGGCAGTACTAGTAGTAAGAGCAAGGTGGCCGTTACCGAGTTGGGTGAGTCGGGTCGGGCCAGCGAGTCGTTGAGTTTCAGGCTCGGCAATTTACACAAGTACATTGAAGGTGAACAGGTGGCCGCTGGCTGGCCGGCTTGGCTTACCGCCGTTGCCGGCGAGGCCATCCAGGGTTGGGTCCCACTTCGAGCCGACGCTTATGAGAAATTAGAAAAGGTCTTTTTTCTCAATTTATTTGTTTAGCAGTAGATACTAGCTTATGAATGCAGCTCTTTTTCTTACTTGAATTCATTACTTCAAGTAGATAATTGTTCGTTTTTAATTGCTTCAACAGATTGGACAAGGAACATACAGTAGTGTGTTCCGAGCTCGTGATCTTGATACAGGGAAGATTGTTGCCTTAAAGAAGGTGCGATTTGACAATTTTGAGCCTGAGAGTGTTAGGTTTATGGCGAGAGAGATTATGATTCTCCGTAGACTTGACCATCCTAACATAATTAAATTGGAGGGATTAATTACTTCCAGATTATCATGTAGCATTTACCTTGTATTTGAGTACATGGAACATGATATTACTGGACTTCTATCCTGCCCTGACGTCAAGTTCACTGAGTCACAGGTTTGTTTACGATAACATTCTTTTCAATGTGTTCTATGTAAAAGCAGTATGTGAATTGCAAGATTTTCTCTTGTAGATTAAATGCTACATGAAGCAATTGCTATCTGGACTTGAGCATTGTCACTCACGGGGTGTTATGCATCGGGACATTAAAGGAGCTAATCTTCTGGTGAACAATGATGGAATACTGAAGGTGGCTGATTTTGGATTGGCAAACTTCTCCACCTCTTCACACAAGCAACCTTTAACCAGTCGTGTTGTGACTTTATGGTACCGACCTCCTGAGCTTTTGCTCGGGTCCACAGATTATGCAGCGTCCGTGGATCTTTGGAGTGTTGGCTGTGTATTTGCAGAACTTCTCATGGGCAAACCTATCCTTCAAGGGAGGACAGAGGTAATCACTTTATTTGATTCTTAGTCATGAAAAAATAAAACTTAGATGGAATTCACTTCTATTATGCTGTTTCACAAACAGAGAGAAGATCAATTTTAGAAACCAAACAAGGTTCAAGAGTGTAGGACAATTCTAAGGAAATAGAACTGATCACAGCAATTACAATTCCTATAGATTCTAAATTTGCATGGCTTTAAAAGACAATGGCAGGATAATGTGTAACTTTTAGATGGCATGAATTTCATCTTTCAAACATGACCCTTTTACTTCGGGCAGTCCTTCAATTTTCAGGATCTTTATGGCTATAATCCTTTTATGGTACCTAAGTTGACATAATATATATATATATACTAGCAGAACAGCCAATATATATATATATTTTCAGTTATTGAGAAGGCAATTTATATTTTTACTGCCTTGTCATCCCCAATATTCATCTGAGAAGGTGCCAGTATTGGTACATGGGATTGTTTATGGGATTTGACTATTTTAAGTGAAAATAATACCAAACCCATATTTGGCGCCATTAAAAGGTAGGGACTAATAATCCCATCTCTCTATTTAGTCCCATACAAATCTATAAGATTGATTATTCCCTTGCTCATGGCACTAATTCTAAAGTAATTATTTATATACATTATAGATATTCATTAAATCAACAAAAATAAACATTAATTAATTTGTTAATATATATTAATTCAATATATTCATTTACAGTATTATGCCTTTTTTTTGAAAGTTTATTTATGCTTTTTATATAATTGAAGTATCATATAAATTTTAATTATAAAAGATTTAATATAATACTTAAGAAATTAAATGCATGTGTTCGGGTGATTAGATAAGTTGTTTTTTTATTATGTTCATGTACATATTTAGATTGATGTAAGCATTTGTTACATAATTTTTGCTGAATCCATATCATGTTTTTAATGGGGAATGCTCTTGTTCCACCAACAGGTTGAACAACTACATAAAATTTTCAAGCTTTGTGGGTCGCCACCTGATGATTACTGGAAAAAGTCCAAACTTCCTCATGCAACTCTATTCAAACCACAACAACCTTATGACAGTTGTCTTCAGCATACCTTTAAAGATTTGCCAACCATGGCTGTGAACCTGATTGAAACTCTACTTTCCGTCGAGCCATACAAGCGTGCAACTGCCTCCAGTGCTCTTTCATCTGAGGTAATTTTGCTTGATTTATGATATTCCTCTGAAATTTGATTTTCTGGGGTTTATAGACTACCCTGGTTCTTTTGTCTTGAATGAAAATATAATTATCTTATATAGTCAGTATTTACAATATTAAATAGTGACTGCATTCATTTTATTTGTAAGCTTATGATTCTATTAATCATAAACGAGCTTCTTTTTTCACCCAACCTTCATTTCTGGTTAGTTCTTAGATTTATCAAGAGCATTCTGATTACTATTAAGTCACTCCTATATAGATGGTACAGTAAATGTAGTATGTATTTGCAATATTTGTAGTATGTTGAGCTTTCATTTTGTATCTCTAGCTTATTTCTAATGCAATATTCTCTACCCACAATTTTCAGTATTTCACAACAAAGCCTTATGCATGTGATCCATCAAGTTTGCCAAAATACCCACCTAGCAAAGAGATTGATGCTAAACATCGTGAAGATGCACGGAGGTGAGAATCTCTCTTTTTGTTTTTTTGTTTAACAAGATTTAATCTAAACAACCTTGCCGTGGTAGGAGTTATTTCATGCCCAGAATCACCATATCTAATCTGACAAATCACTATCGTGCACATATAAGATATAGAACTATTAAAAGAGATGCTGCAAAGTCTGTGGGCCTTGCATTGTACCATTCTGTTGATTAGGGTGTTTGAAGACTAATAACATAAGAAAAGTGGATGTCCTATGAAGAGTAAGTTATCCCATTGTGCTTTTGACAGCACATAACAATTGGATGTACAAGCTGAACTGCAACATGAACTGCACAATCTCCTAGAAAGTGAAAATAATGTAATTGGTTGAAATCCTTAAAATTAGTCTTACTGGTGTCAGGAGAAATATACTAACATAGTGGGTTCATAAAGCCAATTAGCCAATCAAAATATAGGTAAAACTCGAGGAATGATTTTATTTATTTATTATTTAGCAGAAGATAGTACTATCTCTTATAACGGTAAGTATGAAGATGATAAAATGATGTAAACCTTTTCAGGCTGTGGTTCCAAATGCATGCATACACATTAATAGTGCGTACATTTGTATGAAGTATAAATTCTCCACAGTATGGTTTGGATCTGCCAAAATGTTGATCCCGTTAGCTACATACTTTTCTTCTAGGTAATTATGTCATCATTTAAAATGGATTAATATATAAGCATTGATATTTCAGGAAAAAGATTGGTGGGAGAGTTCGTGGACCTGAAACACGGAAGTCAACACGAAAAACCCACGGAATGAATAAATTAGCACCAGTAGAGGTCTGTATGTTTCTGTGTTTGGAGATATATGTTCATGCACTGCTTACCAAAGGATCCAATTCTAAAGGATCAGCTTTTTTCTACTTGCAGGATGTGGCAGGCCAAGCACAGTGTCCTTCAAAAATTAATGGCAATAATGTGCATATTTTAAAAGGAGATGTCATTTTAGGCAGGGAGATCCCGAAGCTACAAGTTGAAGAGCGTGAGGAGGCTTCCCATGTAAAGAATGCATCTCATGGAGACATTCCCTTTTCTGGTCCCTTGCAAGTTTCTACATCTAGTGGCTTTGCATGGGCGAAAAGGCGAAAAGATGATACATCTATAATATCTCACAGTAGGACTATCTCAAGAGGTCACATTAATAACACATTAGAATCTTCTGTTGTATCACATGGGAGAAATAATTATGATCCAAAAAAACATGATACTGAGGACAATATATATGGGGGTGGCACTAATTCTAGAGGCCATGACTACGAGGCTGCCAAGCTTGCTATGCTTAAACAATGGGGCCAGTTTGAGCGTCCAGATTCTTTTGATGCTTCTGATGGATACCATTCACAGGAACTATCATTGGCACTGTACCAAAGAGAGGAAATGGCAGCCAAGAGAAATAATTTGGTACGTTTGTAAATATTAGAACTAAATATTTATTGAATTTTGCTTTTAACATCTAATATTGGTTTAAATCTTAGTTGAAATTGAAGTAATTTTGGTTGCTATTTTGCAATGTTGTTTTGAAAAATATTGCAACATGTCATGCTTCTGAATTGCTAATATCCGACAGGAATTCCACAAAAAAATGTCAAATTTTGTCAAAATACCGAACCTTGTTGTGATGAGTGAAGCTTTGGCCATTAATGTTTTCCTTCCATTTATTTTTAATAGGTGTACTAGTATTAGTAAAGTAGCCCCTGAATGTTTAAGCCCATTAAAGTAAATGGTGCAGTTTTTTCCCCTTACTTTTGGAAGCAAGGGTGATGTTTATTAATCAGAATCACAGTGTATACATAAAAAGTACAAAGTGCTCAAACAACTTTTGTCTAGTTAACTCGGATGAAGTGGATGGAGGTGATGGTTATAGAGGATGAGGCACTGGTGCAGATGGTGGTTGAGGCAGTGGCATTGAGGGCAGGTTGGTGATGTTAGCTCAATAATGGAGGTGTTGGTAACTGAGATGGTTTCATAATGACAGGTGACAGCAGATAATGAGATTCTGGGAACATGTTCCAATATTTTGTTATTCATTTGGAAGTGTTAACTGCTTGCTTCGTAAGATCTTCTTGAAAGAACAAGAACATTTCCAAAAAAAAATAAAAAAATTAGATAGGCTTAGCATGTGCCATTTCACATATATTGTTCAATTTTGCTATTTAGAAATCGAGAACATTGATTGGGAAATAGAGCCCCCACCAGCCATGTCTAAGTGAGGGATTGATGAACTGCCCTTTCTCATATCTTTGTACATAATTACTCAAGTTCTTTAGAATACTTATTGAACCCGCTTAACTGTATTAATATTGGTGCTGATGCAGGGTTATCAAGATCAAGGGGACAAGGTTGAATTTTCTGGACCCTTGCTATCTCAATCAAATAGAATTGATGAACTCCTAGAAAGACACGAGCGCCAAATCCGTCAAGCAGTTCGAAAGTCTTGGTTCCAAAGAGGTATAATGATAAGAGTATATACAGTAGGGGTTCCAAAGTAATTGATTTCCAGTCCAAACAGAATTTAAGTAAAAGCGAAAGAATTGATTGTGTGGTTATGCCATTATTTTCAATAATAACTTTGAACCACTTAAAACAGTTTTGTAGTGATTTTAGGGACATCAGATCAAGTTATAATGGAATGGCAACTAGACTCCACTGATAGTGAATTGTATGGAATATAATTACCATAATACCATTATATGCTTGCTTGCATAATAATCTTCTTGATGGCTAAACATGACTGATATTTGATCTTTTCGAATGCAGGTAGAAAATATGGCAAGTGATTGTCAAATATCGACAATTCTAGGAAAATTGTCAAGAGAAGAAACCTGTACCAGATGGTAAGAAAATCCCAACAGCTAAGATCTAAGAGGACCAAGTCTAAATGGGTCTCACCCAGCAATCTGAACTTAAATTGAAATGAACAATCAATTTTGCGGCACATGCAGTAGATTGGTAATGAGAAAGAGTCACTAATAGACATAAAGGAAAGGAGCAAGGAACGAGGAACGAATTGGTTGGCATATTTCAATCTAACCATGAATATGGAGTTGTAGTTTTGGTTTCTCAGTTAGATCCAATATATTACCACATTGTTTTTCATTATCAATTCTTTTCTTATAATAGATGTGTTGTATCTATCCCACTCTGCACTGTACAGATTAATGGCATTTGATATTGGGAATAGTCATTCATGTATACGTTTGTGATTCATTTAGATATCATTTATAAGATTTTGTTTCTCCCACCCTTGGTGTAGCTTAGGTAGGGTACCGTGCTGGGCTAGGAATGGCACAATAAGGATTTTAGGGGTACGGCACAAGCAGCCGGCCTAGCCCCAAGTGGCCAGGCTGGCGTGCCGTCCCGTGTGCCAGCTTGATGGGCCTTAACAGGTCAGCCTGTCAATTACAATTTTTTTTTTTTTTTTTTAAGTTTTAATTTTTATTTTTTTAATTAAAGTATTAAATTTATTTCTTATAATATTATTTTAACAATTTAACTTATGTATTTATAATTTGATAATCTTATTTATTATTTTAGTCTAATAAAATAAAATATAAAAAATAGATAAATGTATTTAATAAAATAATTCAAAGAACAAATAAAGATGTAGGAAAATATGAAATAGATGAAAATATGAAATGATGGATTATTTAATAAAAAGTGTGTAAGTCTAAATCAGATAAAAAAAAAATATAGGTAAAGAAATGAAATTTATTTATTTATGTAGATTTTAGTATTACATGATTACCTCGTTAAAAATCTTACCAAGAAAAATCCAGTGGGATAAAAACTTGGTAAGGGAAAAAGAATGCAATTGAATAACAAGTAGTCAAGTACATGTATATGTATAATTAAAAATTTAAAAATAAAAACGATAAATAACTCTTTAGTCTTCACTCATGGTTATTGCCAGAACTGACACACGTCGTTTGTGTATGTCAAAAGATTGTTCTTTTGTATTTCTACCTCGCAAGTGCACAAGTCAAAAGACAAGTACAGCAACAAGCAAGGGCATCGTTCTGCAGGAAGGTGTCATCCGTCAACCGTCTCAAGTTTTAGAGTTTATTGAAAACATTTTAAATAGAACATGGAAGTGGTGAGAATAGTGTGTGTGAAGTGTATTGTGTGCGGTTGTGTGTGAGACAATGGAAATGAAAATAAAAATAACCTAAAAACTAATGATAGAAATGTAACCGGGTGTTTGCCTTTCTAAATTACTCTACTCCTAAATTAAGTTAATCTACTCCTAAAGGCAAGACACTCTAAGACACTCTAAGTTATAACAGCCGAATCAATTTTTCTGCTTCGCGCACCAGTTACTCAAATGTGCATAATTTCCTTTAGAAAAGCTAGAATTGCAATCCGTAAAAATATTCTGGAAACTAGAAATATGGGGTGTTCCGAATATATATAGATCTCAACGTGGTTCGATCTGAGGAAGGAGATATGATCTTCACAAGTTGGATGTTCAGCACAAGCCAATACAATTTCAGCCCTTGTAGCCTCTAAATCTCTTCGATTAAGCTCTAACACATTATTTAAGGAATATAACCTACACAAGGCTCACAAAACACATTAAAACACCAAAAATTCTAAAAAAACGAGTGCAAGAGATCGAAAATGGGGACCTCAATTAGGTATCGAAATTATTCGATCAGGAACCCTTATCGACGTATAAATTGACAAAATTTTGAATAACTTCTTCATCCTCTATTTGATGTTGCATCCGCATTCAAGCATGCTCCCAATCTCAAAGGCATGTTAATACCTCCACCATCTCAAGAGATAAAGAAATTCTTCTTGGTTCAATTATACGTCCACTCGTGCTGAATGCCTGTTCTGAAGAAACAATGGACATGGGGATAACGAGTACGTCACGTACTAGTTGTGATAGTACAGGGTATATGTTGTTATAGTTCTTCCACCATAATAGCAGATCAAATTCCTCCATGTTTCCAACTGATTCAAACTAAGTTTCAAGGAAGTTGTTGAGTTCAGCACCTTGAGTTGGAGTAGATCTTACAACTGGAGGTTGGGATGAAGAACTTGATGAGCTCCCAGTGGAAGTCCCTTGCCCACCCCTTCGGAGAATGCTCCAACTTCTCTACAACGAGAGTATGTCTCGTTCTTCCGATGGTTGTGTGTTTATGTCGCCAAACCTGCACTCATAAAGACTAAAAACTTCGAACAACTTGGTCCGCAGGTCAATATACTATTCAGTAAAATCTAGGTTTAAGTTAAAACCAATATAATAAAGAAAAGTTTCTAAATCAAATAATTTAACCCTAGTATCTAGTATAACGCCTAAGGCATAAAGGAAAGGAATTTTAGACCGGTATTTTTAAAATTTGTTTTCCATGGCAACAACTATAGTGCCTAAGATTTGATCAACTCTATAAAGGTTTAACATTTTAGACATTTCCACAATATAATGGATTTCCTAAGAAGATGTGGGGTAATAGACCCCAAAAAGAATTAGAGTGGAATCGTAAAAAAACCCTTAAAAATTTAACAAAAATCTTTGCCACATACCAATCGTCTGAGGTTCATACTTGATGGCTAATTTCGGTCATTTTCATGTTATAAAAACCTGAAATAGTGACAGAATAATCCAAAGAATTTTGCAGCATTAAGTAAGTAGAGTTCCACTTTACCGACATATCTATTTGAAATCATCGGGGTCGTAGAGAGTTAGCTTGACATTATCTGCCAAATTTTGACAATTTGGATTAGAGTTGTTGATCCAAGAAAGGGTATCTTTGATGCGATCTATACGATTGCCTACAACCTTCAAGCTAGATTTTAGAACTAAATTGAAGATGTGACATGCACACCATTGGTGGAAGAAAAAACCCCCATCTCGCGAGACATTGTTTTTAAAAAACAAGGCAATAGAGCTAGTATTTGATGATGCATTATCTAATGTGATAGAAAGGATGCATTGAGTTATTCCATAATCTTGTAAAACAGAAATAATGAATTGATAAATATTTTCTATGGTATGTTGAAAATCCATATGACAAAAACTAAAAATTCTTTTTTGTATCTTCCAATCATAGTCTAAATAGTGTCATGTGACTAGGGATGACAATTAAACCCGAACCCGTGGAACCCAACCCGCTTAAAGAGGGTTTGGGTTGGGATAAGTGTACCCATGGGCGGGTTTGGGTTTGGGTTTAAAAATTGTACCCGTCACGGGTTTGGGTTTGGGTATGGATTTGGAAAAAAATCCATACCCGAACCCGTGTACCCGCGAACAATAAAAATTATATAATATTTTATTATTTAAAATATTATAAATATTATAAATTTAAACTCCAATAAAAACTTTTTAATTATATAGAGAATAAAATGTAAACATTTCAATCTATTAACTGTTTTTATTCTTTAAAATTATAATATTTCATATATTTAAATAATATAGAAATAATTTTCAACAAAAAAAAAAATTGGCGGGTTCGCGGGTTTTACCCATGGACCCGCTTGTTTCACGGGTTCGTGGGCGGGTTTGGGTGTCCCCCAAACCCGCGGGTAAAACCCAAACCCGAACCCGTTTATTTTCGCGAGTTCACGGGCGGGTTTGGTAGACACAAAATTTCGTGGGTTTGGGTTTGGATTTTGCCAAACCCGCCCGAACCCGCCCCATTGCCATTCCTACATGTGACACACAAACAGTCCTATTTGGAATATGGGTTCCAAATATCGGAAGTTAGTGCAATAGAAACACTTAGATGCTATAATTCAACGATCAAGTTTTCTCGTTCGGTGTAAGAATATTTTTTTAAATCGCTCGTAGTGGTGTTTCTAGAAACATCTTTAAATTATGGGTTGTAGGCTTTTTGGATAAATTTTTCATAAAAAACACTGTCACCAAAATTAATCGGTTGATCAGTTTATGCAATATAATGTGCCATACAATCTCTAGCATACACGGAGTCATAACTCCACGTCGTAATGGATCCGTATGGGTTCCGTTGTAGTTGTGTCTAGGTTGTAGTATCTACATACCCGTGTTTAGGCATGCATTCTTTTCAAATGTCTCATTCCAAATCCAGAACCGGTATATAAAGTTTTACAAAATTTACAGTGAGCCATTGTTTTTACCTTACTGTCTGGGTCGAGTCCGTTTTCTCGGTCAAAGCAATCACATACCTTAGATGCCGTCTTTTTGGGACGTGATGTCGGTGTGGAGGAGGAAGGAGCTGGTCCTGCTGCCGGTTCGGTAACACTTTTTCCTGGTGTATAAAGGTTAAATTCATCATTGTCCATGTTAAAACCATCTGGAAAAATAGAATGATTAGGATCCATTTCTTACAATATAATTATTAACTCATTAGTCATTAATTAAGCATAAAAATATAAAATAAAATAAAATACATAATAACTGCCTAAGCATAAATATTGAATATAAAGTAAAACCTAAGAATAAATATTAAAATTAAAAACTAAGAATAAATATTAAATATAAAGTAAAACCTAAGAATAAATATTAAAATTAAAATTTAAGCAATTAAGCATAAATATTAAAATTAAAAAATAAGCATAAATATACAAAGCATAAATATTAAATATAAAATAAAACCTTAGAATAAATATTAAAATAAAAAACTAAACATAAATATACTATGCACAAATATTAAATATAAAGCAAAACCTAAAAATAAATAATAAAATTAAAAACTCAGCATAAATTATAAATATACTAAACATAAATATTAAATATAAAGTAAAACCTAATAATAAATTTTAAAGAATCTGAAGAATATCATGGGTGTTTTTGGGAATTATGGTGATATTTCAGGCCTCTTGGTTAACTGGGGTAAGTCCTCCATTTATTTCGGAACTTTTGTCTCCCTTTCTCGAATTGGTAGTTTGCAGTCTTACATGGTAAAACCTCAAAGAGGAAACATCCACGGGTTGATACCACAACCACCGGCAAAGCAATTCACTATGAAAGAAAGAGATACACACTCAATGCAATCAACTCCTAGTCTATTCACAAGACATAGTGAATCACTTCACTACTCCCTATCCAAGATGAGTCTTTCACCTTTAGGAAGCAACTTCCTATCCAAAGCTTTCAAGCCTCTAGGAAGATTTCCTTGCTTAGCTATCTAGATCCAAAGATCCTAGTCAAGCTTCCCTAGCTCAACCATCCGAAGTTTCACACTCATAGCTAAGACTTTTGCTTAGTTATTCGGATCCTCTTGATCCTAACTTAGACTTCTCGCTTGGCTATCCGGAATCCTTTCCTAGCCAAGTCTTCTTGCTCAAGATAAAGCTTCACTCACTTTAATCAAGAGACTTCAACCTTTTCACAAGGCAATGATCTAGGTGATGCAAATGATGCAAATCACAATCAAATAAAGCAATATGATCAAACAAGCTTTATGAACATGCTTAGAGATATTCTAGGATATGCTATCAACAACCAATCACAAATGTACCTAGAAATCAATGCATGTAAATCAATAAGAACAAGTCAAGAATATTCAATATATCACACAAAAATTCTTTGTTCTTAGATCATGAAATTAAACCTAGAAATTATCAAGAGATACATCATACAAGATATTTATAGAATCAATTTCAAGTTTAATCAAGTTTAGCAAAATATGTTCAAATAAGATCACAAGGCTAAAACTCAATCAACCAATCAATCATACAAACCTAGAATGTGAACTAACATCATTCTTAACACATTTCATCTATCAAATAAGAAGATTAAAAGAGATGATTAAAAATGAAAGTAAGAAGAAGATGTTTCACATACAAGCATGAACCTCGGACTGAAATCTGCACACAGCGAAGAATAACGAAGTCATTTGGCTCTAAAAATGCTTGGGGTTTGTAGCTCTCATCAAGACCAACATTTTTAGCTATTGAATCAAGTGATTCAGAGTTAAGATGAGAAAGTTATGATTGAAACAAGATACCAAAAATCATGAAGAAATTCTGCACATTCTTTCTTTTTCAATTTTCTTCAAGTTATGTTTGGAGGGAGGGAAAAAATGTTTTTTAAAAGAGAGAGAGAGGGAAAATGAAGCACCCAATTGAAGTGTGCCATGTCACCTCCACGTGTGGCACATGTGGGTAGAGAGGCTGCCTGGCTGTATGGCACACGTGGCTCACACGTGGACTCCAAGCTTGGCCGTTGGCCATGCTTGCTCCTCTCGCGCACCTTTCGCGTTCTTCAGCCGTATTCGGGCTTTTGAACTCCGATTTTGAATCCGTTTTCGGATTACAAATTGTGACTCCCTCACGCACAACGGCGACTATTAAACTTTGACAAAAGGTTGAGAATTCATCTCAGAAAATGACAACGAAGACAACTCAACGAATGAGAACGCAAAGTAGCATAGCTACATCGTTTGGACTCGAAACCTAAAGAATGAGTAACCGAAATGACCGGGACTCAATAAGGAATCAAAAGAGAACATATTCAAGTCCAAAAAACAAGAAACAAAAACAAATAAACAAAATGTCATACAAGCATGCTATATCCAAGTGATAGTCATAAACCATGCAAATCTACAATGTTTGTCAATATGAGAATAATGCATGTGCATACTTAAATAAGTGTGAATGTGTTATACCAAATGTTTGCACAAAAATTCAGGTACACACATATATGAATTGTGTGTGTGTGCGCTTACACCTTGCAAAAGGAAGAAGGATCTTGATACCTTAGCATCCAAGAACGAGCTTTCCCTTTTGAAGACGACATTTGCATGAGACGTTGCTTTTAACCTTTGAAGCTTCTTTTCTCCAAGAATCACCTAAGCAACTAATTAATACAAACAAAGAGAGTTTTTCAATGGAATCAAGCCAACAAAGATCTAGGATCTTACAATCTCTCCGTTTGGCTATTCCATGGTAAAACCTCATCCTCACCATACAATGTTCACTCCAATAAACTCAATGTTGATTGCATTCTCTCATCCATTACAAAGAGATCCCTAGATTAAAGGATCTTCAAGTCTTCTTGAGTCTTCAAGAATCCCTTCTTTGAACGTCAAAGTACCTATGAGAAAAGAAGCAAACCAACAAGAGATCTTCTTCCAAAGAAGAATGGTGAGATATCATCACATAAACAAATAACAAGACTTCCCTTATCTCATACAAAAAAAATGCATTATCTCAAGTGAATAATTGTTTTCATATTAAAGCTCATCCTAAGTTTCTCAACCTTGTTAAGCCAAGAATTCTTGTCTCCCCCTAAATACAAGAATTCTCCCCCTTAAGACAAAGTCTCCATAAAAGCACAAAGAGGTACAAAACTAACACATTTGGAACATTTTTCCACACATGATGTGAGGTATACATTTTTCTCCCCTATATCAAACATGGATTCCTCCATATCAAACATGGTGAGGTATACAATTTCTTCCCTTTTTTGTCAAGGAATAGACAAAAGACACAATAGATAAAGAACGAGATATTAAGCAAACAAATCGTATAAAAAGTGAAGTTGAATAAACTAAAGCTCCCCCTTAACATATGCTCTACATATTATCACCAAGTAGATTTGTTCACAAGGGATCCACACATTCAAACATTCACACATTCAAGCAATAAGAGAAAATATTTCATCACTTTTCAAAGTCCAAAAGAGAATCATAGATTTTCATTAATCTCTCAAAAATATTCTCACATTGCTAATGAATTAAGCACATAAGCAAATTTGTGTGTGTGTGAATGCTTCTCACATATATAGAAGGAGTAATTGTGATATCAACATGCAAACTATTTCCACACCTATCCATCTAAAGCATTTCCAAAAATAGGTCAAACCGATATTCATCCGGGTTTTTGCTTTTAAAAGGAATAGATATCAACATGTGAGCGTGTGTGTGCATGTGGCCCATTTATCCGTTTCTATTTGACAACCCGAGCTTTTCACAATTCTCAACTATACACCATTAAACCCTTTTTTTTTTTTTTTTTTTAAATTTCTTTTAGACTTAGAATCAAAGATTTTTTTTTAATGATTCTTTTCAACACTTCTTTGATTTTTCTAACAAAAACATATACACCTCATGGCAACTTTCACTCATCACAATGGCGTAGCCCTTTCCTACATTGGGCAGCTGCACAACCAAGGTGTGTAGCCCTTTCCATGAGGGTGCTCGTTGAATACTATGTAGTGCTGAAGCAAAATGGATACATACCATAGGTCATCTATCATGTACTAAGCAATAAGCTTCTAGATGCATCCATAATCTACACATATTCAACCACAAAAACTCAAAACTAAAACATATAAGAGAAGCATTAGTGCACTTTTCAAAAATAAGTTTTTCAAGCTCAAGAGCATGATCTAAAAACAATAGAAGTTACTTGTTAAAGATCACTACTTCTCAAGTGAGTAGCTCTCAAAGATAATGATATTCAAATAAAATTTTGCTCATTAATCCACTCACAATCACACAAAGACATCAATCAACACAAATCATGCCAATGGACATTCTAAGAGTTTTAAACCTCTCTTTGTCCAAGGGCTTGGTGAACAAATCCGCAAGTTGATTTTTAGTAGGCATATGCTCTAGAGTAACAATAGAATGTTCAACTAGATCTCTAATGAAATGATGCCTAATGTTTATGTGCTTTGTGCGGGAGTGTTGAACCGGATTTTTAGAGATGTTAATGGCACTTAAGTTATCACAATAAAGTGTCATTTTCCTTGTTCTATCTCATAATCCTAAAGGATTTGTTTCATCTAAAGTAATTGTGTGCATGCACTTCCGGCCGCAATGTACTCGGCTTCGGAAGAAGAAAGGGAAACAAAATTTTGTTTCTTACTTGACCAAGAAACCAAGTTATTCCTAACGTAAAAGCAACCGCCGGATGTGCTTTTACGATCATCTATGTTTCCCGCCCAATCAGCATCACAATAGCCTACTAGGATATCATTGGTGTCAAATGAATAGAATAGACCAAGACTATGAGTCCCTTTGACATACCTAATGATCCTCTTGATGGCTTTTAAGTGAGATTCCTTAGGATTAGCTTGAAATCTTGCACACAAGCCAACACTAAAGCGTATGTCTGGTCTACTAGCCGTTTGGTCAACACTTTTCCCTTTTTCATCTTTGTCAAGTTTTAGAGTAGTACTCATTGGTGTTTCAAAATCTTTTCCATTTTCTAGGCCAAATCTCTTAACAAGGTTTTTAGCATATTTAGATTGGTTCAACATTATGCCCATGCTAGTTTTCTTTACTTGCATTCCTAGAAAATAATTCAACTCACTGATGAGGCCGTTTGATACTCAACAAAATGATGTTTTATGTTCTTTTTAAAACCGTATTTTAACCACTTAAAAATCCTTTAAGATAAAATTCTTAGCAAGTGGTAAACAAGATTCGTTCCATAGGGAGATGGAGAATGTATTAGATCAATAGACTAATCTTAAACAAGAAAATAAATCATTGAAAATGGATAGTTGTTTGGGTTTTACAACCCACAAAATTGCAATTAAAAATAAACATACAAAAGTGATATGAAAAATAGAAGACTCAACAATCTTGATAAGATAGATGATAAAAAATAATTAATGGAAGATAGAGAATAGATTGAGTTACTCATGGATTTGGGTAATGCTTTTAAGCCTCAATAATGACCAATCTCATTCATGCTAACCATTTGTTTTCTAAAGTGTGCTTAGGTCATTACTATGAACACTAAACACATTCCCACCTCAATGCCTAACCGATTAAGGAGAGGGGGTCAAGGTGGGATTAGTTGAGTACAAATCAAGGTTTGGATTAATGGGGTTGATATACCCACCACTAATCCATCCTAATCACTAAGTTCTTCAACCAATCAAGGGTGTCAATCCAAGATTGGTTTCACAACAAATTATCCCACACAATAATATGATCTACTAGTGGTATACAATGCAAATCACAATAAGCATAAGATCTAAATGTAAAGTGAAAAGGAAACAAGTAGAGATTCAATTACAAATAGCTAAGCAAATACCTATAACCATAAGTTCCCCAAATCTATCCCCTAAATTAGGGGTTTAGTTACACATAGTTACAATCAAATGAATATGAAGTAATAGTTAAGGAAATCACCCTTAGGCCTCCTTCTTTAGAGCTTGCTCCTTCCTTTCCCTTAATGCTCCTAGTGTCAAGAATGGTAAAAGAGGATGTGTATAAATAGGTGGGTGTCTAATGGTACGTGACAAAGGTATGGAAATGGAGAAGATGGAAAGAGAGGAATGGTTGAATGTAGTAATCAAAACATTTGTGTTGAGGTTTGGGATGGAAAAGATAGTTCAAGTTTAGAGAATGGAGGAAGTTGAAGAGTGAAAAAAGGATGAGAAACTAGGGTTAGATTTAGTAGGAATTCGTGCTCTCTAAGAATGGTGTCTCTCTCAAGTTTGGAAGAAGAATAATATATATAGTGGCCATGGACATGTACTGATAACCGTTGGAAAATCTGATGTGGCAAGGTGTCTCCACTTCCATTGTCGCCATTTGTCATGGCGACACAAGTGGCGACAGACGGTTATTCCTTCTGAGATTCATATGTCACCACAATCTTCATCTTTTTCGCCATTTTGCAACTGGTGACAACCCTTGATGCTTTCAAAAATCTTCTGTCGCCATGGCGACGCTTGACTTCCTTCTATGTCGCTATATGTCAAGTGGCGACGACACCTGATTGAATTAGCCTGGAATAAAACCTTCTGTCGCCATGGTGACACAAGTGGCGAAGCTTTGTGGCGACAATGCCCTGTTTTGCCAACTTGTGCACCTTTTGAATCAAGCTTCACATTTTCTTCACAAAAGCACTTGAGACCAAAATAAACATGAAATGCTCAATTTAACACTATTAAATACGGGGACATGCTCGAGAATCAAGCATAAAGAGACGGGAATGAGGTACAAAATCATACCAAATTTGGCTTGATCAAATACCCCCAAACCTATCTTTTGCTAGTCCTCGAGCAAAATAATCACAAATCAACCCCAAAGACAAGCATCAAGACATTTCAAAGGTTTTAATACCCTCTAACTTCTCCAATCAAAGACTTTTCTTATGAAAAATAATTATGCAAAACCAATATGGAGAGATTAAAACAATGATGCACTAGTGAGTATTTAAACATGTAAGAGAATGTTAAGCAAAGTTTAAGAGCATGCCACTCTAGATATGATTGTACGTAATGCGACCTTACATTCAAAATGCCAAAGCTTCAAAGCAAAGGTGCTATTTGGTTTAGAATGTAATTCGCCTCGATAAATAATCCTCGCCTGATTCTTTCTTTTCTTTTCATTAATTCCTAAGTTTCGCTCAAAATACATATGCAATATGAATTCATGTCATGGATATCTAATTGATTGCATATGATGACATTTAAAGTGCAATTTCTAATAAGTAAGTCTCATGAATGGAATTGTAAGCCATGAATTAGAAAGAGCATGTATCAATAACATTTAACAATGTGGATGAAAGTAATTAAATACTCGAGGTGTGTTTAATATATAAAGCTAGAGGGGGGGGGGGGGGGGGGGGGGGGGGGGGGGGGGGGGGGGTGTGGATAGATTTTATCTAATTATTACCCAATTTTCGCATGCATGTCAATTTTACGAAAATACCCCTACTAGTCAAAAATACATACAAGTGTAATATAGTGCGGAATTAATAAATGACACTTGATGTATACGTGGAAAACCCAACCACTGGGAAAAAACCACGGGCTGTATAGTGCGCCACACTCGGAACTCGAAATCACTAATTGAAATGAAGTTTACAACCTATGTAGACCTCGTCTAACACTCCGGTTTGTAACCCCTCACTTCTACCCAGCGGGCCTTTATTAGCAACCCTATTCCAATTTGCTCGATCCTCGAAGTCACTACTTGTAATGATGTTTACAGCCAATCCCGGTCTGTAACCCACCACTACTACCCAGCGGGCCTGTAATAACAACCCTAGACCAAGACTTCAATCTCTCAAAAGAGATGCACAACCCTATGTGAATATGTATGAATATTCAATTAATGCAATAAGAGCTAGGGTACTCTAAATGCTTATCTAGGATGATGATATATTCAATTTAAATCAACCCTAGATATCAATAGCTAAATGACATGTCAAATAGCTTAGCTAATCAAGATTAATTAAAAACCTAATTAGCTATCACAAACAACACTCAATCAATTCATCACAAATAATCTCTTTTCTTGTATTTAGCATATGATCTAAAACATACAAGTAATTTAAAAGAGATGGCTTGGTATTTAAAATACTACAATAAGATGAAATTAATCAAAATCTTACCAAGCAAGTTGTGATGATGCAAACCCATACATGGATGCACTCTATATAGACATAGGAGATGCAATATGAAATTTGATGCAAAAGGGGTTTGATTTGAGTGGTTAAAGTTGAGTTCTTGATTTGATTTTCTCTCAAAATCTATCTTTGAAGATTAGGGTTCTTAAGAGTCAAAGAACTTGATCAGAGATTGAGAAAGTGTGATATTTATAGACATCAAGAATTGGGCATGTGAAAAGACACTTTTGCCCCTGAAACGCACCGTTCGGCGGTTTCAATCGGCGGCCAGGCCGCCGATAACGACCGCCGAATTAAGCTCGTGAAGAACAGAGCATTAACGGCGGTTTCAAACGGCGGTTTCATTCAGCGGTTTCGTGACCGCCGATCCAACCGCCGAATCAAACCCGAGGGATTAAAATCTATCAGGTATGAACGGCGGTTTCGAACGGCGGTCGTGACCGCCGATCTTGACCGCATAATTGCTTCAGACCAATCTGGACTGAAACGGCGGTTCCATTCGGCGGCCAGGTCGCTGATAATAACCGTCGATCACCAACAATGGTGAAAACCAAGGAGAAGCCAAGGGCATTCTCCATAGGCGGTCTTCGCGCGAAACCAAGCACTCATTAGTGCAAGCGCGGACGTTTCCGAACAATGTCAGGAAACGAATTATAAGGCACAAATACACACAACAAGATATATCAACCAAAGTGCTAGTGTGTAGAGTGACATGTGAAGAGATGCACATAAAAATAAGCAAGTATGCAATCATAGCAAGAATGCTAAGTGTGTGTGTGCTACTAAATCTCTTCAAAGAAAAACAAGCACAAGAGATTATACCTTTGGCGTGCTTGTCCTCTTGAGGTCTTGGAAAGGGTCTTGATCTTCAATAATCACCTAGACTACCCTTACAACCAAACCCCAACATGTGGTTTGACCACGAAATAAGCCAATCAATTAATGGGAATCCTTACAGTGGACACTTCTAAAGATCATGAAGGTATTTCTTTTGGTTGTAACGGGGCCTTAGGTGATGGTGAAACAAAGAATGGGGCAATGGATAACAAAGAACCAATGATTACATTAAGGCATACATTCTAATTATGAGTTCCGATGCTTCACACATATTGCTCACACACTAGGCATCCAGGCTTACAATTTCAATTCATATATGCACTCTATGTTAGGATTATGCTCAATAGCAAGAGTGTAATGTTGTAATTAACAATCTTTTTCATATTAATAAAGTGATTTTTGGTTTAACAAATCTTATAGCATTTATAGTTTAATATTATAATTGTCAAAGTAAATAATCATAAGGTCTAAAGACTATGAGAAAAGAAGAATTGTTCGTACATCTGGATATGTATGTGGTAGACACAATTCTTTAGTTAGTCTTGAATATTGTTCACAACTTAAGTTAAAGGTTGGGCACCTTTATCTTGTTAAAGTTGTAGAATTCTTCTGCTAGCATTTGAGTGGGATCAAATGAGATATGATGAGTCTAAAATCATCGGAGTGTCTTCGAACAAAAGAATCTAGTGCACTGGGTGCATTGAACTGGATCACAATGAAATACTTTATCTATAACCGTCAGTAGATAAAAGTCTTTTCATTATCAGGACAATCGGAGAGTCTATCTTAATCCTGAGATAAATGATGGACTTATGGTTGCAAGTGATATCATTTGAGTTATCAATGAGTACGATTATATCGCATAGTCTATCCTCGATAGTTTGGTGATATTCATTTGTTAATCGATAGAGGACTTCATTTATAGATATGGACATCGTGGCTCCATTTATTAAATGAGAGTATAATATCATCATATGGATGTTTTGAGGTAATTGGATATTAAATCTCAACGTTGAGTTTTCGATAGTGTCTATTGAAAACATGGCTTCTGGACAAGTCAAAATATCCAAGTTCAAAACATGGTGATATGAGTAAATATGGTAACTTGGAGAGTTATAGGCGGTCTATGAACTCTTGGCGATTACTGATATTAATCACGAGGATACACTATCTCCAACTTGATTGTCTAGGGTATGAATGAGGAACATCTTCCTTTTCTATCTTTATTTAAGAGTTCAATTTTAGCTCTTTAGTGGAATGAGTTAAAATTAATGGATCGGACCTAAGTGAATCATTTGTTGATTGTGATTAGGTTATGTCTATTGAAGCTTAAATTTAGATAGCCCGCCAAGATCCCCAATCCACACGGACTTGCATGGATCACTTGATATATTCTACCGGACCAATTTATGGGTCCATTTAGAATTGCATTTAATATATTAAGAATATAATTTGCACATTATTTATTTAATGGGCTGCACAATTGTATTAATATATTAATGAAATACATGTGGGCTTGTTTCTTTTAGTAAGAATGGGTCTGGTTCACATGTGGGCTTTTTATTTAAAGTCCAATGGATTAAATGAAATAAGAAAATAATATATGGCCCATTTATTTTAAGTGGGGCGGCAAAGGTGAATAAATTAACCTAATATATTATTTTGTTTCATTGTTTAATTAAATAAGAATTAATTAATTTATTAATTAATTGTTTAATTAAGAAACGAATCTTTTCTGATTAGGAAATATGATTCCTAGAGTTATACTATTGGAAGTAGTATACTAAAATTGAAAGACTTGTTTGATAAGAAAATAAATAATTAATTTTATTTATTTAATCAAATAAGAAGTCTTTTTATTTAGTCAAATAATAGAATAAAATATCTATGAGTTGGATTAGGGTTTGAAGTCTTAAACTAGATGGAAATTAGGGTGCAACACAAACCCTTTTTGGATTGTGATTTGCGGCAACCCTAGTCCCTTTTAGAGAAGGATTTTCGGCAACCCTAAAAGAAAAGATGAAGCAAATTTCGGCCACCTATATATTCATACTTATAGAATTCGGCCACAAGGTTGTTCATTGATACAATTTTCTTCTTCTTCTCAATTCATAGAAAGGTTTTTATTCTACTAAAACATAAAAGAGTGAATAGATTATTCTTTGATGGTACACTAATTGCTTGTTCATCAATAAGCTTTTGTGTACAACATCGATTGAGGTTCACGCGAGTTTCGATCATAAGATTGAGAACTCAAAAGTGACCGGAATAATCTTAGTCTTCTTTTGATTGTTTTGTGACTAACAAAGAAAAAGAAAAGTTTGTTTGTCCATTCTCAGGTTTGCAATTCAAAGAAAAGGGAGACCACGCTCCTAGGTGATCCACGTTCGTGCTAGGATTGAAGATCTTGCGGATTACCGTCGACGTAAGTCAATCGGATCACGCGACAAAAGGTATTCTTCTTTTGTTAGATAATATATATGTTTAATTGATTAAAGGGTTTAAGGTTCATAAAAAGGAAAAATTTTAAAAGTTGCTAAATCTATTTTTAGTTTCGCTTCCGCTGCGTGTACTACGGTATTTATTTTCCTACAATTGGTATCAGAGCCTAGGTTGAACCCTCTTAATTAATTAACGTATATATACGTGGATCTATTTCTTTTTATTGTGATTATGCATGTTTAGAAAGAGATGACACTCTAGGTATTCGCATATATAATTACATGTGGATGCATGGATTTATATATGTTTTATGTGGATTGTTGTTGCTCGATTTTGGTCCTAGATTTTCAATGTAATTATTGTTTCGGAGTTGTAACAAGAAGGGTGGTCTATCATCGCCATAATTCCTTCTTGGTAGTTGCTAGGTTTTTTTTTTTTTTTTTGTTAAGTGCAGTATTTTTTTTGTAATACTACTGCAGTTTTTTTTTTTTTTTTTTTTTTTAATGTGCAGTTTTTTATTTTGTAAAAGTACTGCAGTGAATAAAAAAAAAAAAAAAAATTAATACTGCAGTATTTTATTATTTATACTGCCGTAATGTATTCGGGTATTGAAGATTCGAAGATACGAAGAAAAAGGAAGCAACCGGAACCAAGTACGAGCACCGTGCGCAACCTAGGAGTGGATTGGGCTGCGCATGGCAAGCCCAAACTTTGTGGGCTGCGCACGGCAGCCCTGGGAGGTTTCATGGGCTGCGCACAGCAGCCCCTTTGTGGGGTTGTGGTGTGTGTCGCCCATGGGTGGAGGCCGAAGGATGAGCGTATGGTTGATGGGCCACTTGAAGATCTGATATTCCTAAAACAAATTGTAATTTACTTGTTTTTCTAGGATGGGCCAAAATTGTTGCTATTTAATTTATGCTTAAATATTACAATATTTGTTATTGTATGATAACATGACATATAGAATAGGAGTGCCACTCATATATCTCTTTTGGTATGAACATGCATTGAATGATTTAGGTATCTAAATTGGCTTCTAGATAACTTGGTAAATCATTCTATGGGATTTAATCGCACGCCTTAAATAATTGAGTGGGAGAAGGTGTTTTTGTAACACCTATGGCCTCCAAGGTTAGTTGAGCTTAATTATTTATTGGTAATCCCCCCAAGGGGCGTCCATGAATGGAATTTAGCAACATACTTCCTTACAAGGATAGACTAGACAATGGACTCAAACGAGATCTACTCCCTAAGGAGGGATTTTCGTGAGAGAAAATTGAGGGTCGATATCTTGGTAACACACTCAATGTAATTTTATTGTTATCCTCCCAAGAGTTCTTGTCAATAAAATTGCAAGGCTAAAATTGAAAACGCTGGTTGTTATGTTAACAATTAGGTGGGACCTAGTCTAACTAGTAAATGGTGCGAACTCCCAAAGGAGGCGTAACATTTATGGGTGTTGGATCACCGTTGAATTTTTATGATTGAGTTATTTTTTAATTCAAGATAAATATTTAAAAGTGCTTTATCATAATTATTTACTTATATATGTTTTGTTTTATTCAGAAATCATGACCCCATCACTTATGAACATCCTGAAAGATAACACTTTAACTGGAGATAATTATGTCACATGGAAAAGGAAAATTGGGTTGTTGCTGCAAAGTGAAAAACATAAGTTTGTTCTAACTACTCCTAAACCATCTGCTCCTAATAATGAATCTAGCATAATGTATAGAGATGAGTATGAGCAGTGGAAGACTTCAGATGATATGGCCAAATGTTATATTATGGTCACTATCTCCGACGTGTTGCAACAGCAGCATGAAGGAATGGAGTCCGCTGCTGATATAATGATGTCTCTAGAGGAGATGTTTGCTATGAAGTCCAGGACGACTAAGAGAGAGGCAGCGACTGCTTTTATGAATCTTAGAATGAAACCTGGACAGGCTGTGAAAGATCATATGATGAAAGTCATAGCACATCTCAACATTGCTGAACTGCATGGCGCTGAGATATATGGTGAGACAAAAATTGATATGGTTGTCAATTCATTGTCAGATTCCTTTGATCAGTTCAAATTGGACTACATTTTGAACAAAAAGGAATACACCTTACAAGGCCTGATGCAAGATGTTCAAAGTGCTGAAAAGATCCTTGTGAAAGGCAAGGGTCAGGAGATTCATATGGTTGGTAAAGTTGCTACTGTTAAGGCCCGTCAAAAGGTCAAGAAACAACAGAAGAAAAAGCAATTTGGGCCTACCAAGAAGGAGACCAAGAAAGTAACCAAGATCAAAGGGAAATGCTTCCTTTGTGGTGAAAATGGACATTGGAAAAGTAATTGCCCAAAGTCCCAGAACAAGAAGGAAGAAGGTAATGTTAATTATCTTGAAACATGTTTTCTGGCAGATTCTACTGATTCTTGGATCATAGACTTTGGAGCCACTAATCATGTTTGTTATTCCTTGCAGGGGTTCCAAGAAAGGAGAAGGCTGAGTAAGAATGAAATCAATTTGCGCTTGGGCAACGGAACGTTAGTGTCTGCAAGTGCAGTGGGAGATATTAGAGTTTATTTGGATTCTAGAAGGCATTTAGATTTAATAGACGTTTATTATGTACCTCAATTCAAGAGGAATTTAATTTCAGTTTCTTGTTTGAATAAATTTGGATATTCGGTTACTTTTAATAAAGTCTTTATTATTAGTAAGAATGACAAAATTATTTGCCAAGGTACATTGGAAAACGGTCTATACTTTTTGCATAGAAATATCTCTCACTCGTTAGACACAGAATTAACGGAACCTAATCATAAAAGAGTAAAATTATCAATAGATGAAACCTACCTATGACATTTACGCCTAGGTCATATTAACCTTAATAGGATTAAAAGATTGGTATGTGACGGACCTTTAAGTGACTTAAAGGTTGATGATCTACCAACTTGTGAATCATGTTTGGAAGGTAAAATGACCAAAAGGTCGTTCTCTGCCAAAGGTGCAAGAGCCACTGAATGTTTAGGATTGATACACACTGATGTATGTGGACCTATGAGCATTCAAGCTAGAGGTGGATATGAGTACTTCATCACCTTCACAGATGATTACTCGAGATTTGGCTATGTGTATCTCATGCGACATAAGTCGGATGCTTTTGACATGTTCAAAGCATTCAAAGCTGAAGTAGAAAATCAGCTTGAGAAACACATAAAAATCTTGAGATCTGATCGTGGTGGAGAATATCTATCTGGTGAGTTTCAGCAATATCTTATTGATAATGGGATAGTTTCTCAGTTTTCTGCACCAGGAACACCTCAACAGAATGGGGTGGCAGAAAGGAGAAATAGAACTCTTTTGGATATGGTTAGGTCTATGTTGAGTTATTCAACACTTCCTATTTCTTTTTGGGGATATGCTTTACAAACTACTATATACATTCTAAACGATGTACCATCTAAGTCAGTTCCTCAAACACCGCATGAGTTGTGGACTGGGCGCAAGCCTAGTTTACAACACTTAAGGATATTTGGTTGTCCTGCGCATGTGTTAAAAGGAAAGACAGAAAAGATGGAGTCCCGTTCAGAAACATGTATATTTGTAGGGTATCCAAAAGAAACTAAAGGATATTATTTCTATAGTCGTTCAGATCTTAAAGTATTTGTTTCGACAAATGCTAAATTTATGGAAAAGGACTATATGAATGATTTTGTACCTAGAAGTAGAATTGTCCTGAATGAGATGTCAGGAGATACAATTCCACGAGAGGTTACACAACCAAACCCAATTGTAAGTTCCGATCCAACACAAGATCAACAACGTACCATTCCTCGTCGTAGTGGGAGGGTTAGAACACAACCCGAAAGATACATCGGTCTGGGAGAATCAGTGGAGAATCTCCCGGACGACTATGATCCCTACACGTACAAGGAAGCTATGGAGGATGTTGATAGTCGCCATTGGCAAAAGGCAATGCAATCTGAGATTGAATCTATGTTTGATAACAAAGTCTGGTCCCTTGTAGACTTGCCTAAAGGGATAAAACCCATTGGGTGCAAGTGGGTATACAAGAGGAAAAGAGGTATGGATGGAAAGGTGGAAACCTTTAAAGCTAGATTGGTAGCTAAAGGGTATACACAGAAAGAAGGTATCGATTACGAGGAAACCTTCTCTCCTGTGGCCATGCTTAAATCCATTAGGATACTCTTATCCATTGCAGCATCTTTAGATCTAGAGATTTGGCAAATGGACGTCAAGACAGCTTTCCTTAATGGAAGTCTTGACAAAAGCATCTACATGATGCAACCAGAGGGATTCATTGAAAAGGGCCAAATGGAAAAGGTATGCAAGTTGGAAAAATCCATATATGGATTAAAGCAAGCATCCAGATCCTGGAACATAAGGTTCGATCAAGCTGTCAAAGGTTTTGGATTTATTCAGAATCCTGACGAACCTTGTGTATACAAAAGGATTAAAGGCGACAAGTTGGTTTTCCTGATTCTTTATGTTGATGATATACTACTCATTGGAAACGATGTAGGTGTATTGACATCAGTAAAAGAATGGTTAGCAAAACAATTTGATATGAAGGACTTAGGAGAAGCAAGTTTTATTCTAGGTATCCAAGTAATAAGGGATAGAAAGAATAAAACGATTGCATTATCCCAAGCTTCATACATAGACAAGATCTTGTTTAGGTTTTCCATGCAGGATTCCAAGAAAGGTATGTTACCTTTCAGACATGGAATCAAGCTTTCTAAGGAACAAGTTCCTAAGAATGAGCATGAAGAGCAATTCATGAGTAGAGTTCCATATGCCTCGGCGGTTGGAAGTCTCATGTATGCAATGCTCTGTACTAGACCAGATATTTGTTTTGCTGTTGGCATAGTTAGTAGGTTTCAATCGAAACCTGGTCCTGATCACTGGACGGCAGTCAAGCATATTTTCAAGTATCTCAAGAGAACGAGAGATAATATGCTTGTATACTCTGGAGGGGATTTGATTCCCGTTGGGTATACAGATTCTGATTTCCAATCAGATTCTGACTCTAGAAAATCCACATCAGGGGCTGTGTTTACTATTGGAGGAGGAGCAGTCATATGGAGGAGTATCAAGCAATCTTGTATTGCTGATTCCACCATGGAAGCAGAGTATGTTGCTGCATGCGAGGCTGCCAAAGAGGCTGTTTGGCTCCACCAATTCTTGATTGACTTGGAAGTGGTTCCTAGTGCGAATAAGCAGATCACTATCTACTGTGACAACAGTAGAGCAGTGGCTAATTCGAAAAAACCAAGAAGTCACAAGAGAGGTAAACACATTGAAAGAAAGTATCATCTTTTAAGGGAGATTGTTCAAAGAGGTGACGTGACGATTACCAAAATCGCGTCAGCAGAAAATCTAGCGGATCCCTTCACAAAGGCTCTACCTCAGAAGAGTTTCGATGGGCATCTAGAGAATATGGGCTTAAGAGATATGACACATTTGCCATAGTGCAAGTGGGAGATTGTTAGGATTATGCTCAATAGCAAGAGTGTAATGTTGTAATTAACAATCTTTTTCATATTAATAAAGTGATTTTTGGTTTAACAAATCTCATAGCATTTATAGTTTAATATTATAATTGTCAAAGTAAATAATCATAAGGTCTAAAGACTATGAGAAAAGAAGAATTGTTCGTACATCTGGATATGTATGTGGTAGACACAATTCTTTAGTTAGTCTTGAATATTGTTCACAACTTAAGTTAAATGTTGGGCACCTTTATCTTGTTAAAGTTGTAGAATTCTTTTGCTAGCATTTGAGTGGGATCAAATGAGATATGATGAGTCTAAAATCATCGGAGTGTCTTCGAGCAAAAGAATCTAGTGCACTGGGTGCATTGAACTGGATCACAATGAAATACTTTATCTATAACCGTCAGTAGATAAAAGTCTTTTCATTATCAGGACAATCGGAGAGTCTATCTTAATCCTGAGATAAATGATGGACTTATGGTTGCAAGTGATATCATTTGAGTTATCAATGAGTACGATTATATCGCATAGTCTATCCTCGATAGTTTGGTGATATTCATTTGTTAATCGATAGAGGACTTCATTTATAGATATGGACATCGTGGCTCCATTTATTAAATGAGAGTATAATATCATCATATGGATGTTTTGAGGTAATTGGATATTAAATCTCAACGTTGAGTTTTCGATAGTGTCTATTGAAAACATGGCTTCTGGACAAGTCAAAATATCCAAGTTCAAAACATGGTGATATGAGTAAATATGGTAACTTGGAGAGTTATAGGCGGTCTATGAACTCTTGGCGATTATTGATATTAATCACGAGGATACACTATCTCCAACTTGATTGTCTAGAGTATGAATGAGGAACATCTTCCTTTTCTATCTTTATTTAAGAGTTCAATTTTAGCTCTTTAGTGGAATGAGTTAAAATTAATGGATCGGACCTAAGTGAATCATTTGTTGATTGTGATTAGGTTATGTCTATTGAAGCTTAAATTTAGATAGCCCGCCAAGATCCCCAATCCACACGGACTTGCATGGATCACTTGATATATTCTACCGGACCAATTTATGGGTCCATTTAGAATTGCATTTAATATATTAAGAATATAATTTGCACATTATTTATTTAATGGGCTGCACAATTGTATTAATATATTAATGAAATACATGTGGGCTTGTTTCTTTTAGTAAGAATGGGTCTGGTTCACATATGGGCTTTTTATTTAAAGTCCAATGGATTAAATGAAATAAGAAAATAATATATGGCCCATTTATTTTAAGTGGGGCGGCAAAGGTGAATAAATTAACCTAATATATTATTTTGTTTCATTGTTTAATTAAATAAGAATTAATTAATTTATTAATTAATTGTTTAATTAAGAAACAAATCTTTTCTGATTAGGAAATATGATTCCTAGAGTTATACTATTGAAAGTAGTATACTAAAATTGAAAGACTTGTTTGATAAGAAAATAAATAATTAATTTTATTTATTTAATCAAATAAGAAGTCTTTTTATTTAGTCAAATAATAGAATTAAATATCTATGAGTTGGATTAGGGTTTGAAGTCTTAAACTAGATGGAAATTAGGGTGCAACACAAACCCTTTTTGGCTTGTGATTTGTGGCAACCCTAGTCCCTTTTAGAGAAGGATTTTCGGCAACCCTAAAAGAAAAGATGAAGCAAATTTCGGCCACCTATATATTCATACTTATAGAATTCGGCCACAAGGTTGTTCATTGATACAATTTTCTTCTTCTTCTCAATTCATAGAAATGTTTTTATTCTACTAAAACATAAAAGAGTGAATAGATTATTCTTTGATGGTACACTAATTGCTTGTTCATCAATAAGCTTGTGTGTACAACATCGATTGAGGTTCACGTGAGTTTCGATCATAAGATTGAGAACTCAAAAGTGACCGGAATAATCTTAGTCTTCTTTTGATTGTTTTGTGACTAACAAAGAAAAAGAAAAGTTTGTTTGTCCATTCTCAGGTTTGCAATTCAAAGAAAAGGGAGACCACGCTCCTAGGTGATCCACGTTCGTGCTAGGATTGAAGATCTTGCGGATTACCATCGACGTAAGTCAATCGGATCACGTGACAAAAGGTATTCTTCTTTTGTTAGATAATATATATGTTTAATTGATTAAAGGGTTTAAGGTTCATAAAAAGGAAAAATTTTAAAAGTTACTAAATCTATTTTTAGTTTCGCTTCCGCTGCGTGTACTACGGTATTTTTCCCTACACTCTACTCTAATTTTTTTTTTTTTCATTTGAGTAGCTCATTCCACTTTCACTTCCCCTCTAGGCCAATTGTGCCTAATTCTTGGTTCTCTTTTCTTTACTTTGCCAAACTTTTCTTTTCAAGCTTCTTTTCTCTTGCTTCTCTTTTGAAAGTATACAAACGTAGTTAAATTGCTTAAAGCATACCTAGAGGGGGGGGGGGGGGGGGTGAATAGGTTTTTACACCTTTTTTCAATCCCTTGAACAAACATTCGTTTGTCCCTCAAGGTAGCCTTACACACAACACAATAAGCCAAGGAAGACATACATAGACAATACGATAATACAATCATAAGAGCAAAGTCTAAGTTTATCAACAAGTTATGTGAGGTAAAAGAACAAATAACCAAATCAACAAAGTAAGCTTGTATTTCAATAAGTGTTCAATGAATTACAAGAGTGATCAAAATGTCACTATACAAAAATTACAATATATAAAAGAATCAAAGATACAAAATTTGATCAATAGAAAGAATTCACTAATCACACTTTACAAATACTTGCTTCACTATACATCACTAGTGAGTAAAATGAAACAAGATAATGACATATACAAATAAAATATAAAAGTTAGAGATAGGAAGAATTAACACAAGAGATTTTTTAACGTGGTAAAACCTCCAAGGAGGAAACATCCACGGGTTGAAACACAACCATTAGGGTACTATATATATTGGATGATAAAAATAGAGAATCCACAAAGTGACCAATCTTTAGCTCACCCAACCTAGTGGAGTCTAAGTCTACCCAACCCTATTGGAAAGTATGAGATCCCTCAATGATGCGAAACCACCATATATTGGACAACACACAAAACCAACATCGATGGAAGATTAGAAATTCCTCAAGAGTGCATACACCTCCCGTGTACCCCGCTCTATCGGAGTCTATGTCTAACCATACGCCTAGGCCTACCAATACAATAGCTAACTCCCTATCCAAGGCACTCTTGCCTCTAGGGAGCCTCCCATGCATGACTATCCGAGTCCTCCCGACTCTAGCCATGACTCCTTGCTTACCTATCCGAGTCATCCCTACTCTAGGCAAGTCTTCTTGCTTGGCTATCCAAGTCACCCCGACTCTAGCCAAGACTTCTTGCTTGGTTATCCGAGTCACCCCGACTCTAACCAAGACTTCTTGCCTTTTACAAGGACTTCCTAGTGTGATCATGTGAATGCAAATGATGCAAACAATCAATACAACATAGAACATGTGATCAATACATTCTATGGCACAAGTAGACCTAAACATGTGATATCACAAGTAATCAAGTCTAAATGCAAAAATAAGAGAATAGAAACCTAAGCATGTGAAACACCTTACACATACACTCAAAGTCTCATTCACGTAAACAACACTTGAATCACAATATATTCATGAAGTACAAATTCAAGATGCTATCAATTTACAATTAAATGCTAGATATATGAGATTAAAATCAATCAATATACTAGTCAAAAATATAGAGCAAGGTTTTGAGATTTACATCAATCAAAACCTATATTCTCTAAATCACAAACAAATACACAAATCCTAGATTTTATCAATCAAAGGATCAAATCAAATCTCAAGGTCATTTAACACAAAATTAATTCAATTAAGTTCTAAACAACCTAAGATGCCATTCTAATCACAATACAACTCACAAACATATGTAAAACCTAGAATCATAGAATCTAGTCAACATTAGTCCACAAATTGAGTTTCAATTAGAATGATAATCAAGCTATCTTTCTCAATAGCTTTTACCAAACATAAACATAGATATAGAAGAAGAAACCCCAAGCAAATGGAAGGTCAAAAACATAGAAATCCCAAAGATGAGACCATTACCTCGGATTCTGCAGCTGGTTCGGAAATCAGTGTTCAACCACTGGAAATCACGATCAAACAGCCACCAAACCACTTGGAGATGTTAGAGGACTCAAATACGAACACTCTCCAACTTGAATCACTCAAATCCGACTCCGGATGAGGAAGATATGGTGTTTTGAAAATCTGAAAATTGGAGAGGAAAGTATTGCGGGAAAAACTGAAATGTTTCTTCTTAATTTTCAAAATGGAGAGAGAGAGGGAAGAAATAGGAGGAGAGATAAGGAGGAAACCGGCCAACCATATGGTGCCACGTCACCCCCTGGCCGTGGGGGGCGCGTGGCCCACATGGGAGCAGAGAGTGCTCCAGGCCGTGGGGACCACGGCCTCACCAACGGCCAGCCCAAGTGGCCCACGGCCTGGGCTGTCCTCTCGCGCGCTCCCTCGGTTCTTCGGCCCGTATCTCGGGCGTCCGAATTCCGATTTTGAATCCGTTTCCGGATTACGAACTGTGACTCTCTCACGCACGACTATGACTATACAACTTTGAAAAACGGTTGAGAAATCATCTTGGAAATCATCGATGAAGTCAATTCAACGAATGAGAACGAAAAGTAGCATAGTCAACTTGTTTGGACTCGAAACCTTATGAATGAGTAACCGAAACGACCGGAACTCAATAAGGCATTAAATAAGAACATGTTCAAGTCCTAAACACAAAATACGGAAACATACGAACACAAAGACACACACATATGCTAGTTTCCGGACATAGTCCTAGAAAATGCAAAACACAAAGTTTATCAACTTAATATGAATGCATGAGCATATTTTGCCAACTGTGTGAAAGTGATATGTAAATGAAATTAAATCATGAAGGAACACACAAGAATGATATGTGTGTGTGTGTGTGCCTAGCCTTGTAAGAGATAAGAGGTCCTTTAATACCTTTGTCGACCAATAATGCCCGAATCTCTTAAAAGTCGGCTTCTTGAATGAATTGTGGTTGAGACGTCCTTCGTCTTCAAAATTCTTCAATTACTAACCACTAAACATTACAAGATAAACACGTTTTGAAATGGAATTAATGCCAACACTAATTATCAACCTTACATATTTTCTTTTCAAATTTCTTTGCTTTTCAAGTTTCTTTTTTTTTTTCTTTTCAAGATTCTTTTGCACACATTTTCATGCCTAGGTACACGCCTCTACATTTTCAAGTATAAGATCTTACATTGATTCCCTAAGCCTTAGTAAATCATTTGGTCAAGGTAAGTCAATCATGTAGGCTATAAGGTTCATGTAGACGTGGTTCATGAATGAAAGACTTAAAACGTGTTTGTGAAATTCCCTTAAGCAATATAGTGTAATATATACCTGGGGGGGGGGGGGAGGGAGGGATAGGTATAGGCCCAAATTCTTCCAATATACAAAAAATATGCGGAATACAACAATTAAAAGCACACTTGATGACTCTTAACAATTGAATTGATTTAACCAACACATGTGAAAATCAATATACAAGTAATGCAATCAATACAAACATATGGAAGATAAAGAAACATAAAAAAACGAAACTTGACACAAGTATTTTTACGTGGTAAAACCTCAAAGAGGAAACATCCACGGGTTGATACCACAACCACCGGCAAAGCAATCCACTATATGAAAATGACTTACACACTCAAGCTATCAACACATGATATCCGCTCAAGCTATCACCTCCTAATCTACCCTCGGGCAAGTGAACTACCAAGCCTACTTCCTATCCGAGATGTGTCCTACACCTCTAGAAAGCAACTTCCTATCCAAGACACTCACGTCTCTAGGAAGATTTCTTGCTTGCCTATCCGGATCCTCTCGACCCTAGACAAGTCTCCCTTGCTTGATTATCCGAGTCCTCCCGACTCTAATCAAGACTCTCTTGCTCTATCCACAAAGCTTCACTCACTTTGCTAGAGACTTCAACCTAATGCAAGGCTATGATCTAAGTGATGCAAATGATGCAAACACAATCAAATTTAGCTAGATGATCAATCAAGCAAAATGTACATGTTCAATGATAATCTAGAAAATGCTTTCAACACACAATCACAAACTTATCTAGAAATCAAGACATGTAAATCAATAAGAACAAGGTATGAATATTCAATATATCACACTAAAAACCTAGTTCTTAGATCATGAAATTAAACCTAGAAAATAACATGAGGCACATCATATATACTTTTTCTAGAATCAATTTCAAACAAAATCAAGTTTAGCACATATATGTTCAAGAGAAATCACAAAGCTAAAACTCAATTGAAAAATGATCAAACACCCCTAGTATATGATCTAACATCCTTATTAACATATTTCATCAATCAAATAGTAAGAATCAAAGAGATGATCAAAGATGAAATGAAAAAGAAGAAGTTGAACAATCAACCTTGATCTCGTACTGAAAATCAAGCCACTGGGAAAAATGACAAAGTCAGCTGCCTCTAGAAATGCTTGGGGTTTGTAGCTCTCCTCAAGACCAACAATGTTGGCTTTTGAATCGATTGATTTCGAGTTCGTATGAGAAAGATATGATCACATTACTAAAACTAAAAATTGAAGAAAACTGCAGAATTTCGTGGAAATGTTCTTCAAGTTCTTCAACACATGTGGAGGGAAGGAGAAGAGTTTAAAAGGAGGAGAGAGAGAGAATTTTTGGGCAAATCAGCACATGCCACGTCACCCTCCCTTGGGGGGCGCATGGGCCTCACGGGGGCAGAGAGCCCCTCTGGACGTGAGGCTCACGGCCTCCCTCACGGGGTGGCTCACGTGGCCTCTTGGCCACTCTCACCTCTCTCGCGCACTCTCACGTTCTTCAGCCATATCTTGGGCATCCGAACTCTGATTTTGAATCCGTTTTTGGATTACGAACCGTGACTCCCTCACGCATGATGATAACTACACAACTTTGAAAAATGGTTGAGAAATCATCTCAGAAAATGATGATGAAGTCAACTCAACGAATGAGAACGAAAAGTAGCGTAGCTACATCGTTTGGACTCGAAACCTTATGAATGAGTAACCGAAACGACCGGAACTCAATAAGACATAAAATAAGAACATATTCAAGTCCAAATACAAAAATACGGAAACAAACAAACACAAATTCACACAAGCATGCCATATCAAAGAGATAGTCACAAAGCATGCAATTCTACAATGTTTGTCTATAAGAGACCAATGCATCTGCATACTCAAAAGTGTGTGAATGTGTTATACGAAATGTTTGAACCACAATGCAGGGACACACATGTATGAATTGTGTGTGTGTGCACTAACACCTTGCAAGAGGATAGAAGTCAAGATATACCTTTGACGCTTTCACTTCTTGAAGACGACATTTGCACTAGACGTTGCTCTTCAACTTTTAAGCTTCGTTTCTTTCAAGAACATCCTAAGCAACAACTAATACAAATATAGAGTGTTTTGCAATGGAATCAAGCCAATACAAATCGTGAACCTTACAGTTTGGCTTCAAAGAGGCTTGGGAGCACACACATTAGAGGGTTGGAAGTGTTTAGGTCAATTAGTGGTTCACACATGCATTGCCTAAAATCCTTTCTAAAGGCTTGTCCACAAAGCAAAATAAAGCATCCACAAGCAGACCATATTATTCTATGGCAGGCAATATTTATGTGCAAATGAGACCTATACATGCTTTAATAAGTATTTGAGAGTGAGTGTTTAAAGAGTGAATATTTGAAACTAGAAATACGTTTTTTAAGGCCGTGTTTGTGTTCCTCGCGGGAATCTCCACTATTAATTCCTAGCCTTAAGCAACATTGATAATTCACCCTAACATTTTGAGAAAAAGATTAACGCACTTTGTTCAATGACACCCTAAATGGCATGACGTTAATCTAAACCAAACAATGGCAAAGATGCACAATTCCTCACTACTCATGAAAAGATCAATCTCAACAAGCAAAGTATGCTCAAACATGGCATTATCGCAAAAATTTTGAAAAAATTGTCTTCAAGTTTTAAAACCAAGCAAAATGGTGCTGTGCATATGTACCCCCCAACCAAAATTAGACATTGTCCTCAATGTTTATGGGAGGTAAAAACTATACAAAGGCGCAATACATAAACAATTCATTCAATGTTTGTCAAAAATTTGGCACAATGCCCTCTCATCCTATTATGCACAACTCAACCAAACAAAAAATTCAATTATGACAAGTATATCCTCAATGTTCCATTCAATCAAAAATCAACAAATAAGCATATTCATCCTCCCACTTCTACCAAAATCCAAAATACACCCTTATTCTAAGTAAAAACGAAACAAGAGCAAAAATATAGAACTTGAACTCAAAGAAATGCAAATGACTAAATATAAAATTCTCAAAAGTATCTAACAAGAAAAAGAAAGATCAATAGTTACCCAATTGGATCGCTCAAAACCATGCTCGAAAATAGACTCCCAAGTTTGGTCTCCTCCCCTATATGGTTTCAATTGGTGACCATTCACTTTAAACCTCTCGCCCTTCTTCAAACTCTCAATCTCAATAGCACCGTGAGCAAAAACTTGCACAACCCGATAAGGACCCGTCCATCTTGATTTAAGCTTTCCCGGAAACAATTTCAAATGGGACTCAAATAGTAGAACGAACATTCCCGGTTGGAAATCTTTTCTTCTAAGCTTTTTATCATGGTAGAACTTAGTCTTCTCCTTGTAGAGCCTCGCACTTTCATATGCCTCTAACCAAAATTCTTCTAGTTCATTGAGTTGGAGCTTTCTTTCCTCCCCGGCTTTGTCATGATCCAAGTTTAACTTTCGAATTGCCCATAGGGCATTGTACTCTAGCTCTACCGGTAAATGGCAAGCTTTTCCAAAGATTATCCGAAAAGGGCTCATTCCTATGGGGGTTTTAAAAGCCGTTCTGTACGCCAACAATGCGTTACTAAGCTTGGAAGCCCAATCCTTCCTACTACCATTTACTATTTTTTCCAAAATTTGTTTGATGTGTCGGTTACTCACCTCTACTTGCCTCAAAGTTTGAGGATGGTAGGGGGTAGCCACTTTATGTCTAACCCCATATTTCTTTAACAAGGCCCTAAAAAACTTATTGCAAAAATGACTTCCACCATCACTTATTATGGCCCTAGGAATCCCAAACCTAGAAAAAATATATTCTTTAATGAACCCAATGACCACATGACTATCATTTGTCCTTGTAGGGATCGCTTCAACCCACTTAGACACATAATCTATAGCCACCAAAATGAAATTGTAACCTTGGGATGTAACGAATGGTCCCATGAAGTTTATCCCCCATACATCAAATAATTCAACAACTTGTTCACTATTTAGTGGCATCTCGTCCCTCTTTCCAATATTTCCCGACCTTTGGCACCTATCACACTTCAAACAAAACTCATAGGCATCCTTTGCCAAAGTTGTCCAATAGAACCCGTATTGGAGGATCTTCATCATTGTCTTCCTTCCACTATAATGACCTCCACACTCGCGCTCATGACAGAATTTTAGTATTTCTCCTTGCTCGTATTCCGGGACACATCTTCTAATTACTTGATCCGTGCCACACTTAAAAAGGTAAGGCTCATCCCAAAAATAAAATCGAGTACTAGCAATGAACCTTTTCTTTGCTTGTGGGTTCAATTCTGAAGGAATCACGTTTGACGCCAAATAATTTTCTATGTCTGCATACTATGGATCCTTATCTTGCACCACCCATAATTGTTCATCAGGGAAGCTTTCTCTTAATGGTAGTGTGTCTTCCTCCTCAATAGTTCCTTGAGTCATCCTACTCAAATGATTCGCCACCACATTCTCACACCCCTTTTTGTCTCTAATTTCTAAGTCGAATTCTTGCAAGAGTAATATCCATCTAATCAACCTAGGCTCTGCATCCTTTTTATGCAATTGATTTCGAATGGTGGCATGATTCGTGTATACTACAACTTTTGCACCAACCAAGTATTGCCTAAATTTCTCCAAGGCAAATACAATAGCTAGAAGTTCCTTTTCTGTAGTTGAGTAGTTCAACTGAGCATCGTTGAGAGTACGTGATGCGTAATAGATGACATGAGGAAGTTTCTCAACTCACTGCCCTAAAACCACTCCTATTGCATAATCAGAAGCATCACATATAAGCTCAAAAGGGAGACTCCAATTTGGTGGCATGATGATGGGAGCCGTGGTTAGTGCCTCCTTCAAAATCCTAAAAGTAGTGGCACATTCATTATTGAACTCCACCTCCTTTTGAAGGAGAGTGCACAACGGTCTTGAAATCTTCGAGAAATCCTTAATGAAATGCCTATAGAACCTCGCATGACCAAGAAATGATCTAATATCTTTCACTGTCCTAGGAGGAGGTAAACTCTTCATTACTTCAATTTTTGCTTTGTCGACCTCAATACCCTTTTCTGATATGACATGTCCTAAAACTATACCACTTTTTACCATGAAGTGGCACTTCTCCCAATTTAGCACAAGACTTGTCTCTTCACAACATCCTAGCACTAAGGACAAAATTTTCAAACATAAGTCAAATGAAGCTCAAAAAACTAAAAAATCGTCCATAAAAATCTCTATGATGTCTTCCACCATATCTGAGAAAATTGAGGTCATGCACCGTTGAAAGGTGGCCGGCGCATTACAAAGCTCGAAAGGCATTCTTCTAGAGGCATAAGTTCCAAATGGGCAAGTAAATATAGTCTTCTCTTGATCTTCGGGGGATATAGCGATTTGGTTATAACCGGAATAGCCATCAAGAAAACAATAGTGGCTATGTCCGGCGAGGCGTTCTAACATTTGGTCGATGAAGGGGAGCGGGAAATGGTCTTTTCGAGTGCTTGTGTTCAGCTTCCTATAGTCGATACATACTCTCCACCATGTTTGTAGACGTTGTGGAATCAACTCGTTCCGTTCATTCCTCACAACTGTGATTCCAAATTTCTTAGGCACCACATGTATAGGGCTTACCCACTTGCTATCCGAGATTGGATAGATGATTCCTACATCTAGAAGCTTCAATACCTCTTTTTTGACTACCTCTTGCATGATAGGGTTTAACCTATATTGCGCCTCCCTAGTTGGTTTTGTGTCATCTTCCAATAAGATCTTGTGCATACACAATGTAAGACTAATTCCCTTGATGTCATTAAGAGTCCATCCTATTGCCCTTTTGTATCTTCTCAAGACTTCAAGCAATCTCTGTTCCTCTCTTTGATCAAGATTCGCCGCAATGATAACCGGGAAGTTTTCACTACCATATAGGAATGCATACTTTAGATTTGAAGGGAGCTATTTTAATTCTAGCTTTGTAAGGAGGGAGTCTTTCTTGCTATTCTTTTCTTTGGCCATCAACTCTTCCATAGAATCTCTTATCTCATTATCTATTTCACCATCTTTAGAAATCAATTTATCCACTGCATTTTGATAGAACACTCTCTCATTAATTTCCTCTTCTAAACCATCCATGATGTCCACATTATAACAATCATGTGCTCTAATTGGATAGGCTAAAGACTCGAAAACATTGTACTCCACAACCTCATCTAGGACCTTTAAAGTCAACTTCCCTTCGTGTACATTTATCACTGCCTTTGCAGTGGCCATGAAAGGACGCCCCAAAAGAATAACTGAATCTTTCTCATCCGAATCCACTTCCATATCAAGTACTACAAAGTCTGCTGGAATTATTAGCTTATCCACTTGGATAAGAACATCTTCAACTATCCCTCTCGGTTGCTGAAATTCCCTTAAGTAGTAGTGTAAAATATACCTAGAGGAGGGGTGAATAGGTATAGGTCTAAATCTCTTCCAATATAAAAAATAATACGGAATATAACAAAGAATATGCACACTTGTTTAGATTTGACAAATGAATTGATTTAACTAAAGCAAGAGTAAATCAATATATAAGATATGCAATCAATGTAAGATATGGAAGATAAAGAAAAGTAAAACGAAAATTGACACAAAGATTTTTACGTGGTAAAACCTCAAAGAGGAAACATCTACGGGTTGATACCACAACCACCGGCAAAGCAATTCACTATACGAAAAGGACTTACACACTCAAGCTACCAACACATGATATCTGCTCAAGCTATCACCTCCTAGTCTACCCATATGGCTAGTGAACAACCAAGCCTACTTCCTATCCAAGATGTGTCCTACACCTCTAGGAAGCAACTTCCTATCCAAGACACTCACGTCTCTAGGAAGATTTCTTGCTTGTCTATCCGGATCCTCCTGACCTTAGACAAGACTCCTTGCTTGACTATCCGAGTCCTTCCGACTCTAATCAAGACTTCTTTGCTCTATCCACAAAGTTTCACTCACTTTGCTAGAGACTTCAACCTTATACAAGACAATGATCTATGTGATGCAAATGATGCAAACACAATCAAATAAAGCTAGATGATCAATCAAGTTAAATGTACATGCTTAGTGATAAACTAGAATTATGCTTTCAACACACAATCACAAATCTATCTAGAAATCAAAGCATGTGAATCAATAAGAACAAGATATGAATATTCAATATATCACACAAAAATCTTAGTTCTTAGATGATGAAATTAAACCTAGAAAATGTCATTAGGCACAACATATATGATTTTTCTAGAATCAATTTTAAGATAGGTCAAGTTTAGCAATATATGTTCAATTGAAATCAAATGGCTAAAACTCAAACAAACACTCGATCATAAAACCCTAGCATATGTACTAGCATTCTTCTCAACCTATTTCATCAATCAAATACGTAAGGATTCCCATTTATTGATTGACTTATTTCGTGGACAAACCACATATTGGGGCTTGATGTAAAGGTAGCTTAGGTTATTGATGGTTGGTGTTTTGCATAACCAAGGCCCGCTCAAGACCTCAAGAGAAAAAGCACCAAAGGTATATTCTAGTGCTTTCTTGCTTTGAAGAGATCTAGTTGCACACACACACACAACTCATGCATAAATCTTATTCTTGTATGTTGTGTATTTTTATATGAGTGCATGCATGTTCTTGAACATCTCTTCTTGCATGTTTTATTTGATTGCATCTTGTTCATTGAAATGCCATGACATGTTTAGGCATCAGGATGCAAAGCCATGAAGTTTCTTCATGCATGCTAATTGATTGCATCTTATCTTGTTCATTGAAATGCCATAACATGTTTAGGCATTAGGATGCAAAACCATGAATTCTCTTCATGTGTGTTTTAGTTGAGTGCATATTATTCATTATCAATGCCATGACATGTCTAGGCATTAGGATGCATTCACTTCCCACAGTTGCACTTCATGATTAATCTTAAGTGTGGTGTAATTCGTTTCCGTTTGTGTGATCGGAAACGTCCGCGCTTGCACGATGGTGTGCATATCTTAGTGCGATGGTTGACCACTTGAGAAGGTCTCATTCTTCTGTTAGATAAGTGGTAGTTTTGGTTTGGTTGTTTGGAGTAAAGTGTCTAGTTTCAAAAGATTGAATTTCAATGTTTTAAATGTTTTTCAAAACTGACCTTTGTATGGTCTTGTGACCATAACTTTTTATAAAAAGATTTAAATTGAGTTTTGTAATATTTTGGACAAACTAGACACCCATACCTTTCCAACGGTATATTATTCATAATATTTTATGACCGTTTGGATTGGTTTTGAAATCTCCAAAGTGACCACCAAAACAGGGCAACTACGTTGTTGTCCGTTTCTGACCTTTGGTCACTCTATTGACCATAACGTTTTCTATAGACATCTAAATGTCATTCCATAAATTGGAGTAGAAAGTAGACATCCATACCTTTCCAACGATATATCATACAAAAGGTTTGGATGTAGTTTGGTCATGTTTTGAGGTGCTTGAAGTTGAAGCTGATGCACTGTCGCGTCAAAACCGCTGTTCACCCGCCCTACGTAGAGCGGGCACCTGATTGATTTTTCAATCCGCCCTTCATCTGCCCTACGTAGAGCAGTTTGCGTGGAAACCTTTTGGAAAATTTCCAAAACGAGATAGCTTCAATTGGATATCATATATATATGCCTCTTTGACCTTAGGTCACTTCAATGACTCAAAAAAACTCATATTTTTGATTGAGAGGATTTTTAAAGAGAGAAATTCACCCAAGAACTCATCTTTGATCATCCAAACCCATTTCCACATGCATAAATCATCATCTAAGCATCATCTATGATCATCTAGCATGTGCTAATGCATGGGTCTTCTTCAACACACATGGTATGATTTGTTGAACACTTTTATCTTACATAATTAGTGTTTTTACTTATCAATTTTATCTCATTTATTACTTGTATGTCATTAGATTAATTTCTACATACATGATTGGGATTATGTGTTGATTGGGTTATTTATGATAGCTAGGATTTTCATGTTTATCTAACATCTAGCTAATTAATCTCATTATATGATTGAGATTGTTTTTTGATAGCTAGGATTTCATGCTAATATGCCATCTAGCTAATTAATCTCTTTAATATGATTGAGATTATTTTTGATAGCTTAATTGATTAGGTCTTTATTGCCTAAAAGCTATGCCATAAACATTCTTGTGTGATTTATTGATAACTATGTTGATAGATTGTTTTTTAATCAACTAGTTAATCTTTTGAATGTTTGTGGGTTAATTGTGATAGCTTTGTATCTAGGATTGGTTATCCTTTACTTAGCTAAAGTTGTATGCCATGACATATAGCTATTTTCATATCTAGGATTGATTTTATTGTCATCATATAATCCTAGGTAAGCATCTAGAGTACCCTAGCTCTATCTTGCATATTTGGATATCATTGCATATTCACTTAGGGTGTTGATCTCTTCGGAGAAGTAAGTCTTGGTCTAGGGTTGCTATTACAGGCTTGTGGGTAGTAGTGGTGGGTTACAGGCCGAAAATGGTTGAGGTCAACCTAGGCTGTGGATATCATTACAAGTAGTGACTTCGAGGATCGAGCAATTAGACTAGGTCCACTTTTACAGGCCTGCGGGTAGTGGTAGCGGGTTATAGTCCGAGCATGGTTGAGGTCAACCTAGGATGTAAACATTATCACAATTAGTGGATTCGATGTTCGAGTGTGGTGCACTTACCAGCCCGTGGTTTTTCCCTGTTGAGGGTTTCCACGTAAAAATCAAGCGTCATTTAATTTTCGCACTTATATGCTTGATTTGTTAATTTGACTAGTTTGGGGTATTTTCGTGAAAATTGGATAAAATCTATTCACACCCGCCCCCCCTAGATTAATATATAGAACACACTGTGCAAGTATTTCTTTCAAAATAGAAAGAATAAAAGAGATGATCAAAAGAAATTGAAAGAAGATCAAGTAATACATACAAAGTTGAACCACGTACTGAAATCAGACCACTGGGAAATATGACGATGTCAACTGCCTCTGAAAATTCTTGAGGTTTGTAGCTCTCGTCGAGACCAACATTTTTGGCTTTTGGATCACTCGATTTCGAGTTCGTATGAAAAAGTTATGATCGAAATAAGAACACTAAAATCATGAAGAATTATGCAGAATTTTCTTTTCTAAATTTTCTTCAAGTTATGGTTTGGAGGGAAGAAGAGGTATTTTAAATGGAAGAGAGAGAGAGAGGATTTTGGCCAATCAAAAGAGGCCAACTCAGCCTAGGCCTTTGTGGGGTGCATGGGCCACACGGGACCAGAGGGCTGGTTTGGCCATGGGCCCCACGGCCTCCACACGTGGTGGCCAAAGGCTTGGCCTTTGCCACACACGACCTTCCCGTACACCTCTCACCTCTCACCTCTCACATTCTTCAGCCGTATTCGGGCATCCGAACTCCGAATTCAAATCCGTTCTCAGATTACGAACAGTGACTCCCTCATGCATGATGAAGACTAAGAAACTTTGACAAAAGGTTGAGAATTCATCTCGGAAAATGATGACGAAGACAACTTAACGAATGAGAATGCAAAGTAGCCTAGCTAAGTCGTTTGGACTCGAAACCTCATGAATGAGTAACCGAAACGACTGGAACTCAATAAGGAATCAAATAAGAGCATGTTCAAGTCCAAAAAATAAGAAACACAAACATATAAACACAGTGTCACACAAGCATCCCATATCTACGCGATAGTCATAAAACATGCAATTCTACAATGTTTGTCTATAAGAGACCAATGCATGTGCATACTTAAATGTGTGTCAATGTGTTATACCAAATGTTTGCACAATGATGCAGGGACACACATATATGAATTGTGTGTGTGTGCGCTTACGCCTTTGATCGCGCTTCAAATGTTTACATTTAGCGCCCCTTTTATCTTGTTTTTGTAACCATTTTCTAAGCATTTTATGTGTTTAATATTGTAAATAAGTCTTTTCAGGTAAAATAGGCATTTCAAGGGCATTTTTGTCCAAAGTGACAAAAAGAGAGCAAAATAGGCAGAAAACATAAGAAGAGCAAGGCTAGCGAGTTCAAGCACTCTGCCCAGCGGGATATGTCTCGCCGCACGAAGCCACGGGAAGGATCATCCTACAATTCGACGAGTTCATGCTTCCTGTCTAGCGGGCAAAAAGCCGCCGTCATCTTTGGCGAGTTCATGCAGGAGTCACGGAGAGATAAGCCCCACGGAACAAGTCCGCAAAGAAAGAAATGTAAGCCTGGCGGGTTCATTCAGCAGGTAAGAAGCCGCCGCGCATACCCACCGGCGACTCTGATGAGCTGTAAGTTGATCGAAGCTCGCCCAAAGCCAATCAAAACTGCCCCATTTTTCCACCTATTGTCCTTGGAAGGCCTTCTCTCTCATCCATGCACACTTGCATGTCATTAACTACTCAAAGAAGTCTCTCAACTTAGACACTTAGACATATACGTAGATACTTAGAGAGAGATAGATATTAATTAGATATTTTTCTCTTAGAAAAGCAAGAGAGATAGTTGGTTTCTTGGCCATTTTCTAGGTAACCAAACACCATATTTTGGTTACTTAGTGTGATCACTTCAAGTTGCCATAGAAGGATTTGTTGCTTGGATTGCAAGGAGGATCATTTCCACTTCACAAGTGTATCAATTGGTGATGTTTCCTTTGATTGTATATCTTTGTAATCTTGATACTATGTGTAACTAATTCCTCTTGTTAGGGGATTAGATGTAATCCTTGTATTTCCCTTGCTATATGATCAATCATATTGATATAATCTTCTCAAGTTATGCATATATCATTTAATGCTTGTATGAGTGGTGGTTGCAACCACACTTTTCTTTATGGTGCAATGACTTGAAGAACTTTTATGCATAAGACCATTTATTGCATATTCCCTATTATAGCATCTATGTGTAGAGATTATTAACTTATAATTCTCTACTAGCAATTGAATAATTCTCCTTTAATAACTTTTCTAACCTTAAATTGTGATTAAAGTTGAGAATTTAGTGCTTAATAATTCACATGAATAGATGCATGTTAGGAATTGGTGAGTGAACTTAATGAATGATTGATTAGATACTAGGGCTATACTTGAATTAATCTATTCCCTTAACAACTTTTAATCATAATTTGAATCAAGTAGTTGAAATTGTTATTAGCCAATTTAAATCTTAGAATAGTTAATGTGTTAATCATTAGTTAATTTAATCAACTTGTTTAGCATAATTAGAAAATTGTAGAGTTAAGCTATTTTAAGCGCCTATACATTGCTAACCTTGTGGGAACGATACCCTTACTTGCTCACTACACTAGTTTAACGACTTGTGCACTTGCAATAGGGTCAACAGACTCACGCGTCCCTCTAGTATAACCGGGATGGAATAGGTAATTTATAGTGACATTTGGTGAACCGGTTCGAACGCGTCAGCCTTGCAAGAGGATAGAAGTCTAAGTATACCTTTGACGCTTTCACCTCTTAAAGACGATATTTGCACTAGACGTTGCTCTTCAACTTTGAAGCTTCTTTTCTTCCAAGAACATCTTAAGCAACAACTATTACAAATATAGAGCGTTTTGCAATGGAATCAAGCCAATACAAATCATGAACCTTACAATCTCCCTCTTTGGCTATTCCATGGCAAGACCTCATCCTCACCATACAATTTTTCACTCCAACAAACTCAAGTTGATAGCATACTCTAATCCTCACATTACAAGGAGATCCCTAGACTAAAAAGTCTTCAAGTCTTCATGAATCTTCAAGAATCTCTTCTTTGAACTTCAAAAGTACCTATGAGAGAATAGCAAACCAAACAAGAGAACTTCTACAAAGAAGAATGGTGAGATATTTTACCAAAAACAAATATAGAAGACATCCCTTATCTCATACAAAAATACATTACCTCAAGTGAATAACATGTTTTCATATTAAAGCTCTCCCTTAGTCTTCCTAATATTTAAATCTCCCCAAGGACTGACCTTCCTTAACAATATCAAGAAAGAATTCTTTCTCCCTCTTAAGACGAAGTCTCAATTAAGCACAAAGAGGAACATGACTCACACAAGGTGTGAGATATACATTTTTCTCCCTATATTAACCATGGATTCCTCCATATCAAACAAGGTGAGGTATATACAATTTCTCCCCCTTTTTGTTAAGGAATAGACAAAGGACACAAGAGATAAAGAACGAGATATTAAGTAAACAAATCGTATAGAAAGCGAAGTTGAATAAACTAAAGCTCCCCCTTAACATTTTCCCCACATATTGTCACCAAGTAGATTTGTTCACAAAGGATTCACACATTCACACATTCACACATTCAAGCAATAAGAGAAATTATTTCATCACTTTTCAAAGTCCAAGAGAGAATCATAGATTTTCATTAATCTCTCAAAAATATTCTCACATTGCTAATGAATCAAGCACATAAGCAAAATGTGTGTGTGTGAATGCTTTTCACATATATAGTAGGAGTAATTGTGATATCAACATGCAAACAATTTCCATACCTATCCAACTAAAGCATTTCCAAAAATAGGTCAAACCGATATTCATTCGGGTTTTTGCTTTAAAAGAATAGTTATCAACATTTGAGCATGTGTGTGCATGTGGCTCATTTTCCCGTTTCTATTTGTCAACCCGAGCTTTCACAATTCTCAACTATACACCAATAAGCTTTTTATTTTTCATTTCTTTTAGGCTTAAAATCAAAGAATTTTTTTTTTTTAATGATTCTTTTCAACACTTCTTTGATTTTTCTAACAAAAACATATACACCTCATGGCGGCTTTCACTCATCACAAAGGCATAGCCCTTTCTTACATTGGGTGGCTTCACAACCAGGGTGTGTAGCCTTTTCCATGAGGTTGCTCGTTGAATACTATGTAGTGCCGAAGCAAAATGGATACATACCAAAGGTCATCTATCATGTACTAAGCAATAGGCTTCTAGATGCATCCATAATCTACACATATTCAACCACATATGCTAAAAAACTAAAACATATAAGAGAAGTATCAGTGCACTTTTCAAAAATAAGATTTTTCAAGCTCAAGTGCATGATCTAAAAACAATAAAAGATACTTGTTTAAGATCACTACTTCTTAAGTGAGAGGCTCTCAAAGATATTGATATTACAATTAAGTTTTGCTCATTAAGCCACTCAACAATCACACAAGCACATCAATCAACACAAATCATGCCAATGGACATTCTAAGAGTTTTAAACCTCTCTTTGTCCAAGGGCTTAGTGAACAAGTCCGCAAGTTGATTTTTAGTAGGCATATGCTTTAGAGTAACAATAGAATGTTCAACTAGGTCTCTAATGAAATGATGCCTAATGTCTATATGCTTTGTGCGAGAGTATTGAACCGGATTTTTAGATATGTTAATGGCACTTAAGTTATCACAATAAAGTGTCAGTTTTCCTTGTTCTATCTGGTAATCCTTAAGGATTTGTTTCATCCAAAGTAATTGTGTGCATGCACTTCCGGCCGTAATGTACTCGGCTTTGGAAGAAGAAAGGGAAACAAAATTTTGTTCCTTACTTGACCAAGAAACCAAGTTATTCCCAACGTAAAAGCAACTGCCGGATGTGCTTTTATGATCATCTATGTTTCCCGCCCAATCGGCATCACAATAGCCTACTAGGATATCATTGGTGTCAAAAGAATAGAATAGAATAGACCAAGACTATGCGTCCCTTTGACATACCTAATGATCCTCTTGACGGCTTTTAAGTGAGATTCCTTAGGATTTGCTTGGAATCTAGCACACAAGCCAACACTAAAGCATATGTCCGGTCTACTAGCCGTTAGGTAAAGTAGACTACCAATCATGCTTTTATAAAGGCTTTGGTCAACACTTTTCCCTTTTTCATCTTTGTCAAGTTTTAGAGTAGTACTGATGGGTGTCTCAAAATCTTTTCCATTTTCTAGGCCAAATCTCTTAACAAGGTTTTTAGCATATTTAGATTGGTTCAACATTATGCCCATGCTAGTTTACTTTACTTGCATTCCTAGAAAATAATTCAACTCACCCACCATACTCATTTCAAATTCATTTGACATAACACTAACAAATTCATCAACCTTGGTTTTATTAGTAGACCCAAAAACAATGTCATCAACATATATTTGTGCAACAAAAATATCATTATCATGATGTTTGATAAACAATGTTCTATCAATACCACCTCTCCTATAATGGTTGTCAATAAGATATTGAGTCAACCTATCATACCAAGCTCTTAGAGCTTGCTTAAGGCCAAGAGAGCCTTTTTCAATTTAAACACATGATTAGGAGAGTGTGGGTCTACAAAACCCTTAGGTTGTTCAACATACACTTCTTCTTGAAGGTATCCATTTAGAAAAGCACTTTTAACATCCATTTGAAACAATTTGAACTTTTTAATGCATGCAATGGACAACAAAAGTCTAATGGACTCGAGACGAGCAACCGGGGCAAACGTCTCATCAAAGTCTACACCCTTCACTTGAGTGTAACCTAGAGCCACTAGTCTAGCTTTATTTCTCACAATCTTGCCACTCTCATCGGTCTTATTCCTATAAACCCATTTAGTGCCAATTACATTTATATCTTTAGGTCTAGGAACCAAGGACCACACTTCATTCCTCTCAAATTGATTAAGTTCATCTTGCATAGCCACAACCCTATATTCATCAACAATTGCTTCATTAATATTTTTAGGTTCAATTTGAGAAGTGTAGCAAGCATAACAAATTTGGTTAGCAATTTGATTTATAGTTCTAACCCCTTCATTCAAATCACTTATGATGTCTTCTTGATAGTGTAATTTTCTAAGTCTAGGATGAGAAAGTTCAACAACTTGGTCATTTTGTTGATTATCATTTAAAACATTTTCCAACCTTTAGCTTTCAACTTCAACACGACTATCATTATCATCCTGACTAGAAACACTACTAGCCACATCAATAGGTGTTTTAGTGTCATTCAACATGTTTTCTTTAGGTTTATTGACAACATTATCATCACACAAATTAAGCATGCTAAGATCATCTATCTTCACATTGATAGACTCCATGATAGTCTTAGTAGTCAAGTTAAAGACTCTATATGCACGACTATTAATAGCATACCCAAGAAAGAGACCAACATCACTTTTAGCATCAAACTTTCCTAAGTGATCTCTATCATTCAAAATATAACACTTACTCCTAAAAGTGTGGAAGTAACTTACATTGGGCTTCTTACCCTTCCATAGCTCATAGGACGTTTGTTTTGTGCCAGGCCTCTTAAAAACACGATTAGACACATAACAAGCGGTGTTGACTGCCTCAGCCCATAGGTTTCTAAGGACTTTCTTGCTATTGAGCATGACCCTAGCCATCTCTTGCAAGACTCGATTTTTCCTCTCAAAAATACCATTTTGTTGAGGAGTTCTAGGTGCGGAGAACTCATGAGAAATCCCTAAACCATCACAAAACTCACTAAATTTAGCATTTTCAAATTCCGTCCCATGATCACTCCTAATGCGACATATTTTCTTGATATCAAGACCTTTTTCATTTTGAACTTGATTACAAAACTTTTTAAAGAAATCAAAAGCCTCGGTCTTGTTTCTAAGAAAATAAACCCAAGTAAACCTAGAGAAATCATCAACGCATACAAAAATGTACTTTTTGCCATTGATACTCTCGGTTTGAATTGGCCCCATTAGGTCCATGTGCACAAGTTCTAAAGGTCTCTTGGTAGCTATGTAAGAATTTTTCTTATGAGACACTTTGGTTTGCTTACCTAATTGGGAAGGTTCACAAACCACCTCAAGCTTTTTACCAAGATTAGGAAGACCTCTAACAATGCCATGTTTTTCAAGCTTTTTCAAGTCTTTAAAATTTATGTGACCCAAACGTTGATGCCACAAATCAAGCTTGTTGCACTCATGTGCCATGTTGCAAGTTAGAAGATCTATTTCAAGACAATAGCAATTGTCCATAGACCTTTTGACTCTTAGGACAACATTGCCCTTTTTATCAATTATAGTGCACACATCTTTGTTAAAACTAACTTCTTTAAAAATTTCACACAAGTGAGTAATACTTATCAAGTTAGCTTGTAATCCATCAACATACAAAGTATTGCGAAGTTTAGGCAATCCGGGGATACAAATTGTTCCCTTGCCAAGAACTTGCTTTTTGATACCATCACCAAAAGTAACCCAACCTCCATCCTTTAAAACAAGATTCTTAAAGAACTCTTTGTTCTCGGTCATGTTCCTAGAGCAACCGCTATCAAGGTACTAAGAATATGAGGAGTTGGCCCTTAAAGCATATTGTGCAACATGACATTTAGATGTGTTTTTTCTAATCCATACATTTTTCACAACATGCCTCTCACTCTTACTTCTAACATGCTTTGACTCAATGTTAGGCTTTTTAACATGCACCTTGACCTCATTGATCACATTTTCAAAAATATCAAGCAAAGCATTATCAACTTTCTTATGCATAGTAGAGTGAGGCATAACACAAGATTTAACAAGCAAGTCATCAACAACATCCTTCACAACATGCTTTTCCAAGGTCTTCCTAGGTCTATTTCTATATCCATACATGGATGATTGCCTAGGTCCATTCAAAGACATATCATGAAAAGCATTATCAAGTTTGCATTTCCGAATATACTCAAAGCATCTAGGTCGAATATGTCCTACCATATTACAATGATGACAAATAGGAATAAATTTGAGAAATTTACCATTTGCATTTGCTTCCAACTCCTTTGGATTTCTTATAATTTTTCCTCTTTGATGTGCAACCTTTGATGCTCTACCTCTTGCATTTGAGGTTGTTGCTCCTTGATGTTTTTGTTGTTGAGTTTTTCCATTGAACATCCTTGTTGATGAAGAGGCACCTCCGGTAGCTTTCATAGCTCTACCTTGAGAGAGTGTACCTACATTTGTTTCAATGCTTGCTTTGACAAAAGTAGATTTGTTAGTAGAAGGAGTTTCCTTCTCATTTATATAACCCAAACCTCTTTTATCACTAGGATGTTTTCCACTTTTAATGAGGGTTTAAATCTTGTTAGAACTAGATGATATCTTGTTAATCATCTTATTAGCCTCATCAAGTTTCTCACTAAGCACCCTATTTTTAATGGCATATTTTTCTACGATGTCATCACTAAACATAACATCTTTTCTTGATTTATTAAGCCATTGTTCATACTTATTCTCATGATTTAAGTGCTCACTAATTTTGGCTTTAAGCATGTTTTCTAGCCTTTTAGCACTAACAAGAGAACTATCCATTTGCTCAATTTCTTGCTTCAAGATGCTAAGTCTATCATTGCTATCTTTTAGATTCAATTCTAGACTTAGGATCTTGTCTTTAAGATCATTGAAATCTTTTGAGCCAAGTCCATGATTCTCTAGCTTCTTGTTGAGAGACATATTGGTTTTAGATAAACGTTCATTTTCAAGAATAAGATCATTGATCTTTTTCTCATCCAAGTCAATATGTTCAACAAAAGAAGCCACATAGGAACACATTTCCTTAATCATGATTATCACAAATAAAACAAAAACACTACAAAGAAAAGATTAATCTAAGTGCGTCTAGACACCCGCTCTGATACCAAATGAAATTCCCTTAAGTAGTAGTGTAAAATATACCTAGAGGGAGGGGGAGGGGGAGGGGGAGGGGGGGGGGGGGGGGGGGGGGGGGGTGAATAGGTATAGGTCCAAATCTCTTCCAATATAAAAAATGATGCGGAATATAACAAAGAATATGCACACTTGCTTAGATTTGACAAATGAATTGATTTAACTAAAGCAAGAGTAAATCAATTTACAAGATATGCAATCAATGTAAGATATGGAAAATAAAGAAAAGTATAACAAAAATTGACACAAAGATTTTACCTGGTAAAACCTCAAAGAGGAAACATCCACGGGTTGATACCACAACCACCAGCAAAGCAATTCACTATACGAAAATGACTTACACACTCAAGCTACCAACACATGATATCCGCTCAAGCTATCACCTCCTAGTTTACCCACATGGCTAGTGAACAACCAAGCCTACTTCCTATCCAAGATGTGTCTTACACCTCCAGGAAGTAACTTCCTATCCAAGACGCTCACGTCTCTAGGAAGATTTCTTGCTTGTCTATCCGGATCCTCCCGACCCTAGACAAGACTCCTTGCTTGACTATCCGAGTCCTCCCGACTCTAATCAAGACTTCTTTGCTCTATCCACAAAGTTTCACTCACTTTGCTAGAGACTTCAACCTTATACAAAGCAATGATCTAAGTGATGCAAATGATGCAAACACAATCAAATAAAGCTAGATGATCAATCAAGCTAAATGTACCTGCTTAGTGATAAACTAGAATTATGCTTTCAACACACAATCACAAATCTATCTAGAAATCAAAGCATGTGAATCAATAAGAGCAAGATATGAATATTCAATATATCACACAAAAATCTTAGTTCTTAGATGATGAAATTAAACCTAGAAAATGTCATTAGGCACAACATATATGATATTTCTAGAATCAATTTCAAGATAGGTCAAGTTTAGCAATATATGTTCAGTTGAAATCAAATGGCTAAAACTTAAACAAACACTCGATCATAAAACCCTAGCATATGTACTAGCATTCTTCTCAACATATTTCATCAATCAAATAGAAAGAATATAAGAGATGATCAAAAGAAATTGAAAGAAGATCAAGTAATACATACAAAGTTGAACCATGTACTGAAATCAGACCACTGGGAAATATGACAAAGTCAAATGCCTCTGAAATATTTTGGAGTTTGTAGCTCTCGTTGAGACCAACATTTTTGGCTTTTAGATCACTCGATTTCGAGTTCGTAAGAAAAAGTTATGATCGAAATAAGAACACTAAAATCATGAAGAATTCTGCAGAATTTTCTTTTCTAAATTTTCTTCAAGTTATGGTTTGGAGGGAAAAAGAGGTATTTTAAATGGAAGAGAGAGAGAGGATTTTGGCCAATCAAAAGAGGCTAACTCACCCTAGGCCCGTGTGGGGCGTATGGGCCACACGGGACCAGAGGGCTGGTCTGGCCGTGGGCCCCACGGTCTCCACACATGGTGGCCAAAGGCTTGGCCTTTGCCACACACGACCCTCTCATGCACCTCTCACGTTTTTCAGCCGTATTCGAGCATCCGAACTCCGAATTCGAATCCGTTTTTGAATTATGAACCATGACTCCCTCATGCATGACGAAGACTAAGAAAATTTGACAAAAGGTTGAGAATTCATCTTGGAAAATGATGACGAAGACAACTCAAAGAATGAGAATGCAAAGTAGCCTAGCTAAGTCGTTTGGACTCGAAACCTCATGAATGAGTAACCGAAACGACTGGAACTCAATAAGGAATAAAATAAGAACATGTTCAAGTCCAAAAAACAAGAAACATAAACATATAAACACAGTGTCACACAAGCATGCCATATCTACGCGATAGTCATAAAACATGCAATTCTACAATGTTTGTCTATAAGAGACCAATGCATGTGCATACTTAAATGTGTGTGAATGTGTTATACCAAATGTTTGCACAATGATGCAGGGATACACATATATGAATTGTGTGTGTGTGTGCTTACGCCTTGCAAGAGGATAGAAGTCTAAGTATACCTTTGATGCTTTCACCTCTTGAAGACAATATTTGCACTAGACGTTGCTCTTCAACTTTGAAGCTTCTTTTCTTCCAAGAACACCCTAAGCAACAACTATTAAAAATATAGAGCATTTTGCAATGGAATCAAGCCAATACAAATCATGAACCTGACAGTTGCCTAGCCGATTGGTCCGCCAAAATGAGAGACATCTTTGTTGGCCTTAACTCGTTCAATCCCAATTTCTTGTAAATTGTGAAAGGCATCAAGTTGATGCTCGCTCCTAGGTCAAGTATAGCCCTTACCTGTCCTTCTCCACCTATGGTTATGCTAATGATAAAACTTCCCGGATCTTTTAACTTCAGAGGGAGCCTCTTCTGAATGACTGCACTTGCGTTCTCATCAAGCCTTTCTTGATTCTTTGGTCTAAACCAATATTTCTCCTTATTCAATTCCTTGAAAAACTTCCCATATGTTGGCATCTTTTGAATTGTGTCTAGAAGAGGTAAGTTGATAGTCACCTTAGGGAGCACATCATAAATATCCTTGAATGATTGCTCCATTTTTTCCTTTCTCAACCTTCCCGGATATAGCACTTTCGGAACACTGGGGCTAGGAGGTTTGTTGTTGATAGGATTCATCTTTGATGCTTCTACCTCATCCAGAATTTGAATTCTTCATCTTCGATGTCTTCCAGATCCGGAATCCTCTTTTCTTCATCGTTTCTCTCCATAGGTAAGGTATTGCTCTCGTCCGTGATTTCCTCATTTCTCCCATTGTTTACTATTCTCCCACTTCTTAAAATGGCTCTAGCACTTCCTAAGTTGAGCGAATCCTTTGAGCTTTCAAACTCTCTATTTAACACCTTGTCCGCAATTCTTCCCATGTGCCCTTCAATTCTATTTATTGATTTCTCTAGCTTTAAGAACCTATCTTGGCTTGCTTCCATAAACCCATTCAATAACTTCTCATATGTGGCTTGTGTAACTTGAAGGTTCCTCTTCATCTCATCCTCTATGTCCCCTTCTTGTACTTTCATCCCTTCGACCTCTCTAACTTGACTTTCCGTTACCCTTGGGGCTCTTGAGGCAAATGATGCCATTCCCTTACTAAAATTTGCCATTTGTTCCGCAAGAGGATCCATTACCTGAATTTTGAGCAAAAACACAACACCACAACATAAGGAGTTCTAATGAAACTTAAAATTAGCAATATCTAACAAAATAAACTAACTAATGAAATTGTAAACTAGAAGAGTCAATCAATTCAACAATCGCTACCAACTCCTCGGCAGCGGCGCCAATTTTGATGAGGTCGTTTGATACTCAACAAAATGATATTTTATGTTCTTTTGAAAACCGTATTTTAACCACTTAAAAATCCTTTAAGATAAAATTCTTAGCAAGTGGTAAGCAAGATTCGTTCCACAGGGAGATGGAGAATGTATTGGATCAATAGACTAATCTTAAAAAAGAAAATAAATCATTGAAAATGGATAGTTGTTTGGGTTTTACAACCCACAAAATTACAATTAAAAATAAACATACAAAAGTGATATGAAAAATAGAAGACTCAACAATCTTGATAATATAGATGATAAAAAACAATTAATGGAAGATAGAGAATAGATTGAGTTACTCATGGATTTGGGTAATGCTTTTAAGCCTCAATAATGACCAATCTCATTCATGCTAACCATTTGTTTTCTAAAGTGTGCTTAGGTCATTACTATGAATACTAAACACATTCCCACCTCAATGCCTAGATACTACTAAAGTTATAGTGAAACTAAAGTCAAATAAAGACAACTTGAACAATAAATACTTATACTAACTTATCTTAATTATAACTTCAATAACAAACAAAAAATGTTACAAAAACTTATCTAAACTAAAAGCATGCAATTCTTGCAAAGATACTAATAAAGCTAAAAAGTACAATAATAACTAACAATAATAAAGACAATAAGTACAATAATAAGACAACCTAACAATAAGTACAATAGCACCAGCGCCACGTCATCAGCAGTCAAACGGTGTCGTTTTGGGAGAGGGACGCGTCAGCGTGACGTCAGCGATGACGTCATCGTCTTCTTCAACCAGACGGGTCGAGATGACCCGCGTAACCCGACCCGTTGACCCGGTTCAGACCGAATGATAACCCGGCCTTTTTTTGCCCATTTTCGATGGTTTTTCCAGCCAATCTCCGCCCAGATCGGTAGCCGGTCTCTTTCCGGTCACGATGGACCCACTTTGAGCCTCCCATGCAAATGTTCCACTCTCCACCAAATCCTCCAAACTCCATGGCCATGCAAGCTCGCAAGCTCGTAAGCTTGGTTCAGCAGCTTCTTTCCCGCGTTCCAAAACGTCCAAACTCGCCGAAAGACGGCGGTTTCATGCAGCGGGAAGAAGCCAGAGGTCTAGAAGGTCAGAACTTACCGTCGAATCCAAATTCTCCATCGCGAGTTTCGACGACGGGCACAAACTCGCCATCCAGGGTGTCTGAACCCGCCTAGCTGGCCGACTCAAGAGGATTTTGAGATATTTTGGGATATTTTGATCCCCGTTCGTTCCCTATACATTTCCCACTATATATACATCACGTTGCCTCTCTTTAAAGAGGTGACCAACCGTGTGTACCACCCAACTTTGCTCCAAGAAATCCCATTTCTTGGATTGATCATCACAAAAGAGAGAGAGCAACTCCAAGCCTTCCATGGGGGATCTTCCTCCATAGAAAGCCTTTCATGGAGAGTAGAGATGCAGAGATAGGAGAGGCTTGGGTGTCAAAACCGAGCCAAAGGAGTTTCATAGCAAGGAAGAGCTATTGGAGGCTTGTCTTCAAGGGTTATTTCTTCATTTGCTCATCTTTGTATTTTCTATTGATGTATAACCCATTTGGGAGTATTGTAAACCTACACTTATGCTAATATATGTATGTATTGTTCATTTGCTTTGATTTGGTATTGATTCATTCCTTAGATGTATATTGATTAAGCTCTTTTTATGATATTCATATGTATGGATGATTATGTGTTGATATGCATGTATGGATAAGATTAGGAGTAGATTAACTAAATGATTAGGAGTAGTTATAATCAAATATCTCATTTGTTTATTGACATGCCCGAAACGGGTCTATCCACAGCGGCGCCAATGACTTGGTCGGCGCACGCGGGACACGACAATTCTATAAATTGTCGGGCGTGTGAATTTATCTGCAAGCGCACGGATCATTACGATCGCATAGCGGCAAGTACGGTTCGTTCCACAGGGAATCGTGAGGTACCTTTTATCGGTTTTAATCTTATATGTTACATATACTATTTACACTAATTACAACATATTTACATGCATGAAAAGTAAATTGTGAGGATGGCAAGTGAGCAATTAAACTAAGAGGATGGCAAGAAAGTAATTAAACTAACTAATCACTAAATTAACTAAGATGGCAATCTAATTAAATTACACTACAACTAAGGATTGTCATCTCCTTAGCAACTAATTAATCTATCAACTAAACTACAACTACAATTATCTAAATTAAATTAACTAAACTAACTAATTAAACTAATTACCATCTAATGCAATGATCTTGCAAAAGTGGTAATGAAAGATAGGATGTTGGAATATTGGTGTACAAGTGCAATCATACAATTAATTTGTTGATTTCTATTAACCTAGGATAGTCTAACACATTTAATAAAGACACATGCATTAATAATCATTCATGCATAATCTAAATTGTATTACATGCTTATGAATTTGTTAATTCAAACAACACATATATAAATTAAAGCTCAAGATAGAAAATCAACTCATATCATAGATAATATACAAAGTACACCAAATTCCCAACATCAATACTTAGTTACATAAAATAACTATGGTGGTGTGGGTGGTGAGAATTTACATTACACTAAGCTAAACTAAGCTAATAGGATGCCTTTGGTGCCTTTTGGATATTTTGGGAGGTGTGTTTTAGGTTTACAAAGGATGAATATATATAGGGAACTATTTTGGGGAAGTTTTGGATGAAATATCCTCCAAGTCGGTCATCCCGGCGAGCTCAGAACCACTGGCCGGCGGGTTTGTGCCTGCCATCGAAGCTTGCCGTAAAGAAATTGAAGTCGGCGGCGAGTTCTGACCTTCTGGACCGCGGGCACTTTCCCGCTGCATGAAACCGCCGTCTTTTGGCGAGCTTGAACGTTCTGGTTCGCGGGAGAATGGCCACTGAACCAAGCTTGAAGGCTTGAAGGCTTGAACATCCATGGAGGTTTGGAGGACTTGGAGGTGATGGAAACCTTTGCATGGGAGCTTGAAAATAGGTCCATCGTGATCGTGGGGCTTGTGGCCATCGATCTGGGCTGAACGGTGCTGGAAAACTGGTCAGAAAAGTGTCGAAATTCATCGGGTTAACGTCGGGCTAAAATCGGGTCAACCGGGTAACCAGGTCTGAATCGGGTCGGGCTGACCCGGTTGCTAAGGAAGACGACCTGACGTCAGCGTGATGTCAGGCGTGACATCAGGCGTGACCCAGGCAGCGCCAAAACGGCGTCGTTCCAGGGGGTGACGTGGCAGCTGACTCTGTGCTTTGCTGGCGAATTACAATCAGCACCCCTGATCTTTCCCCTATTCACAGAATCTTCAATAAAGTCCCAAATTTTGCACTTTAGCCCCTGATTTGTCCAAAATTACATAATTGCCCCTGAACTTCCCTAATAACCTGAAACACTTATTTATCCGTTAAATACCCGGTTTTACCCGAGAAACAAGCACAAAAAGATAGGAAAAGGGAGCGCTAAATGTGAACATTTGGAGCGCGATCATTTATGTATGTTGATGTGTGATTTACTATGTATGTGTTTAGAGTGATTAGAGAGATTGAGAGTTGAGTTTGTGCTCGGATTTCCATTCCGGGTATAATCTTGACTGTTAGCTCTTGGGAATGGAAATAGCTTAGGTGTGCATAATTATGCCACTTTAGCTTTGGTTCATAGTTCTTATGCTTAACGGGTCTAAACCCTAGACACAATCACTTTTTCGACTTGGAGAGTGATGATATGATTTTGGGAATTCCCTAATCAAGAGAACGAACCCTTTACTGGATTAATTGGATTCACATGTTAAACAATCGACATAGATTTGCATAGTGTGTTTGGTGAACCGATTTCCCATATGTTTTATATATCTTGCTATTCTCCCAGCCACCTTTATTTTCGTAGTTAGGGTGTCTTGCCTTTAAGAGTAGATTAACTTAATTAGGAGTAGATTAATTAGATAGCCAAGACACCCGGCTACATTTCTATCCTAGTTAGTTATATTTCCGCACACACCACACCACTCCACTTTCCTTTGTACATGCTTTAATAAACACTAGAACTAGATATAGTTAACGAATTCCATTCTCTGTGGGAACGAGACCCTTGCTTACATGCTATACTAGTCCTTTGACTCGTGCATTTGCGAGGTGATAAGAATAGAAATATCTTTTCTACCGGGTACAACGACGCCCGGTCATTATCGGAGTAACGAGAAAGAAAGGTGACCTATAAATAATTCAAGGCTCTCAAAAGAGAGGAGAGGGGAAATCATATTTTCGACCTACATCTTACAACTTTTTCCACTTATCAACTAGCAAGAGACCGCTATCGTCAGCTATGTCTGAAAACTCCATACCTAAACCTCCAAGAAATTGCCATTTGTACTACACCATTGTGTCATTTAAATTGTGTATCTTTTATCAATAAAACAGTATTATTTCACCATCTCAATAGATACACTGTGTTAATAGGAATTTGACCCCTCTAACATTTTCCTACTAACAAAGGGTTTGAAGGTCAGGATCATAGGTCCAAAATATGTACCTCGGGGGAAAGATTCTTATGTAAAGAAAGTAGAATCAGTTTGTGTTTGGTTGGAAAAAAAGGTTGCAAATGTCAAGTATGTTCCTTGTGGTAATACAATTGCCATTTTTGGTATAGATGAATACATCAACAATACTGCGGCAATTGCAAATGAGTCGGAAGTTGACACTTACCCTATCCGAGGTATGAAGTTCTTTGTTTTACCTGTTGTTCGTGCTGCTATTGTTAGGTCGATAAATGTTGATATTTGAGTCCCCTAATTCCTATGTTTTATGTTATGTTCTTGAATATAATTGAATATTTTAACGTGTTTGTTGAGATTGTGTAGAAGATAGCTCTTAAAGTGAGTTTGAAGACAAAAAGGTGATTTTAGAGAAAGTTTGGAGAAATGTCTCTACAGCACATCCAATTTGTGAAGACCATATCTCTCGCTTCAGATTGAACCAGGTTGAGATCCACATGTTTTTGGAAAGCCTCGGATGTCTAGTTTCTAACTCACTTTACGGTTCGTCAATACAAGTTCTTTAGAGGATGTTATGGCAAATTTAGTAACCGAAGGTCGGAGTTGGAAAAGTCACCCACGGCCTAAAACTCAATCTATTCATAACGACCTACGTAGCGGCCTGAGTAACGGAAAATTCCAGTAAAATACTGTGGTTTGGATCGTGGTTGACCTTTGGAGCGACCCGGACTGCAGTTTGACATATTTTTGGTGGAAAACCACTCCGAATAAGTGCATAATTGTCCTAGAACTTCCCAAATCAAATCCTAATGACTTTAGAAGATCAAGACATGTTTCGGAAACTTCCTAAACTCAAATTAGGAGTCAATCATCAAAAGAGGAAAAATCCAAGTTAGGAATGGATTCTCATTCCTTGTTTAAATCTTTTTTCCTACTTGGTGTGTTTCCTACAACCAAGCAAATTAGGAATCTACAAGGAGAATCACCTATAAATACCAAGAGCTTCTTCAAGAGAAGCGTTGAGAGATTCACTCTTCAAGATTGAAGACCGAAGATCTTTCATAGTTTTATTTTCTTTCTTCTTCTACATTTCTTTAGTTTTAATGTTTTTATTTGCTTTCATAGTATGATGTGTAACTAAACGTCTCATAGCTAGGGCTAACTTGAAGTCCTAGACAAGATTTCGATTTCATAGTCATATTATTTTAAAGGAGTATTATTTTTCCTACATGATGAATTCCAATTCCCCATAAAAAATGTCTTTCTTTTATTGTGTTTCTTTGATTGATCACCTTAGGAGCATGATTTTAGGATTTATGTTGCAAGGATATAAGTCGGACACCATATGAATTTATCATTGGTTGCAACAATTAATTGAAATAAGACTCAATTAAGAGAAGTTGTTTCGTAAATTACCTAGAATAGATACCATGTTTTAGGGTTTATGTGATTTTCATATTTTCTTCATTCTTAATGAATTCCAATTATTAAATACACCGTGCTAGGTTATAATTTGGAATATAAGTATTTATGTAGACACCGTAAAATTTACATGCCAAGATTTCGATTTCATAGCTAGGGCTAACTTGAAACCCTAGACAAGATTTCGATTTCATAGACATATTGTTTTAATGGAGTATTATTTTTCCTACATGATGAATTTAATTTCCCCATAAAAATTGTCTTTCTTTTATTGTGTTTCTTTGATTGATCACCTTAGGAGCATGATTTTAGGATTTATGTTGTAAGGATACTGAAACAAATTCACGGTGTATTCTAAATATATATCTAGAGGGGGGTGAATAGATTTTAATAATTTTACCCAATTTTCGCGTTTAGGCAAATTTAAGAAAATGCCCCAAACTAGACAATATAATATAGCAAGTGTAATATATGCAGAATTTAAATAACACTTGATATTTACGTGGAAACCCTTACGGGAAAAACCACGGGCTGGTAAGTGCGCCACACTTGAACCTCGAATCCACTAATGATAATGAAGATTACAACCTAATCCCGGTATATAACTCACTACCACTACCTACTCCCGGTATGAGTGAACCTTGTCCAATTGCTTATGTGAACACCTAATCCCGGTGTACGACCTAATCCCGGTCATCACACAAGACTTACAATTGCTTGTGACAAAAGGCAACCTAATCCCGGAAGCCACACAAGTCTTACTTCTCAATGAAAAGATAAAAATGCCTATGTGAATTTATGATGATATTCAAGGAACAAATAGAGCTAGGTAACCCTATATGCTTATCTAGGATGATAATATGATAATTAATACAATCCTAGATATCAAGAGCTAAATGACATGTCATAAATCTTAGCTATGTAGAGGATAATCAATCCTAGATACAATAGCTATAAAAAACAATCTCAAACATTTCAATGAGATTAATTAGCTAGATGTATATATCAATCATGAAATCCTAGCTATCAAAAAACAATCTCAATCATGTAATGAGATTAATTAGCTAGATGGCATATAACCAATAAAACCTAGCTATCACAAAATAACCCAATCAACACATAATCTCAATCTTGTATGTAGAAATTACTCTTAGAACATACAAATAATAAATGAGATAAATTGATAAGTAAAAACACTAATTATGTAAGATAATAGTGTTCAACATATCATACCATGTGTGTTGAAGAAGACCTATGCTTTAAAGATGCTTAGAGATGCATGTGAAGATGGGTTTTGGGTTTGGAGAGTTAAAGAAACAAGCTTGGTGCTTTCTCTCTCAAGAATCTCTCTTTCTCTCTCAAGAATATATCTTTCTCTTTATAGAAAGTGAATTCTCTCTCTAGGGTTTCAGTTGGGAGAGTTATATTGAAGAAGGAGAGATAAGAGGGTATTTATAGGTGCCAAATAAAGCTACGATGTTTTGAGAATGTTAAAAAGACATCACTGGGCATTCTGCGGCCAAGCCGCAGAAACATGCGACAACACTTCAACTCCAAATTTGAGCGCACCGAAACATGACCAAATGATATCAAAACCTTTCGTATAATATACCGTTGGAAGGTATGGAAGTCCTACTCCAATTTATGGAATTACATTTTGTTGTCTATAGAAATATTTATGGTCAATTGAATGACCAAAGGTCAGATTCAGATAACAGCTTTGATGCCCTGTTTTAGTGGTCACTTTGGAGATTTCAAAACCAATACAAATTGTCATGAAATATTATGAATAATATACCGTTGGAAAGGTATGGGTGTCTAGTTTGTCCAGAATTTTACAAAACTCAATTGCAATCTTTTTATAAAAAGTTATGGTCACAAGACCATACAAAGTTCAGTTTTGAAAAACATTTAAATAATTGAAATCCAATCTTTTAAAACTAGACACTTTACTCCAAATAACCAAACCGAATCTAACTTTTATCCAAGAGAAGAATGAGACCTTCTCAAGTGGTCAACCATCGCACTAAGACATGCACACCATCGTGCAAGCGCGGACGTTTCCGATCATCCTTCGGGAAACGAATTACACCACATTTAAAGCTAACAATCATGAAGTGCAACTGTGGGTATTGAATGCATCCTAATGCCTAACATGTCATGGCATTGTAATAAACTAGATGCAATCAATTAAAACATGTAAGAAGAGATGTTCAAGAACATGCATGCACACATATAAAAACACACAACATACAAGTAATAGAAATATGCATGAGTTGTGTGCGTGTGCAACTAGATCTCTTCAAAGCAAGTAAGCACTAGAATTTACCTTTGGTGCTTCTTTTCTTGAGGTCTTGAGAGGGCCTTGGTTGTGCAAGTCATCAACCATCACATGTCTAAGCTACCCTTACATCAAGCCCCAATATGTGGTTTGTCCACAAAATAAGCCAATCAATCCTTACAGATACAAGTCGGACACTATACGAATTTATCATTGGTTGCAACAATTAATAGAAATAAGACTCAATTAAGGGAAGTTGTTTCGTAAATTACATAGAATAGATACCATGTTTTAGGGTTTATGTGATTTTCATATTTTCTTCATTCTTAATGAATTCCAATTATTAAATCTAAGTAGACACCATGCTAGTTTATAATTTGGAATATAAGTATTTATGTAGACACTGTACAATTTATATGCCAACTAAGAGAGAATCATACGACCCGAGTGAGACACTATCACCTTGTCGATCGTGAACATCTGCATCATGTTTGATATCTTTAACTCCATCATTATCTATGAATCGGATGAGTGTTTAGTGGTGGGTAGGGGGCTCTAGCTAGCTTTTCCTTATTGAATTTTCTAAATAATTTTTCTGATGCATTCTTAATTTTAGTTTAGTTTAAATTCTTAGTTTTTAATAATCAATTCAAAAACCCCCAATCACGTTTATGAGTTGTGTTATATTTAAGTTGTTTTGGAGTTATAGAGTGTCTTAATTTAGTGTTTTTAAATTCATAACTTCTGTAGGTAATTCATTCCTCGTGGGAACGACCCTTGCTTGCCTATTGTAATATTGTTTACGATTTGTGCACTTGCAAGGTTTGATAATATTTTGTTTGCCTATTTGGCAACCAATAGCTATCTAGTGCAAAGTTGATTATGATCTACCAAAGCTAAGGAATTAGACATTTGGCTAAAGCAGATCCTATGGTTGCTTGTACCATTGAGGAAACTGGAGAGAAAATTGTTGCTAATGCAGGAGAACCACACTTGAAGATTTGTTTACATATGTTACAAAATGAGTTTGTAGATGATGCTGAGTTTATAAAGTCAGATCAATTTGTCTCTTACTGTGAGACTGTCTTTGAGAAGTCTTTCCGTGTTATTATGAGTAAGTCCCTCAACAACTATAACCGAATTTTCATGGAAGCTCGACCCATAGAGAAAAGTCTTGCTAAGGCGATTGATGAGGGTTGTATTGGTCAAAAGGTTGATCCACAGGTCTTGTTTGAGAAGTTTAGTTGGGATGAAGATTTGGGTGAGAAAATTTTGTGTTTTGGACCAAGGAACACATGCCCTAACAAGTTTGTGGATAAGTGCGTTAGAGTTGAGTTTTTGAATGAAGTAAAGGATTCTGTTGTTGCTGGATTCTAGATTGCCTCATTCGAGGGTTCATTAAATCATGATGAAATGCGGGGGATTTGTTTTGAAATGTGTGATGTTCTTCATGTAAATCCTATTGAGAGAAAGAGCCGCCAAATCATTCCAACTACTAAGAGGGCTATTAATGCAGATCTACTAATAGCCAAGCCCAAGCTTATGGAGCTAGTGTACTTGGTGGAATTCCAAGCTCCTCAATATACTCTTGATATGGTTTACATGATTTTTGATAATAAACATGGGAAAGTGCTGAAGGTGGAGTAGATGTCAAACACTCCAATTGACAACATATTTTTTTTTAATAAAATTGGACTGACCTATGAGGAAAAAACATCACAATCGATCATATGTTAAAAACCCCTAGACAGTATCCATACATATAAAAGATAAAAGAAATGTAAATAGTGACAAAAAGCAACAAAGCACAAAGAACTCCAATTGACAGCATAAAAGCACACCGCCCTGTCATCGAGTCATTCCAATTCTCCAGCACTTTGGAAGTTGAAACCATGAGGGAGGCATGCTCATAATGGCAATGCCTTTTTGATCATTGAGACATGATCCCATTTGATCCATTGCAGCTCGGATCTCAAGATGCTCATCTTGTTGCAAATATCAAGATGAGGAAAGGCTTGAAGGAATAGATGACTGCATTCTCTAAGGGGCCGTTTGGTATGTGGTGATCTTTACATGGGAATGGGAATCTGATAGCATTCCCATGTTTGTTACTAGGTTTGGGTTTTTAGATTCCCGGGAATGTGAATCCCATGGGAATCACATTACCCTTCAAGGGGGTAATGTGATTCCCTAAAGGGTAATGTGATTCCAACCTCAACATGTGGGTTTCAGATGCCCCTCCATCTGATTCCCATTGTGGGACCCACCCTCATAAAAAAAATTATTTTATTTTCTTCTTCTTCTTCAATTTCAATTTTCATTCACACCACCTCTTCTTCTTCATCAATTTTCAATCACACAAACCCTTCAATAAATCCCAAGTCCCAATCTTGTCCAATCGATCAATTTTTCAAAAACCCAAACCTAAACCCCAATTTTCAATCACACCATCTGGGTTTGCTCGATGATGGCGAGCTTCGACAACGAGCTTCGACGACGAGCTTCTCAATGATGATGACGTCGACGACGACGAGCTTCTCAATGATGACGACGCCGACCACGACGAGCTTCTCGGCGATCGACGACAGTCACAGCAGAGAGAGATGAATTAAAGAAGAAGAAAGGGGATTTGAAAGTGATGGGTTTGCTAGAGAGAGATGTGTGATGATAAGGGAATATGAAGAAAACTTGAGAGGAAAGAATAAAGATGGTGAAATTTGCAGAGAAAATAAGTAAGAAAAAAATGGTGGGTGTTAGATGTCGGCGGTGGAATTTGGATGAGTTTAGGTTTAGCATTTGTTTTTTTATTATTATTATTTTAAAATTAATTTTGGCATGTTTTTATTTCTAAAGAAAAAAAACATTCCCATACGCAACCAAACACAATTATCTAACAATTCCAGGAATCAGACATAATATTCCCATGCACAACCAAATACATGTATACAATTTTCCCAGGAATCACATTATTTTGATTACCCCATACCAAACGGCCCCTAAGTAAGAAGTCTAAGGCAAAGACAAGCTATGAACTAGTCTTGTGCTTTGGTTTACACGGTTTTTTCATTTGTTCTTGTCCAGGGATGATTAAAGATATGTTTTAATTTGATGATAATCGATTTGAATACTTTGATAATAAAAATACACTATTTAAATATATATTTTTTTAAATCTGTAAATTATGTTTATTGTTTTCATGTTGAGTCGGTATTGAATTTTATGTCTAATAAATAGTTTGTAATTTATAACCTGAAAAGTCATAAGTTAATTACATTATTAATTTGGAAACTAAAAATTTTAACTAAAATTGATTAGTCTCTGTGTATACACTAGATTTTTTTTAATTACAATAATTTGGGATTAGGGGAGGGGACAAAGACTAGAACCCATGACCTCTACACTTAAACATACATAATCATCAATGGGTTTAAACAAATTCACTTGCGTAGTTGCATGATAATTAAATTCGGATAATGGGTAAGCTAGCATTAGGATGCAATTTAATGTGTGCATTTTAAGGTGATGTTAAGATTTGTGTAAAATTGATAAAATATTTTTTAAAAAAATTAAAAAAATTCTCTATACAATAATATTAGGCATTATACCTTTTGTATCCCATCTTGATCCCAAATTTCAACCTATGATTAGAATTGATTTTGAGACCTTGCACTACAAGAAAATAATGCAATTCTTGACAGTTAAAAACTGTAAAGAAAGGTTTGCTACTGTCAAGAATAACATTATTTTTATTATTAAATTTTTTTATATTTATACACAATCGCCGCCGCCCACCTCCAATTCGGCCACTGCCCCCGCCCCCGCCCCCGTCCCCGTCCGGCATCGCCGCTAGCCGGCGGCGACCCACTTTTGAATAAATTGTCATTATTAGAAATCGAACTTGAGACCTCAAGTCAAAAGTTGTAAGCTTTAACCACTTGACTACAAGATTTGATGTATTAATAATTGAACAATATTTATATATAACACATATGAATTGTTAGCAGTGTTCGAAAAATCGTTCTGGGAGGCCGACTAGGCGGCCGCCTAGACGCTGGGCGGCGGTCGACCGTCCCAACCTAACCAAATCGCTGGAAAAAAAACGGTCAACGCGAAGTCAACGGTCAAACGCGAAGTCATCGCAAATCCCCTTTCAAACTAACCAAAATTGAAAATACCAAATCAAAAATCATCCAAATCCCTAATCGCAAAATCACAAAATCGGGCAACACCGAAAAAACCAAATCGCAAAATCACTAGGCTCGACTGTCGCTGCCACTCTCGACGACTGTCGACGCTCTTCTCACTGTCAGTTTACTTCTCCGATCGACCAAACCAGGCTCCTCTTACTTCTCCGACCGACCGACCGACGTTCACGGCTATGCTTCCGAAGGCTCAGAAGGGTGAGGAAGGAGAAAGTGAGACGGTGAGAGTGATGATGTTTGCAAAAGACAAAAAAGTCTTTGAAAATTTAAAACTGAAAAGAGAGAGCCATACTTGCGAAGGCTCAGAACTCAGAAGGGTGAGGAAGGAGAAGGTGAGACATTGAGACGATGAGAGTGAAGATGTTTGAAAAAGACAAAAAAGTCTTTGAAAACTGAAAAGAGAGATAAAATCGGTAATAGTGTAAGGAGATTAGGTTTGTAAACTGAAAAGCCTTAGTGTAATTGTGTACCACATATTTATTATATTATATTATATTATAAACTGGTAATGAATGTGAAAATTTGAAGACGTGTGTGGGTGGAGAAATACATGAGTTGAGAGACAAGTTATTAGTTTTTTATTTATTATTTTGATAAAAAAAAATGAATGTGGGTCAAAGTGGGTCGGTTCATTGATACAATTAGTAAAAGTGTGAAAGAGAAGAAGATTTTTGACTTTTAAAACATATTTGTAAAATAACAAAAGACACCCTCTTTCAATGTAAAAATCTAAAATATACAATAAAAAGTAAAATTATATTAAAAAGGTACAAGAGATATAAACAATAAGGGAATTTATGTTGATGATTTTATTTGAATTTCATTATAATATGAATTTCGTCATAATCGGTCAACGGAAAAAGTCAACCGCCTAGAAATCTGCCTAGACGCCGACTAGGCCGCCTAGGCGCTAGGCGCTGGTCCACCGCCCGACTAGCACCTAGCGTTTACTAGAACACTGATTGTTAGAAATAAAAAATAAAAAAACTTGTTAGATAAATTTGAATTTATTCAACTAATCGAAATTCTAATTTCTGCGACAGACATATATTAAAAAATACTTATTGAAACTTTTAATAAAATTATATTTTTTTAAACATATATAGTTGAGTTATTGGTTTATGATCTATGGTCACGTTTAGTTACATGGTGGAATAGTAATTGGAATTGTAATGGGAATGAAAATGAGAATGGGAATGGGAATGGGAATGAAAGGAAAACTGAGTTTTTTGTTTGGTTGGAACTTTAGAATAAGTCTCTGAATCAGTATTATTTTGTTTGGTTAACAACAAAATAGAATGGAGTTAACTGTATTTTGACCAAAATACCCCTAATTATAAAACATTCATAATATATAATATAAAATACATATATATTATATATAATACATATAATAATAATAATAATATATATATATATATATATATATATATATATATATATAAATATATATAATATATAATATATATAATTTATAATATATATATATGTATATATTATATTATACAATATATATAATAATATATTTATATAATATAAATATATAATATATATCATTTAATATAATAATATAATATAATATATTTATATATTATATTATTATATATAATATATGTAATAATATATAATATATAATATATATATTATATATAATAATATAATATATAAATATATTATATTGTATATGTTTATATATCGTTATATATATTATAATAATATAATATTTAATAACAATATATATAATATATATAACAATATAATATGTAGTACATATATTTATATATCATTAATATAATATATAATAATAATATATTATTTTTGGAAAGAAGGGTATTTTTGAATGGAGTTAGGGCATATGAGGGTATTTATGGAATATAATTTTTTGTTTGGAATGGAATAGGCATTCCATTGGTTTTTAGATGGAATGCCCATTCCACCAAAATGGGCACCAAAATGGGCACCAAAATGGTGGAATCCCCATTTTAATGGAATCACCATTCCATTGCATTTTAATAAACCAAGCGAATGGAATGGTTTTCTTTCCATTTCATTCCATCCAACCAAACATGGCTTATAGGAGACTCGTGACATCAATTGTAATAAGCATGATTTGGAATACAACTCTCACTACAGGGGAGATATTTCTCCACATGCATCTTGCAATTTAATGAACAAATGTAAGACTCATATTGCTAATTTATATGAGTAATTGAATTATTAACGTGTCTCTTAGTATGAAACAAGAGGGTGCAAAATAAATAACCAATTTTTTAAAAATTATTTTTTTGAAGTTTTTAAAAGTAGATGATTTAAAAGTAAATTTATTAAATTTAAAATTTTACTTATCCAATATCGGTTTGCCTAAAAACCGATATCTTACTGTAAAATAAATTCATATCGAGATTTTGTTTGGTGTTGAAAATAGGAAGTAAAAGTTTTGAAAAAATTATTAAAGATAAATAAAAAATTTAAAAAAACCATCTTTCTTGACAGTTCTCAAAAACTCTCAAGAACTTGCAATTCTTGACAGTTTTTTAGAACTGCCAAGAAAAAACTGTCTTTCAAAAAACTGTGAAGAAAAACAGTTTTTCTTGTAGTGTTGATTGACTCTCCTATGCACCCTCACGCACTTGAGAACATGGCTGAAATTGGTAGTGAACATAGAGACAATGAAATTCAAAACATCCAGTTTTTACTTCAATATTTGCAACCTCCTCGTAGTAGCATTCCTTCTAGAAGGGTTTGAAGGTCAGGATCATGGGTCAATACTACATCCCTAGGGAAAATGATTCTTATATAAAGCAAGTAGAATCAGTTTGTGGTTGGTTAGGAAAGAAGGTTATAGATGTCAAGTATGTGCCTTGTGGTAATACAGTGACAATTTTTTGTATAGATGAATACATCAACAATACTGCGACATTTGCAAATGAGTCGGAAGGTGACGCTCACCCTATCTGAGGTATGAAGTTCTATGTTGTGCCTACCGTTCATGCTGCTATCTAGTGTAAAGTTGATTTTGATCTGTCGAAGCTTGTCAAAGGAATTAGACATTTGGCCAAAGCAGATCCGCGTTGAGTCCTCGGCAACCCCAACACGAAATCCATGCTAAGGTCGGTCCAAGGCTGTGACGGAACGGGCAGCGGCATATAAAGGCCTGCGTTTGTCGCCTTTCCTTTCGAAACTTGGCAAACCCGACAACGCTCCACGTACCGCTCAACCTCTCGCCGAATTGTTGGCCAAAAATAACTGTCCCGAACCAGTTGTAGAGTACGATCACGCCCCACATGCCCCTCACCGTGCAGCTCCTTGATGATCTTGACGCGAAGGCTACTCTCCGGAATACATAATTGATTGTTGTGGAATAGAAAACCGTCCACTATCAAGAAGGAATTGTTTTCAGCGGAATCTAGATTGGCCATGATGTTGGCGAAGTAAGGATCCTCTAACAGTAAGTCGCGAAACGTTTCGAACCCCGGAATGGAGACTGTCATTGTCGACAGCAAATTGCTTCGGCGACTCAAAGCATCAGCCACTCTATTCGACGTACCTGACTTGTGCTTCAAAACAAAAGTGAATTGTTGCAGATACGCGGACCAGGAGGCATGACGAGCTGAAATCTTGTCTTGGGTATGGAGGTGTTTCAAAGCCTCATGATCAGTGTAGAGAATGAATTCACGGTGAAAAAGATAATGTCGCCAATGCTTTACGGCTTGAACCACCGCGTAAAATTCGATGTCATATGTGCTGTACCTGACTCTAGCACCTGTAAGTTTTTCACTAAAGTAAGCAACTGGCTTACTTGCTTGACTCAAAACAGCCCCCACCCCTACCTTGGACGCATCACTGTGCAGTTCAAAAGGTTGTGAAAAATCCGGCAAAATCAGAATTGGGGCAGTAGTGAGGCGCAACTTGATGAGCTGAAGCGCTTCTTCCGCGGCCCGTGTCCACACAAATTTCTTTTCTTTTAAGCAGTCAGTAATTGGGGACATGATACTACTGAAGTGAGGGATGAATCGTCGATAAAACGCAGCCAAACCGTGGAAACTTCGCACCTCGGTGATGTTGGTCGGACTAGGCCAATGTTGGACTGCTGCTATTTTTTTTTCGTCCACTTGAAGACCCTGTCCCGAAATTATATACCCCAAAAACAATACCTCCGAAGCCATAAAAACACATTTATTTACTGCAGCGAACATTCGCTCTTTTTTTAGCACCGTTAACACCTCCCGAATGTGTTGCACATGTAAGCTATGGGCGGCACTGAAGATCAAAATGTCGTCAAAATAGACGACTACAAATTTCCCTATAAATGGCCGTAACACTTGATTCATCACGCGCATAAATGTACTGGGTGCGTTTGACAAACCGAATGGCATGACCATCCACTCATAGAGCCCCTCACGCGTCTTGAACGCGGTTTTCCACTCATCCCCTGGTCGAACTCTAATCTGATGATAGCCGCTTTTGAGGTCCAGTTTTGTGAAAACCGTCGCTCCACTTAGTTGGTCGAGGAGATCATCTAATCGAGGGATTGGAAATCGATACCTGACTGTAATTTTATTGATAGCACGACTGTCCACGCACATTCTCCATGAACCGTCTTTCTTTGGAATTAACAATGCCGGTACCGCGCACGGACTAAGGCTTTCACGGATATGACCTTTGGCGAGTAAGTCCTCAACTTGTCTCCGCAGCTCCTCATGCTCACTTGGGCTCATCCGATAGTGTGGACGGTTTGGTAACATAGCCCCTGGCTCGAGATCAATTTGGTGTTGGATATCTCTCAATGGTGGTAGGCCTTCCGGTAAATCTTCAGGAAATATTTCCGCAAATTCAGCAAGCAATGGTAACGCCCCTTCAGGGACCTCCACTTTTGCGGTAACCTCTTTGTTCAGCAATAGATATACCGTTTCGGTTTCATCCACCTCTAATTCGAAATTTGAGAACGAGAGAAAGTTGGATCCTTCGGTTGACTTCAATTTTTCAGCTGGCTTGCTTGGTACTAACACGATGTTTATACTGTCAAAAAGAAAAGAGTAAGTATTTTTAAAGCCATCATGTCTTACCTTGTGATCGTATTGCCATGGGCGCCCGAGCAATAAGTGACAAGCGTCCATGCGGACTACATCACACCACACTTGGTCTTTGTAATGCTTGCCAATCGAAAAATAAATAAGAGCCCGCCGCGAAACCGTGACTTCTCCCCCTTTCTGTAGCCAAGCCAATTTATACGGCTTCGGATGAGTCCCGGTTTTGATCTCCAATTTGTTGACCACCTCCGCAGAAATAATGTTTTCACAACTCCCTCCGTCGACAATAAATCGGCACACTTTGCCCATGATAGTACACGTCGATTGGAAGACATTGTTACGTAGCCAATCATTCTCATCCGCGCGTGGGGTCAAAAAAATTTGTCTTGTCACCATGACCGAACCACCACCGGTAGTTGGAATGCCAACGTTCAAGATCTCCACTTCTTCAATTTTGTCAGGTGTCAAATTTTTAGAAATAGATACATGTGCGCCAGCAGCATGATCCACCTCGTCAAAGCTGTAAGGTGTCAAACTATTATCAAATGCTTCATGTACATGTCGCACCATTAATGCCTGCCCAATATCACCCTCCACCAGGTCTTCAGCGATCAATTCATCATCTTCAAACTGCAATTCATCTCCAAAATCAGCCACGTCCTCTTCCCCTAATTCAGCGATCAACACCCTCTTGCCCACTGCCGTGCATTCCGATTGTCTATGTCCAATTTCCCCACATTTGAAACACCTCAGGCCACCTGTTGTTCTTGGCTGCTGGTTAGGTGCTAAAAAACTTTTTTGGGCACTACTGTTGCCTCCAACAGCTGCTGGTCGGCTAATTGTATTGCCACTGCTACCAGTCCTTCCTGTTACAACACCACTGCCATAAGAGAGTAGTCCGCCTCCCCCTCTTCGTGAGGCTGTTTTCTCTATCTGTAAGGCCCTCTGATGAGCTTCAGATACCGTGTTCGGATCAAAAAGATTCACAACCTCCAGAATTTGTGCCCGTAAACCACCGCAATATCTTGAAACTAAATGATCTTGGGTTTCTTGAATATCGTTGCGCACAATTAATTGATAGAATTCGGTTGTATAATCATCTACTGATCTTATACCTTGACGTAAATTTTGTAATCGTTGGTACATCAGTTTTCGAAAATTATGAGGTAAAAATTCAGCGCGTAACTTTCGGACCATTTTCTCCCAATCTGTAATTTTCGGTTTGCCCATTCGAGTCCGTGTGATTTTGATTTGTTGCCACCAGGCTGCAGCGCGTCCTCGAAGCCGAGTTGCCACCAAGGCTACTCTTGTATTCGCCGGGACGTTTTTGTACTCCAAAATTTCTTCTACTACTCCGAGCCAATCAAGAAACTCTTCAGGTGAAAGGCTGCCATGAAATTCTGGGATTTCAGTCTTCATACCCGATTCCCACCGTCGGTTGTCTTCACGCTCTGGTGCTTGTCGCTGCTGCGGATTTTGTTGTGGAACTTGCCGTGGAATCTGCTGTGGAATCTCCTCTTGCGATTCACTCTCCTCGGTACTCTCTTCCTCAACGTCTTCAGCATTAGGATTTAGGGTGTGGAAAGGATTTTGGTTGGCGAGTAACGTCGCAAGTTGCTCTGTTATTAACGCCATCTGTCGCTCCAATTGTGTCATACGGTCACGTTCGACGGCCTCTTCTACAGGAATCCGGTTAGGTTGTCGTCTCTTCGGCGGCATATTGATGTCCCGAACGAACACGGCTCTGATACCAACTGGTGTAGCGGAAGCTATATGAGAAAAACTCGCGAGACTAATTCGAAAAGCAACCTACTGAAAATAATCAACTTCGCGCACGAAGGATTATTGTCAGGCTTCAAGAACTCCAAACTTCGCAAAGAATGTAGTAATTGGATTTGAGAAAACTATCTCTGAAATTTTATTAATCAATCAACTAAAAACTCAACAAAAGAAATCAAACAACTTAAATAGAAAAGAAGTAAGTTAACTTCCATAAGGAGTCAACCTCCGAAACTAAAACTAAAACGAAGTCCTAACTAGAATGGGAAAACAAATCCTAAAAGAAAGAGATCACGACAGAAGACCAATCCTGAAGATTAAGGACTCTTCCTGCCAGCTCAAAGGAAATAGCCACAGCGCCAGCTGCCAGCTCTCCTTTCTTCCACGCCACTTTAGTTTCTCCAGCTCATAACTTCAGCTGGTTACCATTTACTTCCATGCCCCTTTTAGTTTCTCCAGCACACAACTTCAACTTGCTGCAATCCGTGCGTTCCAAGTAGTCCAACGCACAAGCTGCTGCTGCATCAATTTGGGTAAGAAAATTTGGTGTTTTGGCCCAGGGAAGACAGGCCCTAGAGCATGCTTGTGGATACGTCTGTTAGAGTTGAATTTTTGAATGAAGTAAAGGATTCTGTTGTTGCTGTTTCTACATTGCCTCATTCGAGGGTGCATTAGATCATGATGAAATGCAGGGGATTTGTTTTGAAATGTGTGACGTTCTTCATATAAATCCTATTGAGAGAAAGGGTCGCCAAATCATTCCAACTACCAAGAGGGCTATTAATGCATCTCTATTGATAACCAAGCCCAGGCTCATGGAGCCAGTGTACTTGGTGGAATTCCAAGCTCCTCGGTATACTCTTGATATGATTTAAATGATTTTTGACAATAAACAAGGGAAAGTGCTCCACTTTATAGCAATAAAGCACACCTTTTTATCATCGAGTCATTCCAATTCTCCAGCACTTTGGTGGCTGAAACCACAAGGATGGCAATGCCTTTTTTATCACTGGGACTTTATGCCATCTGATCCATTGGTTCTCAGCTTGTTGCAGATATCAGGAGGAGGAAAGGCTTGAAGGAACAGATGACTTCACTCTCTAATTATGAAGTCTAAGATGAAGATAAGCTATGAACAAGTATTGTGCTTTGGTTTGCATATATTTTTTTTCTTGTTCAGGGATGATTAAATACGTGTTTGAATTTGATGATAATCGATTTGAATGCTTTGATACTAAAAATAAACTATTCAAAGATTTTGTTTTTTAAAAAAAAATCTATAAGTTATGTATACTGTTTTATTATTGAGTCGGTATTTAATTTTATGTCTAATAATTATTTTGAGATTTATAACCTGAAAATTCATAAGTTAATTACATTCTTAATTTGGAAACTAAAAATTTTGTTCTTGTTAACTAAAATTCATTAGTTTATGTGTATACACTAGTTTTATTTATTTTATTTTATTTTTACAATATTTTAGAATTAGAGGAGGGGACATGACTAGAACCCACGACCCCTACACTTAAATATACATAATCAATCAATGGATTTAAACTAATTCACTTGCATAGTTGCATAATAATTAAATTGGGATAATTGGTATGCAATTTAAATTTTAATGCATGCATTTTAAGGTAATGTTAAGATTTGTGTAAAATGGATACAATATTTTTAAATAATTTAAAAATTAATCTCTACCCTAACATATTTTTTTAGCAATTATACTAGGTATTCCACCTTTTGCATTCAACCTTTTGTATTCCTATCTTGATCCCAAATTCCAACCTATGAGTAGAATTTATTTTGAGACCGTGATTGACTCTCCTACGCACTTTCACGCACTTGACAACATGGCTGAAATTGATAGTGAACATGGAGACGATGAAATTCAAAACATCCAACTTATGCGTGAATATTTGCAACCTCCTTGCAGCAGTGTTCCTTTATGTTTTGTACTTCCTCTCAATGTTAATAATTTTAATTTTATGTCCTAAATTCCATGGTTTAGAGTCTGAACAATTCTTATTTGCTTGTCAAAGAATTTGAGGAAGTGTGTCTTACATTCCATGAGCAGACTTGTAGTGAGGAAGAGGTTAGGATAATTATTTTGTTTTTTCATTATAGGAAAAGGTAAAGGTTTGGCTTAATTCATTAAGACCTAGATTAATTGGCACTTGGCAAGACATTCAAACTGAATTTTTTTTAAAAAAAAATTCCCAATACACGTCACTAATGCAAGACAAATTGTGATTTTTTCTAAAAAACGAAAATGAAACTTTTTATCGATGTTAGGAATGTTTTAAAAATTTGTAAATTCTTGCCTACATCATGGGTACGAAAGTTGACATTCCAACAATTTTTTCTACGGAGGTTTAACACCTCAAATTTGCAAATTTGTAGAGATGATGTGCATCGGTGAATTTTTAAACAAAGGCTAAAAAGGCTCAATCTTGGGACCCTACTACACCAAATGAGAGTAAGATTAATTCTTATATTTATTCGCTAAAAAGGCTCAATCTTGGGACCCTAAAAAGCCTTCAAGCTCTACGCCTAATGGGGTAGAAAATAATTATCTTTACAGTTATGGTAGCCAAAAACAGCCCAATGGCCCAAACACACAGGCCCAAAACTTTACAAGGTCGTTCAAACCCATCCAGACCCACGATGTTGGGTCGACCCAAGTCCAAATATATTGTTGACAGAGTCAAAAGATCAGTTGAGGTGGGTGGATGACTGGAAGAGAGAATCTCTCCCAGAATCACGCCTAAACCCCCAAATCTCTCTCTCCCACGATCACATATGATTAGGAGACGTTGGAGCTACTTCTTTGGACTATAAATAAGAAGGCTTCCTTCTGAAAAACTCTCTCGCAACCCAAAAGCTCATAAGAAGCATACTGAAACTCTGCCTCCAAAAGAATATTCTGGTCACCAGAAATCAACGTCGCTCAGCCCAAGCGCACAGAAGGCTATAATATCCAGCCACCACCATCCTGTTATTTCCTACTTTATATTTCTATTTTAAGTTCTTTTGCAGGTACATCGAAGTTCGTTCGAACGACCATTTGCAAACGACAGTCGATGTCGACCAAACAAATTCCAGCCTAGTTGCTTTGGGCCTGATTCAACCCGACCCATTTGACGTACCAAATCAAACGACCACCTACAGTTTGATGCCCATCGTGGGGCCCATTGCAACTACCTTCAAATTCAGTCAATCTATTCCAACTACAACTCAACATGACTGGAAGCGGATCAGTTCCCATCGTCGAAGAGCAAATTGCCGCATTAACTGCTCAAATGACCGCAAGCGCCGAAAGAATGCAGGCGCTCGAAGCAGAAAATGCAGCAATCCGAACGGTGAATGGAGAGTTGAGAGCATTGGTCGACGGAGTAGTGCCTGATTCAACAACATCGGAGCACCCAACATCGGCACCAAATGGAGAACCGTTTGTCGATCGACCTGCTCCAAGAGCACCAGGCAATCCCGTCGGACCCGAGATGAATCCGGTCGACCATCAGAATCGACCAGCACTTTGGACCGCAAGGGTTGATATCGACCTCAACGATATGCCTGCCCGAAACGATGTGATGAATGAACAGGATCCAGCAATGGACCAACAGCCAGACAATGTCAACAAAACGACCATGTCACTCCAGTCGACACCCGGATTGGTGAAACCCGGGCCTGGTACAAATTTTAATAATAACTCAGAATTTTCTCGCAGGTTTGTAGAAATGGAAGCTCTCATCCAACGAATTCCAGGAGTCCCAGCTCCGATAAAGAAGAGCACTGCCAACAGCTTCGCCGACTCGCCGTTCGTCGATGCAATTGCTCTCACTGAGATGCCTAGGAAGTTGAACTTCCCAAACATGAAACAGTATGAGGGAACGACAGATCCAGACGACCACATTGCACAGTACAAGCAGAGGATGTTTACCGCTGCAATCCCGCGCGACCTAAGAGAGGCATGCATGTGCAAAGCTTTCGGATCTAGCCTAAGCAGGCCCGCTTTACAATGGTATACCAATTTGCCTAATAACTCAATTGATTCTTTTGCGCAGTTGACGGACACTTTCGTTGAGCAATTCGCAAGCTAGAAAAGCAGTCGGATGACCTATATACAATAATTCAACGACTAGGTGAAAACTTGAGAGCTTATGTCGGACGCTTCAACCGAGAGAAAGTACAAATCCCGCATTGCAATCAGGCGACTGCCATTTACGCTTTTAGGAAAGGCCTCAGGTTTGACTCTGATTTATACAAAGAGCTCACAAAGTATCCATGCAGGACCATGGAGGATGTACTAGCCAAGGCATGGGCACAAATCAAGTGGGAAGAGGATGAAGCAAACTACATCGGTAAAACCAACAATACATACTACGGGAATCGACGTAACGATCGAGTAGAGAGAAGGTCTAACGACCGGAGATCACAACCTTACCCCACGAACAACCGAAGGAATCCCCAATCTCAACACGAGGGCTCAAGTGACAAACATTCTCACGATCGTGGTAATGTGAGGTCTAGTCGACCACAGGTAGAAGCACCAGAATATACACTCAGCATCGAACCTGTCGACCTTGTAGCAGTAATGAAGAAATGGGCAAAACGGTTAAATGGCCACAAAAGATGAATGCACTACCGGAACACAGAGACCCAAAACTTCGATGCGAATTCCATGGAGATCACAACCATCGCACAGAAGATTGTATTGCCCTGAAATTTGAAGTCACTGAACTTCTAAAGCGAGGACACCTTCGAAAATTCCTAACGGATAAGGGAAAGCAGACTTACGCGAGACGCGACGACCAAAGATAATCCGATGTCGTCGACAATCCTCCGGAACCACGTAGACAAGATAGAGTGATCAACTACATCGTAGGTGGATCCGAAGTTAGCGGCGTGAGTTATTCCGCAGCCAAGAGACATACGCGATGAGTGTCGAACGCGGAAATTCAACCACAGAGGGAACATCCATCGAAAGTCCACGAAACTATCATCTTCAAGCCGACCGATAAATCAGATTTGTTTTCTCCTCACCATGATGCTTTAGTTATATCTTTACATATCACTAATTGCTTAACTAAACGTATCTTAATCGATAATGGTAGTTCTTGCAATATTTTATTTAACACTGCTCTGAGAGAAATGCAGGTCGACGAGTCGAAGCTTAGTCGTCGAACGACTATGTTAACCGGGTTCAGTGGAGAGCAAAAAAGCACACTAGGCGAGATTGTACTACCGGTCTACGCTGAAGGGGTCAACTTGTACATCAATTTCCTTGTGCTCAACTGCCAATCTCCTTACAACGCCATACTAGGCAGACCGTGGATACACGAGCTAAAAGCGATACCTTCGACTTATCATCAGATGATCAAATTTCCTACCAAGTGGGGGGTGAAAGAGATCAAAGGGGAACAACAAGCAGCCAGAGAATATTACCAGAATGCCATGAAAAAGAAGAAACAAGATTTATAGCAATTACAGGAAACCAATGTCGAGTCGACTCAAAACAAGCCACAAATGGAGGAACTTGACGAGGTGTCGATCGATCCAGATCACCCCAATAATAAAGTCTACATCGGGTCCAGGTTACCAGACGACATCCGAGAGCAGTTGATCACATTTCTCAAGGAACGTCGCAGCAGTTTCGTTTGGTCACATGAAGACATGGTCGGCATCGACCCTGAAGTAATAGTACACCAATTGCAGGTCGACCCAGATCATCAACCAGTAAAACAAAAACGAAGAAAGTTCGCTCCAGAAAAGAACAAGGTGATCAACGACGAAATCCAAAAACTTATCGACATCGGATCGGTGAGAGAAGTAAAATATCCCGACTGGCTAGCGAACGTCGTAGTAGTCAAAAAGAAAAATGGGAAGTGGAGAGTCTGCATCGACTTCACATACCTCAACAAAACCTGCCCCAAAGACTCTTTCCCACTACCTCACATCGACATGTTAATCGACGCGACTGCGGGACACGACTTACTAAGCTTCATGGACGCATACTCCGGCTACAACCAGATACTGATGCACCCCGACGACTAGGAGAAAACGGCCTTCGTCAAAGAGCGAGGTACATTTTGCTATAAGGTAATGCCTTTTGGTTTAAAAAATGCAGGTGCAACCTACCAAAGGCTGATCAACAAAATGTTCGCAAAGATGCTTGGATCGACAATGGAAGTCTACATCGACGATATGCTGGTCAAATCCTTAGTCGCACAACAACACATCGACCATCTGAGACAGTCGTTCGACATTCTCGACGAATATGGTATGAAACTAAACCCCACTAAATGCTCTTTTGGTGTATCTTCAGGAAAGTTTCTAGGCTATCTGGTCACCCATATGGGAGTCGAAGCAAATCCAGACCAGATACGGTCGATCGAAAATATCGTCTCACCTAGATGCATCAAAGACGTGCAGAAACTTACCGGTCGTGTAGCAGCACTGAACCGCTTCATCTCCAAGTCGTCCGAGCGATGTCTACCATTTTTCAATACCCTCAGAAAAAACAAGTCATTTGAATGGAACGACGACTGTGAGAGGGCGTTGTAGGACTTGAAGACATACTTGAAGTCACCACCACTACTGTCGAAGCCAAAGGACAACGAAACACTGTTCATATATCTGGCGGTATCCGACACTGCTGTAAGTGCAGTCCTCGTCAGAGAAGAAGAAAACAACCAACATCCAGTCTACTACGTAAGTAAAATCTTACTCGATGCAGAAACCAGGTATAGTCGACTGGAAAAACTTAAGCTAACCCTTGTCGTCGCAGCACGCAAATTAATGCCATTCCTCCAATGCCATTCCATCAAGGTACTAACCACTTACCCTCTTAAAAACATTTTGCATAAACCTGAGCTTTCAGGTCGATTGACGAAGTTGGCAGTAGAACTCAGCGAGTACAACATCAGTTTCCATCCACGATCGACGATGAAATCACAGGTACTAGCCGATTTTATTACAGACTTTACCTCTGGTGAAAGTGTGTAGGCCAAACAGGAACTGATAGCACTCACAGAAACATCTACACCCGGAAAATGGATCCTGTCGGTCGACGGATCCAGTAACATCAAAGGGAGTGGGTTAGGATTGGTACTTAAATCCCCCTAGGGAGACATACTGGAGCACTCGATCCACTGTGGTTTTCGTGCGACAAACAACGAGGCTGAATACAAAGCCATGATCACCGGGCTCGACCTCGCAAAAAGCCTAGGTGTGAAAAGCATTAAAGTGCTAAGCAACTCCCAACTCATCGTTCGACAGATGAATGGCACATATGAGGCAAGGGATCAGAGAATGTCGGCCTACCTAGTCAAAGCCAAAGAGCTTCAATCGACCTTTGATGAGTTTTCGATCGAACAAATACCCAGATCCGAAAATGTACGAGCAGACGCATTAGCAAGCCTTGGGTCGACAACAACAAATGGTCCAAAGTCGATTCCTATAGTTCATCTTATGTCTCCATCAATTCAAGAAACAGAAATACTGGCACCAGTCGACGATGGAAGAAGCTGGATAGAACCAATCTTCAATTACCTCCAAGCTGACATTCTACCGAACGACAGGACAGACGCAAGGAGAATCAAGGCAAAATCAGTTAAATTCTGTATCATATACGACAAACTCTATAAGAAGTCGTTCACCGGACCCTACTTGAGGTGCGTCACCAAGCGAGAGGCGTACGACATCCTCAAAAGTCTACACTATGAGGAATGCGGAAACCATTCTGGCGCCCGTAGTTTGTCAAACAGAGTCATCACAGCAGGATATTACTGGCCGACCATGCGGACTGACTCTCAAAACCACGTCAAGTCGTGCGACAAATGCCAACGCTTCGCACCAGTTTCGCATCTCCCCCCAGGTATGTTAAATTCAATTTCAACTCCTTGGCCTTTTATGAAATGGGGGATGGGCATTGTAGGTAAGCTTCCGACAGCACCCGATGGCGTCGTCTACATGTTGGTCCTGACAGACTACTTCACCAAATGGGTAGAAATCGGAGCGTTTCAACAAATACGCGACATTGAGGTACGCGATTTTGTATGGAAAAATATTATATGCAGGTTTGGAGTACCCAGGGAAATAGTGACCGACAACGGGTTCTAATTTATTTCGTACGATTTCAAGAATTTCTGCGACAAATATGAGATCAAATTGAGTTTCTCGACTCCACGATATCCTCAAGCAAATGGACAAGCAGAGTTGACTAACAAAACCATTGTTAATACATTGAAGAAACGACTTGAAGTTGAAAAAGGCGAGTGGGTAGAAAAACTTCTAGAAATCTTGTGGTCGTACAGAACTACCCCACGACGGTCGACAGGAGAAACTTCTTTTTCACTCGTCTATGGCTTAGAAGCAGTCATCCCAATAGAGACCAGGCTGTCGACCGCCTGTAGCGAAAATCCGAATGAAGAACAAAACAACTTGGAGCTCAACTTCGAGCTTGGCCACCTCGACGAACGACGAGATTGTGCTACTCTAAGAATCCAGTCGTACCAGCAACAGGTCGCTCGACACTACAATAAAAAAGTAAGGGCCAGAGTCTTCAAACTCCACGACTGGGTACTGTAACGAGTCTTCCAAAACACAAGGGAAGAAGGCGTTGGAAAATTGGGACCGACATGGGAAGGACCATATCAAATAACAGAGGTCGTCGGTCGAGGAGCTTACAAGCTTAGAGGACTCGATGGTCAAGAAATACACAACAGCTGGAATGCTCTACATCTAAAACAGTACCACTTCTAAACTTAGTTTAAATTATTTCATTATTCTATTTTCGTCGACACATTGTTACTAATCAACCCCGGAAGAGCAATGATGACAACTTAGTGCAACTAACTGCAATACTGAGCTCATAAACATTTTTTACAACGCTGTCGATTTCGACAAGCACTTTTTATTTTGGATATCAAGCTTCGACGACCGCAAACTTATCGACACCAACATCTGGTGGATGATTCAGAGGCGTATTGACGTCAAACTCCCAATCAACTCATTCGACAATCGCATATTAAGAGTGAGGGAATAACACTGGGGGCAAACGACAAATCAAACGTTTGTATGCGAAAATATCATGTAAAAAGGTCTTGTCGACCATCAAACGCTTGTATGCAAAAATTCCATGTAAAAAAGTCTCGTTGACTATCAAACGCATGTACACGAAACTCTTATGTAAAAAGGTCATGTCGACTATCAAACGCATGTACGCGAAACTTTTATATAAAAAAGTCTTGTCGACCATATATAACGCCTGTAAGCGATTTTCCATGTAAAAAAGTCCTGTCGACTATCAAACGCATGTATGCGAAACTTTTATATAAAAAATTCTTGTCGACCATATATAACGCTTGTAAGCGATTTTCCATGTAAAAAAGTCATGTCGACTATCAAACGCATGTACGCGAAACTTTTATGTAAAAAGGTCCTGTCGACTATCAAACACATGTACGCGAAACTTATATGTAAAAAGGTCTTGTTGACCATATATAATGCATGTACGCAATTTTCCATATAAAAAGGTCATGTCGACCACATACAACGCATGTACGTGAATTTTTCCAAGTAAAAACAATGAAAAATATCTTGTGGACCATTTCTCACTTGTTCGCGAAATTTTAAGGTCTTAGCGACCCTTCGTGAATGTTGCAGCCAATTACAATCAAAACGATTTTTTGGTCAACGACCGTCAATAAACGCGTGCAAGCAATTTCTATACGACATTCAACATCGTTCAACTTACGAATCAGCATGAGTTTACAGGCTTATCTCATTCAAATTAAAACTCTTAACGTCGTTTGACCTGCAAATGAACGTAAGTTTACAGGCTTATCTTATTCAAATTAAAACTCTTAATGTCGTTCGACCTGCAAATGAACGTAAGTTTACAGGCTTATCTCGTTCAAGCTATAACTTGATCATTGTGTAAACCCCATTGTTTGATGGTCGTTTGTTCTCACAATATCAAATCAATAGAAGTAAATAAAAAAAAAGGAGTCGATTCCGATTCAAATAGGCAAAATATTCATAAATAGGTCGTATCGACCAAATCATCCAACACTACAAAAACAAATAATGTCTTAAACAACATCGCTTGGAGGTGGATCGACACCAGTAGCAGCGTTCTCTTCAACATTGTCGAGGCGTTCGTTATCCCCGGGCCCCTTATCGACATCGTCAGCGGTGACATCTTCATCATCTTCTCCGGCGCCCGCCCCTCCATCAGATTCCTCAAGTTTTAGGCGCTCCATCTCCTCGTAAGTATCAACTTCTTCTTTCATCTCCTGAAGATTCCATTTCGAGTGGGCGCCCGACAGGTATTCCTTAAAGAGCTCTACCCTAGCCTTACACATGGCTTCTACCGCTATTGACAGCGCCCGTTCCTTTAGAGCTTCGACGGTTTGCGCCTGTTAATCAGCTGCTTCTTTAAACTTGGTCACCTCAGCCTGGTGTCGATCCCTCTCATTTTTCAACTCTTCCTCCAAAGCCATTTTTTGTCGCTCTACCGTATCCTTCGCCTTGGCAAGCTTAGCATTTTCTGCTTTAAGAGCATCGCCCGCCTTGCGAAGCATCACACCCTTGTCGTTAACGACCTTGTATCGACCATGCAGATGTAATGTTGCTTGGTAGGCCTACACGAAGGAGATATCAAATCATTAAAGAATACTACCAATAAAAACAGAATAAGAATCTTTTTTACCTGAAAATTCGATAAGAGCAGCGTATCGAAGACCTCCTCCGTCTTGACATTCTTCAGATGCATATCATCTGCAAGGAGGGTAAAGTCGTCCGACCTTTTCAGAAACCCTGCTGGATCCTTGAACGACGAGATCCCAGAAGCGAGGAGCTTCATCTGAGAATCAGGTTCAAAGGCAGCTTCAGCCGACTTATCTTTCGAACTGGTCGTTGCTTTCCTTTGTCGATCGACAGCAGAAGTCCTTTTTTGCCTCTTTTTCGACGGACTCCTCTCCGGTGATGACTCAAGAATTTGGTCTGCTGTTGCAGAAGCGCATTCCGTCGACTTCCTAGCAACCTGTTTCTTTTGTGCCAACGAAGCTGCCCGCTTCTTGGCGACTGCATCTCTATAACGCCTCACAGAGTCGATCTGGTCAAGAGCGTTGATTTCTGCACTTGCCATCGACGTCACTGCGAAACGACATTCAACATCAATTAGGGGTGATAAAAAACTCAATTTGAACTGAAGAATTTCAAAACTCCTCATAATCCATATGTACGATAGGAAATCCTTCACATGAGGATAGGGTGCGCGCGATCTATTCAACGTCGACCACCTCCATAGTCGACTAGGCCTAAAATTACCTTCCATGAGCAAACTACTAACACTCCTTTGGTTAGCAGGGATTTATAATAAAACCCCAGTACGCTCAGGGGCAACGTCGCACGATGGTGCTTTACCCACCACTTTAATTTCTGCAAAAACAATTACACATTCAAAAAGTGACTCAGGTAAACAATACAAGTGTAACGGATATATCAATCGACAATTTACAAAACTTACCATATCGATTCCAGATCCGTCGATATTGATACTCATCTTCCCCCAGCCTCCATGGGCCATCAACTAGGGGCCCTTTCGCAAAAAAGAATTTGTCTTTCCAAAGTCGATCATTCTACTTAGTGTTAACGATGAGTTCCTTCTTTTTATCTCGAGGCACTAACGAGTAACGACCAGGTTCGCTTATGTGCTCTTTCAGATAATAGTTATGAAGAAGACACCCCAATCCAAATTGTACGTTGTGCCTCTCACTTAATACTCCTAGGCCCAACAGTATTCTCTAGGTGTTTGGCATCAACTGACCGGGAGCAAGATCGTAGTATAACAACATTCGTCGAACGAGCTGAGGAACAGGAAATCTAAAATCTAAAACCTAAATGGAGGGTATCCTCATAAAAACATGTCCACCTTGGCACATCCCAATCAGCACGTTCATGCTCCCTCGGGGCACGTAATTCAACGTCGTCAGGAATACTATAAATCGTCCGCATGACAGGCAACATGTCATCTGTAATCACGCTAGCCGGACTATCATTCAATATACCTAGAGGACGACTAGATGTCGATGCCTCAGAAACCTCAACATATTCCGGGTGTTCGACAGTCGACGCGATAGCATACAAAACACCTTGTTCTAACATACCCCTAGTATTTATAGAGACAGTCATCGACGGACCCTCAACTGTGACCCGCCTATCAACATCATGCGTCCTACTATCGACTCCTCCATCGTCGTCACGGGGAGTCCAGTTAATGTCCAAGTTTGAGATTGTGTCGTCGCTCGACATCGTGTCTCCAAAATCTGACAAATGCAAAAATGAACAAATCAGACAAAAACTAAGCCCTACAATCACAACCTAAGGTTTCTCGATCAACACCTAGGGTTTTCTAAAACACGAAGAGTTTTCCTCGAAATACAAGCCAAACCCTAAGGAAGGAATCTACCTATTGTCGAGCAACTTTTTCGAATCTAAACGACTACTTTCATCGCAACGACATACACGCAAAAACAACACTTTTGCAAGTAAAACCAACTTGACATAGATCAAAACATCAGAATCCAGCAAAACCAATGAAGAACACGCATTCTCAAAACATCATAATCCAGCAAAGCCAGTGAAGAACATGCATTCTCAGGTAAATATAAATGAACTTCAGGTAGATAAAAAAAAAGTGTATGTATATACTTTTTATTTCTCTACTTCTTAACAAATTCGTGAGTTTGTTTTATGCACAAAAACAAAAAAAATGAAAATGGAAAATTTTCACCAACCTGAAAAAGATTCAAGAAAGGATCGTGAAGAAATCCCACGAAATGGGTAGTACCAGCGCTTCACAGTTTCAATATCTCAACGAAGAAGTTGAAGAGTTGAAGAGATCGAAAAACTTCCAAGTTATGCAAAGTGGGTATCAATGGAGCGATTCATTTGGTTTATATAAAACCAAGTAACCCTCGTGCCACGTGTCGACGCCCCTTCAACTGCCGGTTAACTCAAGTAAACCACACCGGTTAACCCAGGTAAACTATCCAGTTAAAATTTCAAAATTCTTACTTCGATAATCGCGTTAGAATTAAATGCACCTGACGTCAGTGCGGAACTCCGTGCCGCTATAATCCTATTGATTGGACTTCCACATATCGTGACTGGATTTCTTGTAAGCGACAGGTTCCCTTGATACCTGAGATCAGTCAGTCGACTATTAATGGCGATTAAGGTACATGGTTTATCGACTTGATTCAACGACATGCGCTCGACGAAGTCGACAGTCGACACAATGAAATTCACTCTCTAATTCCTTAAATCAATCTTTAGAGAGTGGGGGACAAACTGTGGTAGCCAAAAACAGCCCAATGGCCCAAACACACAGGCCCAAAACTTTGCAAGGTCGTTCAAACCCATCCAGGCCCACGATGCTGGGTCGACCCAAGTCCAAATATATTGTTGACAGAGTCAAAAGATCAGTTGAGGTGGGTGGATGATTGGAAGAGAGAATCTCTCTCAGAATCACGCCTAAACCCCCAAATCTCTCTCTCCCATGATCACATATGATCAGGAGACGTTGGAGCTGCTTCTTTGGACTATAAATAAGAAGGCTTCCTTCTGAAAAACTCTCTCGTAACCCAAAAGCTCATAAGAAGCATACTGAAACTCTGCCTCCAAAAGAATATTCTGGTCACCAGAAATCAACGTCGCTCAGCCCAAGCGCACATAAGGCTATAATATCCAGCCACCACCATCCTGTTATTTCCTACTTTATATTTCTATTTTAAGTTCTTTTGCAGGTACATCGAAGTTCGTTCGAACGACCATTTGCAAACAACAGTCGACGTCGACCAAACAAATTCCAGCCTAGTTGCTTTGGGCCTGATTCAACCCGACCCATTTGACGTACCAAATCAAACGACCACCTACAACAGTTAAAAACTGTAAAGAAATGCATTATTTTTATTATTAATTTTTTTTTTATATTTATACACAATTGCTGTCGTCCATCTCCGTTCTGGCCACTGCCGTCCGACCACCGTCGGCGGCGGCGGTCCACTTATGATAATAATGACAATTAAATTGTCATTATTAGAAATTGAACTTGAGACCTCAAGTCAAAAGTTGTAAACCTTTACCACTTGACTACAAGATTTGATCTATTAATAATTGAACAATATATATATATATATATATATATATATAACCTTTATGAGTTGTTAGAAAAAAAAAAAAAAAAAAAAAAAAAACCTTGTTAGATTAATTTAAATTTATTCAACTAATCAAAATTTTAATTTCTACGACAGACATATATTAAAAAATATTTATTGAAACTTATAATAAAATTATATTTTTTAAAACATATATAGTCGAGTTATTGGTCTATACTCTATGGTCACGTTTGTTACATGGTGGAATGGTAATTGGAATTGTAATGGGAATGAGAATGAGAATGGAAAGGAAAGAAAAACTGAGTTTTTTGTTTGGTTGGAACTTTACAATTAGTCTCTGAATCAGTATTATTTTTTTTGGTTAATAACGGAATAGAATGGAGTTAACTGTATTTTGACTAAAATACCCCTAATTATAAAACATTCATAATATATAATATAAAATACATATATATTATATATAATACATATAATAATATATATATATATATATATATATATATATATATATATATATATATATATATATATATATATATATATTTGATATTATATATATTATATAATATATGTAATAATATATAATATATATAATAATATAATAAGTATAATATATATTATATATATATATAATAATAATATAATATATAAATATATTATATTATATATGTTTATATATTGTTATATATATTATAATAATATAATATATAATAATATATTATATTATATATGTTTATATATTGTTATATATATTATAATAATAATATATATAATAATATAATATTTATATATCACTAATATAATATATAATAATAATATATTATTTTTGGAAAGGAGGGTATTTTTGGAATGGAGTTGGGGCATATGAGGGTATTTATGGAATATAAATTTTAGTTTGGAATAGAATAGGCATTCCATTGGTTTTTGGATGGAATGCCCATTCCACCAAAATGTGGAATCCCCATTCCAATGGAATCACCATTCCATTGCATTTTAACAAACCAAACGAATGGAATGGCTTTATTTCCATTGCATTCCATCCAACCAAACATGGCATATAGGAGACTCGTGACATCAATTGTAATAAGCATGATTTGGAATACAACTCTCACTACAGGGGAGATATTTCTCAACATGCATCTTGCAATTTAATGAACAAATGTAAGACTCAGATTACTGATTTATATGGGTAATTGAATTATTAACGTGTCTCTTAGTATGAAACAAGAGGGTGCAAAATAAATAAACAGTTTTTTTGAAATTTATTTTTTGAATTTTTTAAAAGTAAAAGATTTAAAAGTTAATTTATTAAATTTAAAATTTTACTTATCCAATATCGGTTTGCCCAAAAACCGATATCTTACTGTAAAATAAATCTATATCGGGATTTTGTTTGGTGTTGAAAATAGGAAGTAAAAGTTTAAAAAAATTATTAAAGATAAATAAAATTTTTGAAAAAACTGTCAAGAAAAACTGTCTTTCTTGTAGTGGGGTAAGTATCACCTTAAGGAAGACGATGAATTAGGTGATAAGTTAACTAGTTTGGCTAGGAAAGTGGAAGTCATGGAATTAAGGAAAGTAAATAAAATCAAATTTGTGCGAAAAGGGGAAGAATGTGGCATTTGTGAGAACATAGGACATTTAACACATGAGTGTCCAACTATTCCGGTTTTTATAGAAGTGTTGCATGATCAAGCAATGCCATGAACATTTACAAGAAACCTTTTCATCCCCATATTCTGATACATATAATCACAGAATAATCATGGATGAATCTTTTACCTTTTTCGGTCTATGAACATTTAGGATTAGGTGAGCTCAAACCTACCAACATAACACTTCAACTCTTTGATCGTTTTGTGAAAATATGTAAGATCCTAGATCTTTGTTGGCTTGATTCCATTGCAAAACTCTCTTTATTTATATTTATTAGTTGCTTAGGTGATTCTTGGAGAAAAGAAGCTTCAAAGGTTAGAAGCAACGTCTCATGCAAATGTCGTCTTCAAAAGGGAAAGCTCGTTCTTGGATGCTAAGATATCAAAATCCTTCTTCCTTTTGCAAGGCATAAGCACACACACACACAATTCATATATGTGTGTCCATGCATCATTGTGCAAATATTTGATATAACACATTCACACTCATTTAAGTATGCACATGCATTATTCTCATATTGACAAACATTGTAGATTTACATGGTTTATGACTATCTCTTGGATATAGCATGCTTGTGTGACATTGTGTTTATTTGTTTGTGCTTCTTGTATTTTGGACTTGAACATGATCTCATATGATTCCTTATTGAGTCTCGGTCATTTCGGTTACTCATTCATTAGGTTTCGAGTCCAAACGATGTAGCTACGCTACTTTGCGTTCTCATTCGTTGAGCTGTCTTCGTTGTCATTTTTCGAGATGAATTCTCAACCTTTTGTCAAAGTTTTATAGTCGTTGTTGTGCGTGAGGGAGTCACAATTCGTAATACGAAAACGGATTTGAAATCGGAGTTCGGGGACCCGAATACGGCAGAAGAACGCGAGAGGTGCACGAGATGAGCAAGCATGGCCAACGGCCAAGCTTGGTGTCCACGTGTGCCACACGGCTGGACAGCCTCTCTGCCCACATGTGCCACACGCGGTCCACACGTGGAGACTGTCATGGCACTCTTCAATTGGGTGCTTCCTTTCCCTCTCTCTCTCTCTTTTAAATATGATTTTTCTTCCCTCCAAATACAACTTGAATAACTTGAAGAAAATTGAAAATAGAGATGGGCAGAATTTCTTCATGAATTTTTGGTGTCTTGTTTCAATCATAACTTTCTCATCTTAACTCCGAATCATATGATTCAAAAGCCAAAAATGTTGGTCATGATGAGAGCTACAAATCCCAAGCATTTTCAGAGCCAAGTGACTTCTTGATTCTTCGCAGTGAGCAGATTTCAGTCCGGGGTTCATACTTGCATGTGAAACATCTTCTTCTTACTTTCATTTTTGATCATCTCTTTTAATCTTCTTATTTGATAGATGAAAAGTGTTAAGAATGATGTTAGTTGACATTCTAGGTTTGTATGATTGATTGATTGATTGAGTTTTAGCCTTGTGATCATATTTGAACATATTTTGCTAAACTTGATTAAACTTGAAATTGATTCTAAAAATATCTTGTATGATGTGTCTCTTGATAATTTCTAGGTTTAATTTCATTATCTAAGAACAAATAATTCTTAAGTGATATATTGAATATTCTTGATGAAACAAATTAACGATTTGTTTAATATTAATCTGGGGGGCGGGGGGTGGTGAATAGATTTTAAACGATTTTACCCAATTTTCGCATACATGTCAATTTTACGAAAATATCCCTAACTAGTCAAAAAGACAAACAAGAGTAATATGGTGCGGAATGTAAATAACACTTTATATTTACGTGGAAACCCTCACGGGAAAAACCACGGGCTAATATGTGCGGCACACATGAACCTCGAATCCACTAATTGAAATGATTACAACCTAATCCTGGTTTAATGATTTAATCCCGATCAATAATCATCACAACTACCTAATCCCAGTATGAGTGGACCTAGTCCAATTGCTTGTGATTTAAGCTACCTAATCCCTGAAGCTACACAAGACTTACTTCTCAATGAAGAGATAATACAACCTAAGTGAATATATGAAATACTCAAAATGCAACAAGAGCTAGGTAACCATATATGCTTATCTAGGATGATGATATAACAATAAATACAATCCTAGATATCAAGAGTTAAATGACATGTCAAATAGCTTAGCTAAACATAGATTATGAAAACCTAGATAGCTATCACAATACAACACTTAATCAATACATCACAAATAATCTCTAACTTGTATTTAGCATATGATATAAAAACATACAAGTAATTTAAAGAGATGTCTTAATATGAAAAACACTAAAATTAGATGAAGTTAGTGAAGAACATACCAAGGAAGATGTGATGATGCAAAACCATGCATGGATGCATCCTATATGGTCATGGATGATCCTAGATGAACTTTGATGAACAAAAGAAATGCTTTGAGTGTATAAAAGTGAGTTCTTGGGAGTTTCTCTCTTGAAAATATTTGTCTCTCAAAAGTGTATATATTTTTTGCTCTCACAACTCAATTAATCACAAATCATGAAGAGAAAAATGTATATATATAATAGGTTACAAAAACTGCATCGTTTATACATATTAGGGGTGTGCGGCGGATTAGATCCAATGGATTTTCCATGATCCAAGATTTGATCCGATCCTATTGGATTGAAGAAATTACAATCCAATCCGATCCGATCCGATCCAATTACTATTTGATCTGATCCGATCCAATGTTCCGATGGATCGAATTAATATAAAGTCATTCGTAATATATAAAAGTTATAATCTAAAATAAATAAAATCAAATAAATTATTCAAACATTAGTAATTAATTCAAATAAAATTAACATTAAAAAAAATACATGATATAACTTGTAAACTTTATATAGGTCAAAAAGTTTATTAACATTATACTTCAACTCCAAATGTAAACTTAATAAGCCGTGATGTTGATGAAGAAGAATAGAAGAAAAGAAGATGGTGGATTGTTAGCTATAGAGAAATTGAGAAAGAAAACCCAAAACAGTAACATTAAAAATTGTATTTTGGTTGGGCATTTATATTAGAAAGTAGTGAAGAAAATAAATTGCCCAATATAAAAATAAGGCATAATATTTTAGGCGGATTGGCGGATTCGGCAGATTTTCAAACGGAAATCCAAGATCCGATCCAATCCAATGGATTTTAGAATTTAGAATCCAATCCGATCCAATCACCTCTCTGGATCCGATCCGATCCGATCCAATGGATCTGATCCGATCCAATGGATCGTATTGGATTGGATTGGATCCTGCACACCCCCTAATATATATATATATACAGAAATTCTATTATCAGTTCGAACTGACAAAAGTTATATCAGTTCCTTCTATGTGGGCCATTGGATTTAAATACTTTGACTTGGCTATATGCACTTGTCAGTCAAAGTATTTAAATCCAGTGGTCCACATATAAGGAACTGATATAACTTTTATCAGTTCGAACTGATAATAGAAAGACTGTATATATATATTCATACTTTAACTAATAAAACGCACAGCATTTGGACTATTGAGAGAATGAATCAAATAAAATTAATCCTGTGAGGTGAGCTCACATGAGAGAAAATAAGGGGACAAATGATTTAACAAGTCAAATCCACTTATGCAACATGTCAACACACACACATGAGCTCACAATCAATATAAAGCACACAATCAAAAGGCTTCGAAAAATGAAATGCAAAATGCATCAGGTGTGTGCCGTGTGTGCGCCGTGAGGTCAACGCGGACAGAGAGGCAGATTTGGCGTGGGCTGCACGGCCTTCACACGCAAACCCTCTCTTGATGTGGCTTTCATGCCACACCAAGCCGACTTCCGTTTTGAGCGATTTTCAGTTCAGTTTTGACCTCAGAACTCGGAATTCAATTCCGTCTTCGGAATATAGACCCGGACTCAATCACGAATATAGAAAATTATATAACTTTCCACTTAAGCTCAGAATTGAATTTCGGTTTCCAATAAAAACCCGGAATGTCCCAAATGTCTCAAAAATCATCTGAAACATATAGACAGTCTTCGAATCACTCGGAACTCATCTATGGACAAATCCACACATAAAAAAATAACAAAGAAGTGCAAGTGTGGAATGTGACATGTGAAGAGAATGCACACATATGCAATGTATGTTAAGTGTGTATGCAACTAATCTCTTCAAAGAAAAATAAGTACTAGAGATATACCTTTGTAGTGCTTGTCACCTTGAGGTCTTGAAAGGGCCTTTACCCTTACACATCAAACCCCAAAATGTGGTTTGTCTATGAAATAAGCCAATCAATTTAATGAGACCTTACACTCTCCCCATTTGGCTATTTCGTGACAAAACCACCACTCACATTGATCCTCACAACATAATTGAAGCTACGGGATAACAAAGATATTCTACATTGCAAAGAGATAATAAAAAGTAAAAAACTTCAAGTCTTCAATATCTTTTAGAATTATCAAACCTTCAAAACAAAAAGATTACACTTCCAAAGCAAGTGTATGTGAAGTTTAAAACAAGCATTTGCATTAAAAAACAAAATAAGTACAACATCATGCAATGTATGTTAATGTAATGCTCCCCCTCAGTGGGTTACTCCCCCTCAATATGTAATTTCCCCAATATGTACATTTGCTACTTACAATAAGCAACTCCCCTTACCACTTATACTCCTCCTTTTTGTCATGATATATGCAAAGGAGTAGTCCCCAACCGGGTCACTTCTAGCAAAGAGAGATAGTAGCATACAAGATATTTCAAATTTTTGCAAGTGATAAGTATGCAAAATAGCTCTCTTTGCTTGAGTTCCCTATATGGGGTCAAACACCACCCTTCATCAATGAAAGTCATGAGGTCCTATAGACCTACTAAGTCCATTGGACTTAGTTGAACCTATTAGAGACATGTTTGTCTCATAGCAAGCGGGTTCATCTTTCCTAATCCACTTAGGTGATATACTTTTCTTTCTAGTGGTCAAAGGTTCAAGAGTTCTAGATGTCATAGGATCATATAAATGGATCTCATCCTTCCTATGAACATGCATTCTAGCTCTAGCCTTCTTCTTCTCAATCATGCTTTTAACTCTACACATTTTAATGTAATGAAAGCACTTTGGTCTAATATAACCATCAATACCACAAAAATGACATGTAGGGATAAAGTTAGGAATCATACCATATCCTTATGCATGTATAGAAGCCTTCCCATGTCTTTGTGGTTGTCTTGGTAGTTGGATAGGATCTCTCCTTCCTTTTTGTTGACCAAGACTTGGTTGCTTCCTCGGTTGAGTTTGCATGATTGGTCTCTTCCCTTGATGGATTTGAGGTTGAGGGAAGTTAGTATAAGAAACTTTTTGAGCTTGAGGTTGTCTTCTTGAAGCTACCTTCACTTATGGACTATGAGAGCATTGACCTAGATCAATCTTCTTCCTAAGAGTTTGCACCGGTGAAGCTTTTTTGTTGCTCAAGCTCTTGACAAACAAGGTCTTGTTGGGAGTGGAGGTCTCCTTACTATCTTCAAATCCAAGACCTCTCTTGTCACAAGGGTTCTTTCCAACACCAAGCATGTGGTCAAGCTTCTTGGTGCTTGAAGCCATCCTAGTCAATGACTCTTTAGCTTCTTCAAGCTCCCTCTTCAAACCCTCTTCAAACCCTCTTCATTTCTCTTAGACAAAGCTAGCTCATCTCTTAGCTTGTCTTCAATCTTCTTGGATCTTTCCACTTGTTCATTTAAGTGGGCAATATGAGCTGAAAGGTCTAGATTCTCTTCTCTTAATCTTTGAAACTTTTCCTTGGCCTTCATTGCTAAATTATTAAACTCAGCGAGGTATTCACCTAGAACCTTTTTCTCCACATATCCATATGTGGAGTTAAATGAAGAGTCATCTTCACTAGAGTCAATTTCTTCTTGACTCTCATTCTCTTCTTCATTGTAGGAGATCGGAAAAGCAAAATAATTATTCTCACAATCATTCAAGCTCATAGGACTTTCTTCAACTACTTTCACTTTGTTGTCCTACTTGTGAGAGCTAGCAAGCACCATAAATTTGGCCATAACCTCTTCAATCACTTGAATAGTCATTTGAAGAGGTGGTCATTTCCTTTCCTTCTCTTCCAACCTTCAAGTTAGCACACTCAAGAGAGATATGCCTGAATCCTCCACATTCGTAGCATTGAATCTTCTCTCTTGAAGACATCTCATGGTTTGACTTGACATTCTTGATTATCACTACAAGAAAATTAGTCTACGACAACATTCAATTAACAACATACATGAGGTATATGTTGCGAAAAGTCACCTACCGCAACACACAGAAAATGTGTGTTGTGGAAGTGACTTACGGCAATACGCAAACATATGTTGTCAATAATAAGACACATATGACAACACACAATCGATGTATTTTCATGTTGTGAAAAGTCACTTATTGCAACATACATTGCACGTTGTTAAAAAAACATAATATATAACAACGCACAAACTTCGCGTGTTGTTAAAAAGTAAATATTTAGCAACACGCAACTTCATGCGTTGTTAAATTACTGGGATTCGGCAACACACATCTTTGTGAGTTGTTAAAAAGCTAGTATTTAGCAACACACATCTTCGCGTGTTGTTAAAAAGTTAGTATTTAGCAACGCACGGCTTCGAAAGTTGTTGAAACTTTAGGATTTAATAACACACATCTTTGTATGTTGTTAAAAGTCATGTATTCCACAACAAGCTATTATTGTATGTTGTCGTAGATATGTCTTTAGCAACATACATTTTTGTATGTTGGCGTAAAGATATCATTAACATCATACGTTTTATATGTTGTTGTAGATATATCTTTAGCAACATGTATTTTTTTGTATGTTGTCGTAGAGTGACAATTAACAACATACATTTTTTGTAAGTTGTGGTAGAGATAACATTAGCAGCATGCAACTGTATGTTGTCAAAAGTCTATTTATTTTTATTTTTATTTTAACTAAGTCTACTTTTTTTTAACAACATTTTATTCATATTAACAAAGGTCTATTAAATTATTAAATTTATTTAAACTTTAATTTAAAAAAAAAATTGTGTTGTTATCACTTATAATATTATTTTTTACGATAATTTAATCTAACCACTTTAATTTAAAAATTAGAAATTCATTTATAAATAGAAAACTATGTGTATATTAACAATATATAGAAAAATATATAACAATAACTAAATTATTATATTCTAATTTATTATTTTGATTTTTTAGATCTTTAAATCTATTTATTCTCATGTATTCTTGTTCATTGCAGAATATATATAAACATTTAGGGAGCCATGAAATTATAAATTGAACATTCTATTTTGATGTTGTTGTACGTGTCTTGTTAGTGCCAACAAATGTTTGTGCATTGATGTAAGTCACTTTCATAATACACATTTTTTATGCGTTGCGGTAGGTGACTTTTGACAACATGCATTTTTATTAAGTTGTCAAAAGTCTTATTTTAGTTATTTTAATTATTATTATTAACATTCTTTTCTTATTGACAAACGTTTTCTAAATTATTAAATTTATTTAAATATTAATTTTTAAAAATAATGGTGTTGCTATCTCTCGTAAAATTATTTTTTACACAAATTTGAGCTGGCCACTTTTTAAAATTAGAACAATATTTATCCAAAAATATTACCAGAAAAATAATGCTAGAATGCAAAAAAATAAACAAAAAAAATTGTACAAATGATGAGGTATGTGAGATGCCAAGGTTATGAAAATCATGAAATTATAGTGTGAGTGATATGATATTTCTATTTTTTGAAGTATTACAAAAATTCAGAATTTTTTTTTTAAGAAGTGGAAGAACTCAAACTCGCAACCTTGTGATACAGGTGTGATAGGCATATCATTGGACCATCTTCATCTCATCGAGTGTATGATATGATCTCGACAACTCATATGTCATATATTTTGGACATGATTTTGAACAAATATTTTTGATAGTCTAGCATCACTCATTACCAGAATGAGTTTAAATTATCAAGTAATAAAAATATTAAGTTGTTAAATAAAATATTAATTAAAAATAATAATAAATAATTAATAGCATATATAGGTTATATATAAATAAGTTTATAATAATATCAAAGTCAAGCTTGCAGCAAAATGGTAAGGCATCTACTTTAATTTATCAAGACCATGGTTCAATTCTTCTCCCATGCAAAGTTAAATGTGCTATTATCAATTGGGCCATAGGTCCAATAGTAGTTGGTGGGTGCATGAGGCGAGCCAAGTAGTTAAGCCCAGTAGTTGGTGGGATGTATGAGGCGAGCCAATTTTTTTTTATTTTTTTTCATTTTTTTTCATGGGCTACGACAACACACAATGCGTGTTGTTGTAACTGTCTAAGGCAACACATAGTGCGTGTTGCTGTAAATGTTTAAGACAACATCTACGAATAAAGCCAACGCATGTTGTATTTTATTTACCACAACTCACTCAGTGAGTTGTCTTAAATGTTTAAGACAACGTCTAACGTGTGTTGTCTTTTATCTACCGCAACGCCCATAGTATGTTGTCGTTGTGCTAAGACAACTCATGCTGCACGTTGCGAAAAGCTTTTGGACTTTTGGCAACAGGCGCATCAGAAACATACAGTCGCGCATTGCGAAAAGTTTTAACAACTTATTTTGCATGTTGTCGTAGACCAAATTTCTTGTAGTGTATAGTCTTCTTCTTCTTAAAGTCATCCCCCTTTGAGCCATAACCACTCTTTTGTAGATTCAAGAACTTCTTGAATCCCTTGGCAATGAGTGCCATGTTTTCATTATAGTCTCCACCTTGGAAGTTTTCAAGGCTATATTCTTTTTCCTTTTAGGAGGTGAGGTGGTAGCCTTTCTTGATTCATAGGCTAGAAGTCTTCTAATGACTTCACTCGGCTTCATATCCTTGTAGGTGTCATTTTCTTCTAAAGCCATCACTTTGGGTTCGAACCTCTCGGGAAGTGATCGCATGATCTTTTGCTTTATTCTTCTATCCGAGTAAGGATCACTGAGTTGGTGACTTTGGTTCACAATATCCATTAGCCTCACTTGGAAGTCATTGAATTGCTCGTGCTTTTCCATCATAATGGTCTCAAACCGTGTTTGGAGGACTTGGAGCTTGGAGTCCTTAACTACCTCAGTTCCTTCATATGCAACTTCTAGGATGTCCCATGCCTCTTTGGCAATCCTAGTAATTTGAATCAGTTTGTACTGATTTTCACTCACTGTACATCGGATGGCATGTATAGCTTTGTTGTTCCACATGGAGTCAACAAACTCTTGAGGACTCCACTGTGCCTTAGGCTTGAGAACCTCCTCTCCTCCATCCATCGGAGTCATCATAGGTGGAGTATATCCATCTTCAACCGCCATCCATGCCCTATCATGGATTTGGCATAAGTATGCTTCCATCTTCCCCTTCCATGAAAAGTAATTATCGTCGGTAAGCAACGGTAGCCTCACGCTCGACGCTCCCTCTCTGCTCATCCTAAAATCACTCATAGTGTTTGGATGAATGCAAATGAGATGAATGCAAAATGTATGAAGAAATCAAACAATCACACAAAATGCAAAACACACCAATAATGAGCAAGGACCACCGAAGTATATCTAGGAACCAGGCTCTGATACCAATTGAAACAAATTAACGGTGTGTTCAATATTAATCTAGAGATGGGGTGAATAGATTTTAAACGATTTTACCCAATTTTCGCATACATGTCAATTTTACGAAAATACCCCTAACTAGTCAAAAAAACAAACAAGTGTAATATGGTGCGAAATGTAAATAACACTTGATATTTACGTGGAAACTTTCAAGGGAAAAACCACGGGCTAATATATGCGCCACACACGAACCTCGAATCCACTAATTGAAATTGAAACAAATACTCGATGTGTTCTAAATATATATCTAGAGGGGAGGGGAGGGGGGGTGGTTGGGTAAATAGATTTTAAATGATTTTACCCAATTTTCACATACATGTCAATTTTACGAAAATGCCCATAACTAGTCAAAAAGACAAACAAGTGTAATATGGTATAGAATGTAAATAACACTTGATATTTACGTGGAAACCCTCACGGGAAAAACCACGGGCTAATATGTGCGCCACACATGAACCTCGAATCCACTAATTGAAATGATTACAACCTAATCTCGGTTTAATGATCTAATCCCGATCAATAATCATCACAACTACCTAATCCCGGTATGAGTGGACCTAGTCCAACTGCTTGCGGTTTAAGCAACCTAATCCCGGTCACAACACAAGACTTAATTCTCTAAGAAGAGATAATAAAACCTATGTGATTATATGAAATATCCAAAATGCAATATAGAGCTAGGGAACCCTATATGCTTATCTAGGATGATAATATTGCAATTAAAACAATCCTAAATATCAATAGCTAAATGACATGTCATAAAGTTTAGCTAAACATATATTAAGCAATCCTATGAAGCTATCAAAATACAACACCCAAACATACAACACATAATCTCAATCTTGTAATAAGAAATTAATCTAAGCACATACAAGTAATCAATGAGATAAATAGATATGTAAAAACACTAAGATTAGATGAAATTAGTGTTCAACTTACCATAGCATGTGTGTTGATGAAGACCTATGCACTAGCACATCCTAGAGATCATGGATGATTCTTAAATGATGATTTATGCATATGGAAAATGATTTGGGTGATCAAAGATGATCAAAGATGATCAAAGATGAATTCTTGAGTAAAAAACTCTCTTTGAAAATGCTCTCAATTAAAAATATGATTTTTGAGTCATTACATTGACCTAAGAACAAAGAGGCATATTTATAGGAGGTCAAAATGAAGTTATGTCGTTTTGGACAAAATCAGTTGTCGCCATTTGAGGTCACCATTTGTCTCATGGCGACCTCTGACGCAACACATAAAAACTTCATTGTCGCCATTTGTCTTAGGGCGACCTCGTGGCGACCCTATACCTGATTGAATTTCAGGAGTAAATGTCACTGTTGCCATGGCGACACCATCAAATGGCGACCCTAACAAAGGGCAAAAATGCCCTGTTTCCACATGAGCACAATGTGCAAGTATGCAAATTAGTGAATCCTAAGGAGAAGCCAATGGCATTCTCCGAAGGCGATCTTCGCGCAAGACAAGCACACAAACGTGCACGGGCGGACGTTTCCGAACCATCTTCGGGAAATGAATTGTATCACACTTAAAACTAACATACATGAAGTGCAAGTGTGGGAATTGAATGCATCTTAATGCCTATCATGTCATGGCATTTTAATAACCTAGGTGCAATCAAATAAAACATGCAAGAAGAGATGTAAGGTTTATGATTTGTATTGGCTTGATTCCATTGCAAAACACTCTATGTTTGTATTAGTTGTTGCTTAGGATGTATTTGGAATAAAAGAAGCTTAAAAGGTGAAGAGCAACGTCTAGTGCAAAAGTTGTCTTCAAGAGGTGAAATCGTCAAAGGTATACTTCGACTTCGATCCTCTTGCAAGGCGTTAGCGCACACACACACAATTCATACATGTGTGTCCCTGCATCGTAGTTCAAACATTTGGTATAACACATTCACACACTTCTTAGTATGCACATGCATTGATCTCTAATAGATAAACATTGTAGAATTGCATGCTTTGTGACTATCTCTTTGATATGGCATGCTAGTGTGAATTAGTGTTTGTTTGTTTCCGTATTTTAGTATTTGGACTTGAATATGTTCTATTATGATTCCTTATTGAGTTCCAGTCATTTCGGTTACTCATTCATTTAGTTTCGAGTCCAAATGATGTAGCTACGCTACTTTTCGTTCTCATTCGTTGAGTTGACTTCATCGTCATTTTTCGAGATGATTTCTCAACCATTTTTCAAATTTGTGTAGTCATCGTCGTGCGTGAGGGAGTCACGATTCGTAATCTGAAAACGGATTTGAAATCGGAGCTCGGATACCCAAGATACGGCTGAAGAACGTGAGGGAGCGCGCGAGAGGTGAAGGTGGCCAAGAGGCCACGTGTGGCCCAAGCCGTGGGTGAGCCGTGGGCCCCACGGCCAGAGGGGCTCTCTGCCCCCGTGTGGCCCACGCGCCCCCCACAGGCTGGGTGACATGGCCATGCTTGATTGGTTAGTTTTTGCCTTCTCTCTCTTCCATTTAATCCTCTCTCCTTCCCTCCAAACTTAGTTTTGAAGATTTTCAAGAACACTTTCAAATATTCTATAGAAATTCTTCAAGTTTTAGTTTTAGTATTTTGATCATAACTTTCTCATATGAACTCGAAATCGATTGATCCAAAAGCCAAAATTGTTGGTCTTGATGAGAGCTACAAACCCTAAGCATTTCCAGAGGCACCTGACTTCGCCATTCTTCCCAGTAGACTGATCTTCAGTACGTGGTCAAGGTTGTTTTGTTCAACTTCTTCTTTTTCATTTCATCCTTGATCATCTCTTTGATTCTTACTATTTGATTGATGAAATATGTTGAGAAGGATGTTAGATCATATGCTAGGGGTGTTTGATCATTTGTCAATTGATTTTTAGCTTTGTGATTTCTCTTGAACATATATGTGCTAAACTTGATTTTGTTTGAAATTGATTCTAGAAAATGTATATATGATATGCCTCATGTTATTTTCTAGGTTTAATTTCATGATCTACGAACTAGGTTTTTAGTGTGATATATTGAATATTCATACCTTGTTCTTATTGATTTGCATGTCTTGATTTCTAGATACATTTATGATTGTTTGTTGAAAGCATATTCTAGATTATCATTGAACATGTACATTTAGCTTGAATGATCATCTAGCTTAATTTGATTGTGTTTGCATCATTTGCATCACTTAGATCATAGCCTTGCATTAGGTTGAAGTCTCTAGCAAAGTGAGTGAAGCTTTGTGGATAGAGCAAAGAAGTCTTGATTAGAGTCGGGAGGACTCGGATAATCAAGCAAGAAGACTTGTCTAGGGTCGGGAGGATCCGGATAGGCAAGCAAGAAATCTTCCTAGAGACGTGAGCGTCTTGGATAGGAAGTTGCTTTCTAGAGGTGTAGGACACATCTCGGATAGGAAGTAGGCTTGGTGGTTCACTTGCCCGAGGGTAGATTAGGAGTTGATAGCTTGAGCGGATATCATGAGTTGGTAGCTTGAGTGTGTAAGTCCTCTTCGTATAGTGGATTGCTTTGCCGGTGGTTGTGGTATCAACCCATGGATGTTTCCTCTTTGAGGTTTTACCACGTGAAAATACTTTTGTTCATTTTTGTTTTACTTTTCTTTATCTTCCATATCTTACATTGATTGCATATCTTGTAAATTGATTAACTCTTGTATTAGTGAAATCAATTCATTTGTTAAATCTAATCAAGTGTGCATTTTCTTTGTTATATTCCGCATATTTTTTAATATTGGAAGAATTTGAGTCTATACCTATTCACCCCCCTCTAGGTATATTTTACACTACTCCTTAAGGGAAATTTCAAGAGATGTTCAAGAACATGCAAGCATTCATATAAAACACACAACATACAAGAATAAGATTTATGCATGAGTTGTGTGTGTGTGCAACTAGATCTCTTCAAAGCAAGAAAGCACTTGAATATACCTTTAGTGCTTCTTCTCTTGAGGTCTTGAGCGGGCCTTGGTTATGCAAAACACCAACCATCAAATACCTAAGCTACCCTTACATCAAGCCCCAATATGTGGTTTGTCCATGAAATAAGCCAATCAATAAATGGGAATCCTTACAGAAATGATTACAATCTAATCCCGGTTTGATGATCTAATCCCGATCAATAATCATCACAACTACCTAATCCCGGTATGAGTGGATCTAGTCCAATTTCTTGTGATTGAAGCTACCTAATCCCAGAAGCTACACAAGACTTACTTCTCAATGAAGAGATAATACAACCTAAGTGAATATATGAAATACTTAAAATGCAACAAGAGCTAGGTAACCCTATATGCTTATCTAGGATGAAGATATAACAATAAATACAATCCTAGATATCAAGAGCTAAATGACATGTCAAATAGATTAGCTAAACATAGATTATGAAAACCTAGATAGCTATCACAATACAACACTCAATTAATACATCACAAATAATCTCTAACTTGTATTTAGCATATAATCTAAAAACATACAAGTAATTTAAAAAGATGTCTTAATATGAAAAATACTAAAATTAGATGAAGTTAGTAAAGAACATACCAAGGAAGATGTGATGATGCAAAACCATGTATGGATGCCTCCTATATGGTCATAGATGATCCTAGGTGAACTTTGATAAACAAAGGAAATGCTTTGAGTGTATAAAGGTTAGTTCTTGGGAGTTTCTCTCTTGAAAATATTTGTCTCTCAAAAGTGTATATATTTTTTGCTCTCACAACTCAATCAATCACAAATCACGAAGAGAAAAAAAAAAAAAATTAAAAAAAAAAAATAAAAAAAATATATATATATATATATATATATATATATATATATATATAGAGGAAATAGGGGTATATAGCACTTTTTAAATTTTGAATTGTACAACTATCACACTTTAATAACTCTTGTTTTAATAGTACCAAAAATGGAATTTGGACAAAAATAACCCCCAGCTTCTTTTCTTTTCTTTTCTTTTCTTTTCTTTTCTCTTATGTGTCCTTCACCTTCTTCTTCCTTTTTCCAAAACCTTCATTGATGGAGCTTCAATGGAGGTGCCACCGCCGACCGGCGAGTTGACCGGCAAAACTAGTGGGAAAACGTTCGTCGAGTGCCAATAATTGTAACTGAAGTGTTCGTTTTCATTTTCGAGTTGTGTAGAGAGAGGAACGAAGCAAAACCCAAACCGTCGTGAATCTTCATCGTCCGATCTTTGACGATCCATCGTGAATCTAATGAAACCGATGCGCCAACGAACTCGGCATCGTTCAATCTTCTAGATCTAACTATTTCCAGAGTCAACTGGCGCCGTCGTCGGATCGTCACTGTCACCATTGATGGAGGTCGAACAGAATAAGTCCCGAACAAACTTGAATTAAGTCCCGAAACGTATGAATAAGTCTCGAAAACGCATGAATAAGTGTTGAAAAAATCATGAATAAGTCTCGAAACTGCAAATAAGTGTCGAATTTTTGAGAAAAAAAAATAGAAAGGAAAAGAGTAAGTGGGGGTATTTTGGTCTCATCACCTATTTTGGTGCTATTAAAACAACGCTTATTAAAGTTATGCTATTTGCACAAGCCCTCCCCCAAAAAGTGCTATTTAATTTTTGAACCCTATATATATATTCATACTTTAACTAATAAAACGCACAACATTTGGACTATTGAAGGAGGGGCCGGCTACTATGCAGTGATTTTATATCACTGCATCATGCAAGCGAAAAAAAAAGTGAACTGAAGTGAATAGTACAGGTTTGAAACTTGCTATAGCCCACACCTTATTAAAATAATAATATATATTAATTGATTTGACTTTACTAACAATAAAAATAAATAAAAAGAGATAAAAAATAATATAAAAAAATTTAATATTAAAAAATAATATAAAAAATAATTAAAATAATAATATAAAAAAATATTTTCCATTAGAATAAATTAAGTTATTTTATTATATTTTTTTCATGGTAACTACTTTTAGGGTATTGGTAACAACTTCTACGGCTTGGTAACTACTTAAAGGTTTTTACAAAATAATTAGCTTGTAACTACTTTAAGGGTAGCGGTAACTACTGTCACGGCTATGGTAACTACTCTTAGGGCTTGGTAACTACTTAAGGGTTTTTCCAAAATAATTAGCTTGTAACTACTTTAAGGGTAGCGGTAACTACTTTCACGGGTATAGTAACTACTTTTAGGGCTTGGTAACTACTTAAGAGTTTTTCCAAAACAATTAGCTTGTAACTACTTTAAGGGTAGCGGTAACTACTGTCACGGCTATGGTAACTACTCTTAGGGCTTGGTAACTACTTAAGGGTTTTTCCAAAATAATTACCTTGTAAAAACTTTAAGGGTAGCGGTAACTTTTTTCACGGGTCTGGTAACTACTTTTAGGGCTTGGTAACTACTTAAGAGTTTTTCCAAAAATAATTACCTTGTAACTACTATTACGGTATTGGTAAATACTTTCACGGGTATGGTAACTACTTTTAGGGCTTCTTAATTATTTAAGGGTTTTTCCAAAATAATTAGCTTGTAACTACTTTAAGGGTAGTGGTAATTACTTTCACGGCTATGGTAACTACTTTTACGGCTTGGTAACTACTTAAGGGTTTTTCCAAAATAATTAGCTTGTAACTACTTTAAGGGTAGAGGTAACTACTTTCATGGGTATGGTAACTACTTTTAGGGCTTGGTAACTACTTAAGGGTTTTTCCAAAATAATTAGCTTGTAACTACTTTAAGGTTAGCGGTAACTACTTTCACGATTATGGTAACTACTTTTACGTTTTTCAAATATTGGTGGTAACTACTTTACTATGGTAACTAAGGGTTTTTTCCAAAAATAATTACCTTGTAACTACTTTTACGGTATTGGTAACTACTTTCACGGGTATGATAACTACTTTTAGGGCTTGGTAACTACTTAAGGGTTTTTCCAAAATAATTAGCTTGTAACTACTTTAAGGGTAGCGGTAACTTTTTTCACGGGTCTGGTAATTACTTTTAGGGCTTGGTAACTACTTAAGGGTTTTTCAAAAATAATTAGCTTGTAATTACTTTAAGGGTAACTACTTAGCGGTAACTACTTTCACGGCTATGGTACTACTTTTAACTACTTTTACGTAACTACTTTTACTTGGTAACTACTTAAGGGTTTTTCCAAAAATAATTACCTTGTAACTACATTTACGGTATTGGTAACTACTTTCACGGGTATGGTAACTACTTTTAGGGCTTGGTAACTACTTAAGGGTTTTTCCAAAACAATTAGCTTGTAACTACTTTAAGGGTAGCGGTAACTACTGTCATGGCTATGGTAACAACTTTTAGGGCTTGGTAACTACTTAAGGGTTTTTTCAAAATAATTACCTTGTAACTACTTTAAGGGTAGCGGTAACTACTTTCACAACTATGGTAACTACTTTTACGGCCTGGTAACTACTTAAGTGTTTTTCCAAAATAATTAGCTTGTAAATACTTTAAAGGTAGCGGTAACTACTTTCACGAGTATGGTAACTACTTTTAGGGCTGGTAACTACTTAAGGGTTTTTTCAAAATAATTAGCTTGTAACTACTTTAAGGGTAGCGGTAACTACTTTCATGGCTATGGTAACTACTTGTGCGGCTTGGTAACTACATAAGGGTTTTTCCAAAAATAATTACCTTGTAACTACTTTTACGGTATTGGTAACTACTTTCACGGGTATGGTAACTACTTTTAGGGCTTGGTAACTACTTAAGGGTTTTTCCAAAATAATTAGCTTGTAACTACTTTAAGGGTAGCGGTAACTACTTTCACGGGTATAGTAACTACTCTTAGGGCTTGGTAACTACTTAAGGGTTTTTCCAAAATAATTAGCTTGTAACTACTTTAAGGTTAGCGGTAACTACTTTGACGGCTATGGTAACCACTTTTACGGCTTGGGAACTACTTAAGGGTTTTTCCAAAAATAATTACCTTTTAACTACTTTTACGGTATTGGTAACTACTTTCACGGGTATGATAACTACTTTTAGGGTTTGGTAACTACTTAAGGGTTTTTTCAAAATAATTAGCCTGTAACTACTTTAACGGTAGCGGTAACTTTTTTCACGTTTCTGGTAACTACTTTTAGGGCTTGGTAACTGCTTAAGGGTTTTTTCAAAACAATTAGCTTGTAACTACTTTAAGGGTAGCGGTAACTTTTTTCACGTGTCTGGTAACTACTTTTAGGGCTTGGTAAATACTTAAGGGTTTTTCCAAAATAATTAGCTTGTAACTACTTTAAGGGTAGCGGTAACTACTTTCACGGCTATGGTAACTGCTTTTACGACTTGGTAACTACTTAAGGGTTTTTCCAAAAATAATTACCTTGTAACTACTTTTACGGTATTGGTAACTACTTTCACGGGTATGGTAACTACTTTTAGGGCTTGGTAACTACTTAAGGGTTTTTCCTAAATAATTAGCTTGTAACTACTTTAAGGGTAGCGGTAACTACTGTCACGGCTATGGAAACTACTCTTAGGGCTTGGTAACTACTTAAGGGTTTTTCCAAAATAATTAGCTTGTAACTACTTTAAGGGTAGCGGTAATTACTGTCACGGCTATGGTAACTACTCTTAGGGCTTGGTAACTATTTAAGGGGTTTTCCAAAATAATTACCTTGTAACTACTTTAAGGGTAGCGGTAACTACTTTCACGGCTATGGTAACTACTTTTACGACTTGGTAACTACTTAAGGGTTTTTCAAAAATAATTAGCTTGTAATTACTTTAAGGGTAGCGGTAACTACTTTCACGGCTCTGGTAACTACTTTTACGACTTGGTAACTACTTAAGGGTTTTTCCAAAAATAATTACCTTGTAACTACATTTACGGTATTGGTAACTACTTTCACGGGTATGGTAACTACTTTTAGGGCTTGGTAACGACTCAAGGGTTTTTCCAAAACAATTAGCTTGTAACTACTTTAAGGGTAGCGGTAACTACTGTCATGGCTATGGCAACAACTTTTAGGGCTTGGTAACTACTTAAGGGTTTTTTCAAAATAATTACCTTGTAACTACTTTAAGGGTAGCGGTAACTACTTTCGCAACTATGGTAACTACTTTTACGGCTTGGTAACTACTTAAGTGTTTTTCCAAAATAATTAGCTTGTAAATACTTTAAAGGTACCGGTAACTACTTTCACGAGTATGGTAACTACTTTTAGGTCTTGGTAACTACTTAAGGGTTTTTTCAAAATAATTAGCTTGTAACTACTTTAAGGGTAGCGGTAACTACTTTCATGGCTATGGTAACTACTTGTGCGGCTTGGTAACTACATAAGGGTTTTTTCCAAAAATAATTACCTTGTAACTACTTTTACGGTATTGGTAACTACTTTCACTTTCTGGGTATGGTAACTACTTTAGGGCTTGGTAACTACTTAAGGGTTTTTTTTTCTTTTTTCCAAAATAATTAGCTTGTAACTACTTTAAGGGTAGCGGTAACTACTTTCACGGGTATATGGTAACTTCTTTTAGGGCTTGGTACTACTTAAGGGTTGGGAACTGCTTAAGGGTTTTTCCAAATAATTAGCTTGTAACTACTTTAAGGGTAGCGGTAACTACTTTCATGGCTATGGTAACACTTGTGCGGCTTGGTAACTACATAAGGGTTTTTCCAAAAATAATTACCTTGTAACTACTTTTACGGTATTGGTAACTACTTTCACGGGTATGGTAACTACTTTTAGGGGGCTTTGTAACTACTTAAGGTTTTTTCCAAAATAATTAGCTTGTAACTACTTTTTACGGGTATGTAAACTTCTTTTAGGGCTTGGTAACTACTTAAGGGTTTTTCCAAAATAATTAGCTTGTAACTACTTTTACGGTATTGGTAACTACTTTCACGGGTATGATAACTACTTTTAGGGCTTGGTAACTACTTAAGGGTTTTTCCAAAATAATTAGCATGTAACTACTTTAAGGTTAGCGGTAACAACTATCACGGCTATGGTAACTACTCTTAGGGCTTGGTAACTACTTAAGGGTTTTTCCAAAACAATTACCTTGTAACTACTTTAAGGGTAGCGGTAACTTTTTTCACGGGTCTGGTAAGTACTTTTAGGGCTTGGTAACTACTTAAGGGTTTTTCCAAAAATAATTATCTTGTAACTACATTTACGGTATTGGTAACTACTTTCACGGGTATGGTAACTACTTTTAGGGCTTGGTAACTACTTAAGGGTTTTTCCAAAACAATTAGCTTGTAACTACTTTAAGGGTAGCGGTAACTACTGTCATGGCTATGGTAACAACTTTTAGGGCTCGGTAACTACTTAAGGGTTTTTTCAAAATAATTACCTTGTAACTACTTTAAGGGTAGCGGTAACTTTCTTCACGGGTCTGGTAATTACTTTTAGGGCTTGGTAACTACTTAAGGGTTTTTCAAAAAATATTAGCTTGTAACTACTTTAAGGTAGCGGTTAAGGGTAACTACTTTTAGTAAGGGTAGCGGTACTTTACGGTAAGGGTAACTACTCTCACGGGTCTATGGTAATTACTTTTAGGGCTTGGTAACTACTTAAGGGTTTTTCAAAATAATTAGCTTGTAATTACTTTAAGGGTAGCGGTAACTACTTTCACCTGAGGTATGGTAACTACTTTTTACACTTGGTAACTACTTAAGGGTTTTTCAAAATAATTAGCTTGTAACTACTTTAAGGGTAGCGGTAACTACTTTCACGGCTATGGTAACTACTTTTACGACTTGGTAACTACTTAAGGGTTTTTCCAAAAATAATTACCTTGTAACTACATTTAGGGTATTGTAACTACTTTCACACTACGGTATGGTAACTACTTTTAGGGCTTGGTAACTACTTAAGGGTTTTTCAAAATAATTAGCTTGTAACTACTTTAAGGGTACGGTAACTACTTTCACGGTATGGTAACTACTTTTAGGGCTTGGTAACTACTTAAGGGTTTTTTCAAAATAATTACCTTGTACTACTTTAAGGGTAGCGGTAACTCGCAACTGTCATGGCTATGGGTAAAACTTTTAGGCTTGGTAACTACTTAAGAGTTTTTTTTGTATAACTACTTACGGTATCAAAATTTTACGCAACTATGGTAACTACTTTTACGGCTTGGTAACTACTTAAGGTTTTTCCAAAATTAGCTTGTAAACTACTTTAAGGTTGGTAACTACTTTCACGGAGTATGGTACTACTTTTAGGGTCTTGGTAACTACTTAGGGTTTTTCCAAAATAATAGCTTGTAACTACTGGTTAAGGGTAGCGGTAACTACTTGTCACTACGGTATAGTAACTTTTGCTTAAGGGTTTTTCAAAATAATTAGCTTGTACTACTTGGTAACTACGGGTAGCGGGGAACTACTTGGAACTGCTTAAGTTTTTTCCAAAATAATACTTGTAACTACTTTAAGGGTAGCGGTAACTACTTTTCATGGCTATGGTAACTACTTGTGCTTGGTAACTACTTAAGGGTTTTTCCAAAAATAATTACCTTGTAACTACTTTTACGGTATTGGTAACTACTTTCACGGGTATGGTAACTACTTTTAGGGCTTTGTAACTACTTAAGGGTTTTTCCAAAATAATTAGCTTGTAACTACTTTTTACGGGTATAGTAACTTCTTTTACGGCTTGGTAACTACTTAAGGGTTTTTCCAAAATAATTAGCTTGTAACTACTTTTACGGTATTGGTAACTACTTTCACGGTATGATAACTACTTTTAGGGCTTGGTAACTACTTAAGGGTTTTTCCAAAATAATTAGCATGTAACTACTTTAAGGTTAGCGGTAACAACTTCACGGCTATGGTAACTACTTTTAGGGCTTGGTAACTACTTAAGGGTTTTTCCAAAACAATTACCTTGTAACTACTTTAAGGGTAGCGGTAACTTTTTTCACGGGTCTGGTAAGTACTTTTAGGGCTTGGTAACTACTTAAGGGTTTTTCCAAAATAATTATCTTGTAACTACTTTCGGTATTGGTAACTACTTTCACGGGTATGGTAACTACTTTTAGGGCTTGGTAACTACTTAAGGGTTTTTCCAAAACAATTAGCTTGTAACTACTTTAAGGGTAGCGGTAACTACTGTCATGGCTATGGTAACAACTTTTAGGGCTCGGTAACTACTTAAGGGTTTTTTCAAAATAATTACCTTGTAACTACTTTAAGGGTAGCGGTAACTTTCTTCACGGGTCTGGTAATTACTTTTAGGGCTTGGTAACTACTTAAGGGTTTTTCAAAAATAATTAGCTTGTAATTACTTTAAGGGTAGCGGTAACTACTTTCACGGCTATGGTAACTACTTTTACGACTTGGTAACTACTTAAGGGTTTTTCAAAAATAATTAGCTTGTAATTACTTTAAGGGTAGCGGTAACTACTTTCACGGCTCTGGTAACTACTTTTACGACTTGGTAACTACTTAAGGGTTTTTCCAAAAATAATTACCTTGTAACTACATTTACGGTATTGGTAACTACTTTCACGGGTATGGTAACTACTTTTAGGGCTTGGTAACGACTCAAGGGTTTTTCCAAAACAATTAGCTTGTAACTACTTTAAGGGTAGCGGTAACTACTGTCATGGCTATGGCAACAACTTTTAGGGCTTGGTAACTACTTAAGGGTTTTTTCAAAATAATTACCTTGTAACTACTTTAAGGGTAGCGGTAACTACTTTCGCAACTATGGTAACTACTTTTACGGCTTGGTAACTACTTAAGTGTTTTTCCAAAATAATTAGCTTGTAAATACTTTAAAGGTACCGGTAACTACTTTCACGAGTATGGTAACTACTTTTAGGTCTTGGTAACTACTTAAGGGTTTTTTCAAAATAATTAGCTTGTAACTACTTTAAGGGTAGCGGTAACTACTTTCATGGCTATGGTAACTACTTGTGCGGCTTGGTAACTACATAAGGGTTTTTCCAAAAATAATTACCTTGTAACTACTTTTACGGTATTGGTAACTACTTTCACGGGTATGGTAACTACTTTTAGGGCTTGGTAACTACTTAAGGGTTTTTCCAAAATAATTAGCTTGTAACTACTTTAAGGGTAGCGGTAACTACTTTCACGGGTATAGTAACTTCTTTTAGGGCTTGGTAACTACTTAAGGGTTGGGAACTGCTTAAGGGTTTTTCCAAAATAATTAGCTTGTAACTACTTTAAGGGTAGCGGTAACTACTTTCATGGCTATGGTAACTACTTGTGCGGCTTGGTAACTACATAAGGGTTTTTCCAAAAATAATTACCTTGTAACTACTTTTACGGTATTGGTAACTACTTTCACGGGTATGGTAACTACTTTTAGGGCTTTGTAACTACTTAAGGGTTTTTCCAAAATAATTAGCTTGTAACTACTTTTACGGGTATAGTAACTTCTTTTAGGGCTTGGTAACTACTTAAGGGTTTTTCCAAAATAATTAGCTTGTAACTACTTTTACGGTATTGGTAACTACTTTCACGGGTATGATAACTACTTTTAGGGCTTGGTAACTACTTAAGGGTTTTTCCAAAATAATTAGCATGTAACTACTTTAAGGTTAGCGGTAACAACTATCACGGCTATGGTAACTACTCTTAGGGCTTGGTAACTACTTAAGGGTTTTTCCAAAACAATTACCTTGTAACTACTTTAAGGGTAGCGGTAACTTTTTTCACGGGTCTGGTAAGTACTTTTAGGGCTTGGTAACTACTTAAGGGTTTCTCCAAAAATAATTACCTTGTAACTACTATTACGGTATTGGTAACTACTTTGACGGGTATGGTAACTACTTTTAGGGCTTCATAATTACTTAAGGGTTTTTCCAAAATAATTAGCTTGTAACTACTTTAAGGGTAGTGGTAATTACTTTCACGGCTATGGTAACTACTTTTACGGCTTGGTAACTACTTAAGGGTTTTTCCAAAATAATTAGCTTGTAACTACTTTAAGGGTAGAGGTAACTACTTTCATGGGTATGGTAACTACTTTTAGGGCTTGGTAACTACTTAAGGGTTTTTCCAAAATAATTAGCTTATAACGACTTTAAGGTTAGCGGTAACTACTTTCACGACTATGGTAACTACTTTTACGGCTTGGTAACTACTTAAGGGTTTTTCCAAAAATAATTACCTTGTAACTACTTTTACGGTATTGGTAACTACTTTCACGGGTATGATAACTACTTTTAGGGCTTTGTAACTACTTAAGGGTTTTTCCAAAATAATTAGCTTGTAACTACTTTAAGGGTAGCGGTAACTTTTTTCACGCGTCTGGTAATTACTTTTAGGGCTTGGTAACTACTTAAGGGTTTTTCAAATATAATTAGCTTGTAATTACTTTAAGGGTAGCGGTAACTACTCTCACAGCTATGGTAACTACTTTTACGACTTGGTAACTACTTAAGGGTTTTTCCAAAAATAATTACCTTGTAACTACATTTACGGTATTGGTAACTACTTTCACGGGTATGATAACTACTTTTAGGGTTTGGTAACTACTTAAGGGTTTTTTCAAAATAATTAGCTTGTAACTACTTTAAGGGTAGAGGTAACTTTTTTCACGTTTCTGGTAACTACTTTTAGGGCTTGGTAACTGCTTAAGGGTTTTTTCAAAATAATTAGCTTGTAACTACTTTAAGGGTAGCGGTAACTTTTTTCACGTGTCTGGTAACTACTTTTAGGGCTTGGTAACTACTTAAGGGTTTTTCCAAAATAATTAGCTTGTAACTACTTTAAGGGTATCGGTAACTACTTTCACGGGTATAGTAACTTCTTTTAGGGCTTGGTAACTACTTAAGGGTTTTTCCAAAATAATTAGCTTGTAACTACTTTAAGTGTCGCGGTAACTACTGTCACGGCTATGGTAACTACTCTTAGGTCTTGGTAACTACTTAAGGGTTTTTCTAAAATAATTAGCATGTAACTACTTTAAGGTTAGCGGTAACTACTGTCACAGCTATGGTAACTACTCTTAAGGCTTGGTAACTACTTAAGGGTTTTTCCAAAACAATTACCGTGTAACTACTTTAAGGGTAGCGGTAACTTTTTTCACGCGTATGGTAATTACTTTTAGGGCTTGGTAACTACTTAAGGGTTTTTCCAAAATAATTAGCTTGTAATTACTTTAAGGGTAGCGGTAACTACTTTCACGGCTATGGTAACTATTTTTACGACTTGGTAACTACTTAAGGGTTTTTCCAAAAATAATTACCTTGTAACTACATTTACGGTATTGGTAACTACTTTCACGGGAATGGTAACTACTTTTAGGGCTTGGTAACTACTTAAGGGTTTTTCCAAAACAATTAGCTTGTAACTACTTTAAGGGTAGCGGTAACTACTGTCATGGCTATGGTAACAACTTTTAGAGCTTGGTAACTACTTAAGGGTTTTTTCAAAATAATTACCTTGTAACTACTTTAAGGGTAGCTGTAACTACTTCCACGGCTATGGTAACTACTTTTACGGGTTGGTAACTACTTAAGTGTTTTTCCAAAATAATTAGCTTGTAAATACTTTAAAGGTAGCAGTAACTACTTTCACGAGTATGGTAACTACTTTTAGGGCTTGGTAACTACTTAAGGGTTTTTTCAAAATAATTAGCTTGTAACTACATTAAAGGTAGCGGTAACTACTTTCACGGCTATGGTAACTACTTGTACGGCTTGGTAACTACATAAGGGCTTTTCCAAAAATAATTACCTTGTAACTACTTTTACGGTATTGGTAACTACTTTCACGGGTATGGTAACTACTTTTAGGGCTTGGTAACTACTTAAGGGTTTTTCCAAAATAATTAGCTTGTATCTACTTTAAGGGTAGCGGTAACTACTTTCACGGGTATAGTAACTACTCTTAGGGCTTGGTAACTACTTAAGGGTTTTTCCAAAATAATTAGCTTGTAACTACTTTAAGGTTAGCTGTAACTACTTTGACGGCTATGGTAACCACTTTTACGGCTTGGAAACTACTTAAAGGTTTTTCCAAAATAATTAGCATGTAACTACTTTAAGGGTAGCAGTAACTACTTTTACGGGTATAGTAACTACTTTTAGGTCTTGGTAACTACTTAAGGGTTTTTCCAAAATAATTAGCATGTAACTACTTTAAGGGTAGCAGTAACTACTTTCACGGGTATGGTAACTACTTTTAGGGCTTGGTAATTACTTAAGAGTTTTTCCAAAACAATTAGCTTGTAACTACATTATGGGTAGCGGTAACTACTGTCATGGCTATGGTAACAACTTTTAGAGCTTGGTAACTACTTAAGGGTTTTTTCAAAATAATTACCTTGTAACTACTTTAAGGGTAGCGGTAACTACTTTCACGGCTATGGTAACTACTTTTACGGCTTGGTAACTACTTAAGTGTTTTTCCAAAATAATTAGCTTGTAAATACTTTAAAGGTAGCGGTAACTACTTTCGTGAGTATGGTAACTACTTTTAGGGCTTGGTAACTACTTAAGGGTTTTTTCAAAATAATTAGCTTGTAACTACTTTAAGGGTAGCGGTAACTACTTTCACGGCTATGGTAACTACTTGTACGGCTTGGTAACAACATAAGGGTTTTTCCAAAAGTAATTACCTTGTAACTACTTTTACGGTATTCGTAACTACTTTCACGGGTATGGTAACTACTTTTAGGGCTTGGTAACTACTTAAGGGTTTTTCCAAAATAATTAGCTTGTAACTACTTTAAGGGTAGCAGTAACTACTTTCACGGGTATAGTAACTACTTTTAGGGCTTTGTAACTACTTAAGGGTTTTTCCATAATAATTAGCTTGTAACTACTTTAAGGTTAGCTGTGACTACTTTGACGGCTATGGTAACCACTTTTACGGCTTGGTAACTACTTAAGGGTTTTTCCAAAAATAATTACCTTTTAACTACTTTTACGGTATTGGTAACTACTTTCACGGGTATGATAACTACTTTTAGGGTTTGGTAACTACTTTAGGGTTTTTTCAAAATAATTAGCTTGTAACTACTTTAAGGGTAGCGGTAACTTTCTTCACGGGTCTGGTAATTACTTTTAGGGCTTGGTAACTACTTAAGGGTTTTTCAAAAATAATTAGCTTGTAATTACTTTAAGGGTAGCGGTAACTACTTTCACGGCTATGGTAACTACTTTTACGACTTGGTAACTACTTAAGGGTTTTTCCAAAAATAATTACCTTGTAACTACATTTACGGTATTGGTAACTACTTTCACGGGTATGGTAACTACTTTTAGGGCTTGGTAACTACTTAAGGGTTTTTCCAAAACAATTAGCTTGTAACTACTTTAAGGGTAGCGGTAACTACTGTCATGGCTATGGTAACAACTTTTAGGGCTCGGTAACTACTTAAGGGTTTTTTCAAAATAATTACCTTGTAACTACTTTAAGGGTAGCGGTAACTTTCTTCACGGGTCTGGTAATTACTTTTAGGGCTTGGTAACTACTTAAGGGTTTTTCAAAAATAATTAGCTTGTAATTACTTTAAGGGTAGCGGTAACTACTTTCACGGCTATGGTAACTACTTTTACGACTTGGTAACTACTTAAGGGTTTTTCCAAAAATAATTACCTTGTAACTACATTTACGGTATTGGTAACTACTTTCACGGGTATGGTAACTACTTTTAGGGCTTGGTAACTACTTAAGGGTTTTTCCAAAACAATTAGCTTGTAACTACTTTAAGGGTAGCGGTAACAACTGTCATGGCTATGGTAACAACTTTTAGGGCTTGGTAACTACTTAAGGGTTTTTCCAAAAAAATTAGCTTGTAACTACTTTAAGGGTAGCGGTAACTACTTTCACGGGTATAGTAACTACTCTTAGGGCTTGGTAACTACTTAAGGGTTTTTCCAAAATAATTAGCTTGTAACGACTTTAAGGTTAGCGGTAACTACTTTGACGGCTTGGGAACTACTTAAGGGTTTTTCCAAAAATAATTACCTTTTAACTACTTTTACGGTATTGGTAACTACTTTCACGGGTATGATAACTACTTTTAGGGTTTGGTAACTACTTAAGGGTTTTTTCAAAATAATTAGCTTGTAACTACTTTAAGGGTAGAGGTAACTTTTTTCACGTTTCTGGTAACTACTTTTAGGGCTTGGTAACTGCTTAAGGGTTTTTTCAAAATAATTAGCTTGTAACTACTTTAAGGGTAGCGGTAACTTTTTTCACGTGTCTGGTAACTACTTTTAGGGCTTGGTAACTACTTAAGGGTTTTTCCAAAATAATTAGCTTGTAATTACTTTAAGGGTAGCGGTAACTACTTTCACGGGTATAGTAACTACTTTTAGGGCTTGGTAACTACTTAAGGGTTTTTCCAAAATAATTAGCTTGTAACTACTTTAAGTGTCGCGGTAACTACTGTCGCGGCTATGGTAACTACTCTTAGGTCTTGGTAACTACTTAAGGGTTTTTCCAAAATAATTAGCATGTAACTACTTTAAGGTTAGCGGTAACTACTGTCACAGCTATGGTAACTAGTCTTAGGGCTTGGTAACTACTTAAGGGTTTTTCCAAAACAATTACATTGTAACTACTTTAAGGGTAGCGGTAACTTTTTTCACGGGTCTGGTAACTACTTTTAGGGCTTGGTAACTACTTAAGGGTTTCTCCAAAAATAATTACCTTGTAACTACTATTACGGTATTGGTAACTACTTTCACGGGTATGGTAACGACTTTTAGGGCTTCTTAATTACTTAAGAGTTTTTCCAAAATAATTAGCTTGTAACTACTTTAAGGGTAGTGGTAATTACTTTCACGGCTATGGTAACTACTTTTAGGGCTTGGTAACTACTTAAGGGTGTTTCCAAAATAATTAGCTTGTAACTACTTTAAGGGTAGAGGTAACTACTTTCATGGGTATAGTAACTACTTTTAGGGCTTGGTAACTACTTAAGGGTTTTTCCAAAATAATTAGCTTGTAACTACTTTAAGGGTAGAGGAAACTTTTTTCACGTTTCTGGTAACTACTTTTAGGGCTTGGTAACTGCTTAAGGGTTTTTTCAAAATAATTAGCTTGTAACTACTTTAAGGGTAGTGGTAACTTTTTTCACGCGTCTGGTAATTACTTTTAGGGCTTGGTAACTACTTAAGGGTTTTTCAAAAATAATTAGCTTGTAATTACTTTAAGGGTAGCGGTAACTACTTTCACGGCTATGGTAACTACTTTCACGGCTATGGTAACTACTTTTACGACTTGGTAACTACTTAAGGGTTTTTCCAAAAATAATTACCTTGTAACTACATTTACGGTATCGGTAACTACTTTCACGGGTATGGTAACTACTTTTAGGGCTTGGTAACTACTTAAGGGTTTTTCCAAAACAATTAGCTTGTAACTACTTTAAGGGTAGCGGTAACTACTGTCATGGCTATGGTAACAACTTTTAGAGCTTGGTAACTACTTAAGGATTTTTTCAAAATAATTACCTTGTAACTACTTTAAGGGTAGCTGTAACTACTTTCACGGCTATGGTAACTACTTTTACGGCTTGGTAACTACTTAAGTGTTTTTCCAAAATAATTAGCTTGTAAATACTTTAAAGGTAGCGGTAACTACTTTCACGAGTATGGTAACTACTTTTACGGCTTGGTAACTACTTAATGGTTTTTTCAAAATAATTAGCTTGTAACTACTTTAAAGGTAGCGGTAACTACTTTCACGGCTATGGTAACTACTTGTACGGCTTGGTAACTACATAAGGGTTTTTCCAAAAATAATTACCTTGTAACTACTTTTACGGTATTGGTAACTACTTTCACGGGTATGGTAACTACTTTTAGGGCTTGGTAACTACTTAAGGGTTTTTCCAAAATAATTAGCTTGTAACTACTTTAAGGGCAGAGGTAACTACTTTCATGGGTAAGGTAACTACTTTTAGGGCTTGGTAACTACTTAAGGGTTTTTCCAAAATAATTAGCTTATAACTACTTTAAGGATAGCGGTAACTACTTTCACGACTATGGTAACTACTTTTACGGCTTGATAACTACTTAAGGGTTTTTCCAAAAATAATTACCTTGTAACTACTTTTACGGTATTGGTAACTACTTTCACGGGTATGATAACTACTTTTAGGGCTTGGTAACTACTTAAGGGTTTTTCCAAAATAATTAGGTTGTAACTACTTTAAGGGTAGCGGTAACTTTTTTCACGCGTCTGGTAATTACTTTTAGGGCTTGGTAACTACTTAAGGGTTTTTCAAAAATAATTAGCTTGTAATTACTTTAAGGGTAGCGGTAACTACTTTCACGGCTATGGTAACTACTTTTACGACTTGGTAACTACTTAAGGGTTTTTCCAAAAATAATTACCTTGTAACTACATTTACGGTATTGGTAACTTCTTTCACGGGTATGGTAACTACTTTTAGGGCTTGGTAACTACTTAAGGGTTTTTCCAAAACAATTAGCTTGTAACTACTTTAAGCTTAGCTGTAACTACTTTGACGGCTATGGTAACCACTTTTACGGCTTGGTAACTACTTAAGGGTTTTTCCAAAAATAATTACCTTTTAACTACTTTTACGGTATTGGTAACTACTTTCACGGGTATGATAACTACTTTTAGGGTTTGGTAACTACTTAAGGGTTTTTTCAAAATAATTAACTTGTAACTACTTTAAGGGTAGAGGAAACTTTTTTCACGTTTCTGGCAACTACTTTTAGGGCTTGGTAACTGCTTAAGGGTTTTTCCAAAACAATTAGCTTGTAACTACTTTAAGGGTAGCGGTAACTACTGTCATGGCTATGGTAACAACTTTTAGAGCTTGGTAACTACTTAAGGGTTTTTTCAAAATAATTACCATGTAACTACTTTAAGGGTAGCTGTAACTACTTTCACGGCTATGGTAACTACTTTTACGGCTTGGTAACTACTTAAGTGTTTTTCCAAAATAATTAGCTTGTAAATACTTTAAAGGTAGCGGTAACTACTTTCACGAGTATGGTAACTACTTTTAGGGCTTGGTAACTACTTAAGGGTTTTTTCAAAATAATTAGCTTGTAACTACTTTAAAGGTAGCGGTAACTACTTTCACGGCTATGGTAACTACTTGTACGGCTTGGTAACTACATAAGGGTTTTTCCAAAAATAATTACCTTGTAACTACTTTTACGGTATTGGTAACTACTTTCACGGGTATGGTAACTACTTTTAGGGCTTGGTAACTACTTAAGGGTTTTTCCAAAATAATTAGCTTGTACCTACTTTAAGGGTAGCGGTAACTACTTTCACGGGTATAGTAACTACTCTTAGGGCTTGGAAACTACTTAAGGGTTTCTCCAAAATAATTAGCTTGTAACTACTTTAAGGTTAGCTGTAACTACTTTGACGGCTATGGTAACCACTTTTACGGCTTGGTAACTAGTTAAGGGTTTTTCCAAAAATAATTACCTTTTAACTACTTTTACGGTATTGGTAACTACTTTCACGGGTATGATAACTACTTTTAGGGTTTGGTAACTACTTAAGGGTTTTTTCAAAATAATTAGCTTGTAACTACTTTAAGGGTAGAGGAAACTTTTTTCACGTTTCTGGCAACTACTTTTAGGGCTTGGTAACTGCTTAAGGGTTTTTTCAAAATAATTACTTTGTAACTACTTTAAGGGTAGCGGTAACTTTTTTCACGCGTCTGGTAATTACTTTTAGGGCTTGGTAACTACTTAAGGGTTTTTCAAAAATAATTAGCTTGTAATTACTTTAAGGGTAGCGGTAACTACTTTCACGGCTATGGTAACTACTTTTACGACTTGGTAACTACTTAAGGGTTTTTCCAAAAATAATTACCTTTTAACTACTTTTACGGTATTGGTAACTACTTTCACGGGTATGATAACTACTTTTAGGGTTTGGTAACTACTTAAGGGTTTTTTCAAAATAATTAGCTTGTAACTACTTTTACGGTATTGGTAACTACTTTCACGGGTATGATAACTACATTTAGGGTTTGGTAACTACTTAAGGGTTTTTTCAAAATAATTAGCTTGTAACTACTTTAAGGGTAGAGGTAACTTTTTTCACGTTTCTGGTAACTACTTTTAGGGCTTGGTAACTGCTTAAGGGTTTTTTCAAAATAATTAGCTTGTAACTACTTTAAGGGTAGCGGTAACTTTTTTCACGTGTCTGGTAACTACTTTTAGGGCTTGGTAACTACTTAAGGGTTTTTCCAAAATAATTAGCTTGTAATTACTTTAAGGGTAGCGGTAACTACTTTCACGGGTATAGTAACTACTTTTAGGGCTTGGTAACTACTTAAGGGTTTTTCCAAAATAATTAGCTTGTAACTACTTTAAGTGTCGCGGTAACTACTGTCGCGGCTATGTTAACTACTCTTAGGTCTTGGTAACTACTTAAGGGTTTTTCCAAAATAATTAGCATGTAACTACTTTAAGGTTAGCGGTAACTACTGTCACAGCTATGGTAACTACTCTTAGGGCTTGGTAACTACTTAAGGGTTTTTCCAAAACAATTACCTTGTAACTACTTTAAGGGTAGCGGTAACTTTTTTCACGGGTCTGGTAACTACTTTTAGGGCTTGGTAACTACTTAAGGGTTTCTCCAAAAATAATTACCTTGTAACTACTATTACGGTATTGGTAACTACTTTCACGGGTATGGTAACGACTTTTAGGGCTTCTTAATTACTTAAGAGTTTTTCCAAAATAATTAGCTTGTAACTACTTTAAAGGTAGTGGTAATTACTTTCACGGCTATGGTAACTACTTTTAGGGCTTGGTAACTACTTAAGGGTGTTTCCAAAATAATTAGCTTGTAACTACTTTAAGGGTAGAGGTAACTACTTTCATGGGTATGGTAACTACTTTTAGGGCTTGGTAACTACTTAATGGTTTTTCCAAAATAATTAGCTTATAACTACTTTAAGGTTAGCGGTAACTACTTTCACGACTATGGTAACTACTTTTACGGCTTGATAACTACTTAAGGGTTTTTCCAAAAATAATTACCTTGTAACTACTTTTACGGTATTGGTAACTACTTTCACGGGTATGATAACTACTTTTAGGGCTTGGTAACTACTTAAGGGTTTTTCCAAAATAATTAGCTTGTAACTACTTTAAGGGTAGCGGTAACTTTTTTCACGCGTCTGGTAATTACTTTTATGGATCGGTAACTACTTAAGGGTTTTTCAAAAATAATTTGCTTGTAATTAGTTTAAGGGTAGCGGTAACTACTTTCACGGCTATGGTAACTACTTTTACGACTTGGTAACTACTTAAGGGTTTTTCCAAAAATAATTACCTTGTAACTACATTTACGGTATTGGTAACTACTTTCACGGGTATGGTAACTACTTTTAGGGCTTGGTAACTACTTAAGGGTTTTTCCAAAACAATTAGCTTGTAACTACTTTAAGGTAGCGGTAACTACTGTCATGGCTATGGTAACAACTTTTAGAGCTTGGTAACTACTTAAGGGTTTTTTCAAAATAATTACCTTGTAACTACTTTAAGGGTAGCTGTAACTACTTTCACGGCTATGGTAACTACTTTTACGGCTTGGTAACTACTTAAGTGTTTTTCCAAAATAATTAGCTTGTAAATACTTTAAAGGTAGCGGTAACTACTTTCACGAGTATGGTAACTACTTTTACGGCTTGGTAACTACTTAAGGGTTTTTTCAAAATAATTAGCTTGTAACTACTTTAAAGGTAGCGGTAACTACTTTCACGGCTATGGTAACTACTTGTACGGCTTGGTAACTACATAAGGGTTTTTCCAAAAATAATTACCTTGTAACTACTTTTACGGTATTGGTAACTACTTTCACGGGTATGGTAACTACTTTTAGGGCTTGGTAACTACTTAAGGATTTTTCCAAAATAATTAGCTTGTAACTACTTTAATGGTAGCGGTAACTACTTTCACGGGTATAGTAACTACTCTTAGGGCTTGGTAACTACTTAAGGGTTTTTCCAAAATAATTAGCTTGTAACTACTTTAAGGTTAGCTGTAACTACTTTGACGGCTATGGTAACCACTTTTACGGCTTGGTAACTACTTAAAGGTTTTTCCAAAAATAATTACCTTTTAACTACTTTTACGGTATTGGTAACTACTTTCACGGGTATGATAACTACTTTTAGGGTTTGGTAACTACTTAAGGGTTTTTTCAAAATAATTAGCTTGTAACTACTTTAAGGGTAGAGGTAACTTTTTTCACGTTTCTGGTAACTACTTTTAGGGCTTGGTAACTGCTTAAGGGTTTTTTCAAAATAATTAGCTTGTAACTACTTTAAGGGTAGCGGTAACTTCTTTCACGTGTCTGGTAACTACTTTTAGGGCTTGGTAACTACTTAAGGGTTTTTCCAAAATAATTAGCTTGTAACTACTTTAAGGGTAGCGGTAACTACTTTCACGGGTATAGTAACTACTTTTAGGGCTTGGTAACTACTTAAGGGTTTTTCCAAAATAATTAGCTTGTAACTACTTTAAGTGTCGCGGTAACTACTGTCGCGGCTATGGTAACTACTCTTAGGTCTTGGTAACTACTTAAGGGTTTTTCCAAAATAATTAGCATGTAACTACTTTAAGGTTAGCGGTAACTACTGTCACAGCTATGGTAACTACTCTTAGGGCTTGGTAACTACTTAAGGGTTTTTCCAAAACAATTACCTTGTAACTACTTTAAGGGTAGCGGTAACTTTTTTCACGGGTCTGGTAACTACTTTTAGGGCTTGGTAACAACTTAAGGGTTTCTCCAAAAATAATTACCTTGTAACTACTATTACGGTATTGGTAACTACTTTCACGGCTTGGTAACTAATTAAAGGTTTTTTCAAAAATAATTACCTTGTAACTACTTTTACGGTATTGGTAACTACTTTCACGGGTATGGTAACTACTTTTAGGGCTTGGTAACGACTCAAGGGTTTTTCCAAAACAATTAGCTTGTAACTACTTTAAGGGTAGCGGTAACTACTGTCATGGCTATGGCAACAACTTTTAGGGCTTGGTAACTACTTAAGGGTTTTTCCAAAATAATTAGCTTGTAACTATTTTAAGGGTGGTGGTAATTACTTTCACGGCTATGGTAACTACTTTTACGGCTTGGTAACTACTTAAGGGTTTTTCCAAAATAATTAGCTTGTAACTACTTTAAGGGTAGAGGTAACTACTTTCATGGGTATGGTAACTACTTTTAGGGCTTGGTACCTACTTAAGGGTTTTTCCAAAATAATTAGCTTATAACTACTTTAAGGTTAGCGGTAACTACTTTCACGACTATGGTAACTACTTTTACGGCTTGGTAACTACTTTAGGGTTTTTCCAAAAATAATTACCTTGTAACTACTTTTACGGTATTGGTAACTACTTTCACGGGTATGATAACTACTTTTAGGGCTTGGTAACTACTTAAGGGTTTTTCCAAAATAATTAGCTTGTAACTACTTTAAGGGTAGCGGTAACCTTTTTCACGCGTCTGGTAATTACTTTTAGGGATCGGTAACTACTTAAGGGTTTTTTCAAAATAATTAGCTTTTAACTACTTTAAGGGTAGCGGTAACTACTGTCATGGCTATGGTAACAACTTTTAGAGCTTGGTAACTACTTAAGGGTTTTTTCAAAATAATTACCTTGTAACTACTTTAAGGGTAGCTGTAACTACTTTCACGGCTATGGTAACTACTTTTACGGCTTGGTAACTACTTAAGTGTTTTTCCAAAATAATTAGCTTGTAAATACTTTAAAGGTAGCGGTAACTACTTTCATGAGTATGGTAACTACTTTTAGGGCTTGGTAACTAATTAAGGGTTTTTACAAAATAATTAGCTTGTAACTACTTTAAAGGTAGCGGTAACTACTTTCACGGCTATAGTAACTACTTGTACGGCTTGGTAACTACATAAGGGTTTTTCCAAAAATAATTACCTTGTAACTACTTTTACGGTATTGGTAACTACTTTCACGGGTATGGTAACTACTTTTAGGGCTTGGTAACTACTTAAGGGTTTTTCCAAAATAATTAGCTTGTAACTACTTTAAGGGTAGCGGTAACTACTTTCACGGGTATAGTAACTACTCTTAGGGCTTGGTAACTACTTAAGGGTTTTTCCAAAATAATTAGCTTGTAACTACTTTAAGGTTAGCTGTAACTACTTTGACGGCTATGGTAACCACTTTTACGGCTTGGTAACTACTTAAGGGTTTTTCCAAAAATAATTACCTTTTAACTAATTTTACGGTATTGGTAACTACTTTCACGGGTATGATAACTACTTTTAGGGTTTGGTAACTACTTAAGGTTTTTTTCAAAATAATTAGCTTGTAACAACTTTAAGGGTAGAGGTAACTTTTTTCACGTTTCTGGTAACTACTTTTAGGGCTTGGTAACTGCTTAAGGGTTTTTTCAAAATAATTAGCTTGTAACTACTTTAAGGGTAGCGGTAACTACTTTCACGGGTATAGTAACTACTTTTAGGGCTTGGTAACTACTTAAGGGTTTTTCCAAAATAATTAGCTTGTAACTACTTTAAGTGTCGCGGTAACTACTGTCACGGCTATGGTAACTACTCTTAGGTCTTGGTAACTACTTAAGGGTTTTTCCAAAATAATTAGCATGTAACTACTTTAAGGTTAGCGGTAACTACTGTCACAGCTATGGTAACTACTCTTAGGGCTTGGTAACTACTTAAGGGTTTTTCCAAAACAATTACCTTGTAACTACTTTAAGGGTAGTAGTAACTTTTTTCACGGGTCTGGTAACTACTTTTAGGGCTTGGTAACTACTTAAGGGTTTCTCCAAAAATAATTACCTTGTAACTACTATTACGGTATTGGTAACTACTTTCACGGGTATGGTAACTACTTTTAGGGCTTCTTAATTACTTAAGGGTTTTTCCAAAATAATTAGCTTGTAACTACTTTAAGGTTAGCGGTAACTACTTTCACGACTATGGTAACTACTTTTACGGCTTGGTAACTACTTAATGGTTTTTCCAAAAATAATTACCTTGTAACTACTTTTACGGTATTGGTAACTACTTTCACGGGTATGATAACTACTTTTAGGGCTTGGTAACTACTTAAGGGTTTTTCCAAAATAATTAGCTTGTAACTACTTTAAGGGTAGCGGTAACTTTTTTCACGGGTCTGGTAATTACTTTTAGGGCTTGGTAACTACTTAAAGGTTTTTCAAAAATAATTAGCTTGTAATTACTTTAAGGGTAGCGGTAACTACTTTCACGGCTATGGTAACTACTTTTACGACTTGGTAACTACTTAAGGGTTTTTGCAAAAATAATTAGCTTGTAACTACATTTACGGTATTGGTAACTACTTTCACGGGTATGGTAACTACTTTTAGGGCTTGGTAACTACTTAAGGGTTTTTCCAAAACAATTAGCTTGTAACTACTTTAAGGGTAGCGGTAACTACTGTCATGGCTATGGTAACAACTTTTAGAGCTTGGTAACTACTTAAGGGTTTTTTCAAAATAATTACCTTGTAACTACTTTAAGGGTAGCGGTAACTACTTTCACGACTATGGTAACTACTTTTACGGCTTGGTAACTACTTAAGTGTTTTTCCAAAAATAATTACCTTGTAACTACATTTACGGTATTGGTAACTACTTTCACGGGTATGGTAGCTACTTTTAGGCTTGGTAACTACTTAAGGGTTTTTCCAAAACAATTAGCTTGTAACTACTTTAAGGGTAGCGATAACTACTGTCATGGCTATGGTAACAACTTTTAGAGCTTGGTAACTACTTAAGGGTTTTTTCAAAATAATTACCTTGTAACTACTTTAAGGGTAGCGGTAACTACTTTCACGGCTATGGTAACTACTTTTACGGCTTGGTAACTACTTAAGTGTTTTTCCAAAATAATTAGCTTGTAAATACTTTAAAGGTAGCGGTAACTACTTTCACGAGTATGGTAACTACTTTTAGGGCTTGGTAACTACTTAAGGGTTTTTTCAAAATAATTAGCTTGTAACTACTTTAAGGGTAGCGGTAACTACTTTCACGGCTATGGTAACTACTTGTACGGCTTGGTAACTACATAAGGGTTTTTCCAAAAGTAATTACCTTGTAACTACTTTTACGGTATTGGTAACTACTTTCACGGTTATGGTAACTACTTTTAGGGCTTGGTAACTACTTAAGGGTTTTTCCAAAATAATTAGCTTGTAACTACTTTAAGGGTAGCGGTAACTACTTTCTCGGGTATAGTAACTACTCTTAGGGCTTGGTAACTACTTAAGGGTTTTTCCAAAATAATTAGCTTGTAACTACTTTAAGGTTAGCTGTGACTACTTTGACGGCTATGGTAACCACTTTTACGGCTTGGTAACTACTTAAGGGTTTTTCCAAAAATAATTACCTTTTAACTACTTTTACGGTATTGGTAACTACTTTCACGGGTATGATAACTACTTTTAGGGTTTGGTAACTACTTTAGGGTTTTTTCAAAATAATTAGCTTGTAACTAATTTAAGGGTAGAGGTAACTTTTTTCACGTTTCTGGTAACTACTTTTAGGGCTTGGTAACTGCTTAAGGGTTTTTTCAAAATAATTAGCTTGTAACTACTTTAAGGGTAGCGGTAACTTTTTTCACGGGTCTGGTAATTACTTTTAGGGCTTGGTAACTATTTAAGGGTTTTTCCAAAATAATTAGCTTGTAACTACTTTAAGGGTAGCGGTAACTACTTTCACGGCTATGGTAATTGCTTTTACGACTTGGTAACTACTTAAGGGTTTTTCCAAAAATAATTACCTTGTAACTACTTTTACGGTATTGGTAACTACTTTCACGGGTATGGTAACTACGTTTAGGGCTTGGTAACTACTTAAGGGTTTTTCCAAAATAATTAGCTTGTAACTACTTTAAGGTTAGCGGTAACTACTGTCACGGCTATGGAAACTACTCTTAGGGCTTGGTAACTACTTAAGGGTTTTTCCAAAATAATTAGCTTGTAACTACTTTAAGGGTAGCGGTAACTACTGTCACGGCTATGGTAACTACTCTTAGGGCTTGGTAACTATTTAAGGGGTTTTCCAAAATAATTACCTTGTAACTACTTTAAGGGTAGCGGTAACTTTTTTCACGGGTCTGGTAACTACTTTCAGGGCTTAGTAACTACTTCAGCATTTTTCCAAAAATAATTACCTTGTAACTACTTTTACGGTAGCGGTAACTACTTTCACGGATATAGTAACTACTTTTAGGGCTTGGTAACTACTTAAGGGTTTTTTCAAAATAATTAGCTTGTAACTACTTTAAGGGTAGCGGTAACTTTTTTCACGGGTCTGGTAATTACTTTTAGGGCTTGGTAACTATTTAAGGGTTTTTCCAAAATAATTAGCTTGTAACTACTTTAAGGGTAGCGGTAACTACTGTCACGGCTATGGAAACTACTCTTAGGGCTTGGTAACTACTTAAGGGTTTTTCCAAAATAATTAGCTTGTAACTACTTTAAGGGTAGCGGTAACTACTGTCACGGCTATGGTAACTACTCTTAGGGCTTGGTAACTATTTAAGGGGTTTTCCAAAATAATTACCTTGTAACTACTTTAAGGGTAGCGGTAACTTTTTTCACGGGTCTGGTTACTACTTTCAGGGCTTAGTAACTACTTCAGCATTTTTCCAAAAATAATTACCTTGTAACTACTTTTACGGTAGCGGTAACTACTTTCACGGATATAGTAACTACTTTTAGGGCTTGGTAACTACTCAAGGGTTTTTCCAAAATAATTAGCTTGTAACAACTTTAAGTGTCGCGGTAACTACTGTCACGGCTATGGTAACTACTCTTAAGTCTTGGTAACTACTTAAGGGTTTTTCCAAAATAATTAGCTTGTAACTACTTTAAGGTTAGCGGTAACTACTGTCACGGCTATGGTAACTACTCTTAGGGCTTGGTAACTACTTAAGGGTTTTTCCAAATTAATTAGCTTGTAACAACTTTAAGTGTCGCGGTAACTACTGTCACGGCTATGGTAACTACTCTTAAGTCTTGGTAACTACTTAAGGGTTTTTCCAAAATAATTAGCTTGTAACTACTTTAAGGTTAGCGGTAACTACTGTCACGGCTATGGTAACTACTCTTAGGGCTTGGTAACTACTTAAGGGTTTTTCCAAATTAATTAGCTTGTAACTACTTTAAGTGTCGCGGTAACTACTGTCACGGCTATGGTAACTACTCTTAGGACTTGGTAACTACTTAAGGGTTTTTCCAAAATAATTAGCTTGTAACTACTTTAAGGTTAGCGGTAACTACTTTCACGGCTATGGTAACTACTTTTACGGCTTGGTAACTACATAAGGGTTTTCCTAAAAATAATTACCTTGTAACTACTTTTACGGTATTGGTAACTACTTTCACGGGTATGATAAGTACTTTTAGGGTTTGGTAATTACTTAAGGGTTTTTTCAAAATAATTAGCTTGTAACTACTTTAAGGGTAGCGGTAACTTTTTTCACGTGTCTGGTAACTACTTTTAGGGCTTGGTAACTACTTAAGGGTTTTTCCAAAATAATTAGCTTGTAACTACTTTAAGGGTAGCGGTAACTACTTTCACGGCTATGGTAACTGCTTTTACGACTTGGTAGCTACTTCAGGGTTTTTCAAAAAATAATTACCTTGTAACTATTTTTACGGTATTGGTAACTACTGTCACGGCAATGGAAACTACTCTTAGGGCTTGGTAACTACTTAAGGGTTTTTCCAAAATAATTAGCTTGTAACTACTTTAAGGGTAGCGGTAACTACTGTCACGGCTATGGTAACTACCCTTAGGGCTTTTTAACTATTTAAGGGTTTTTCCAAAATAATTACCTTGTAACTACTTTAAGGGTAGCGGTAACTCTTTTCAGGGGTCTGGTAGCTAGTTTTAGGGTTTGGTAACTATTTAAGGGTTTTTACAAAAATAATTACCTTGTAACTACTTTTACGGTAGCGGTAACTACTTTCACGGGTATAGTAACTACATTAAGGGCTTGGTAACTACTTAAGGGTTTTTCCAAAATAATTAGCTTGTAACTACTTTAAGTGTAGCGGTAACTACTGTAATGGCTATGGTAACTACTCTTAGGGCTTGGTAACTACTTAAGGGTTTTTCCAAAATAATTACCTTGTAACTACTTCAAGGGTAGCGGTAACTTTTTTCACGGGTCTGGTAACTACTTTTAGGGCTTGGTAACTACTTAAGGGTTTTTCCAAAAATAATTACCTTGTAACTACTTTTACGGTATTGGTAACTACTTTCACGGGTATGGCAACTACATTTAGGGCTTGGTAACTATTTAAGGGTTTTTCCAAAATAATTAGCTTGTAACTACTTTAAGGGTAGCGGTAGCTACTTTCATGGCTATGGTAACTACTTTTACGACTTGGTAACTACTTAAGGGTTTTTTCAAAATAATTACTTTGTAACTACTTTTAGGTTAACGGTAACTACTTTCACGGCTATGGTAACTACTTTTACGACTTGGTAACTACTTAAGGGTTTTTTCCAAAATAATTACATTGTAACTACTTTAAGGGTAGAGGTAACTTTTTTCACATGTCTGGTAACTACTTTTAGGGCTTGGTAACTATTTAAGGGTTTTTCCAAAAATAATTACCTTATAACTACTTTTACGGTAGCGGTAACTAATTTCACGGATATAGTAACTATTTTTAGGGCTTGGTAACTACTTAAGGGTTTTTCCAAAATAATTAGCTTGTAACTACTTTAAGGGTAGCGGTAACTACTGTCACGGCTATGGTAACTACTCTTAGGGCTTGGTAACTACTTAAGGGTTTTTCTAAATTAATTACCTTGTAACTACTTTAAGGGTAGCGGTAACTTTTTTCACGGGTCTGGTAACTACTTTTAGGGCTTGGTAACTACTTAAGGGTTTTTACAAAAATAATTACCTTGTAACTACTTTTACGGTATTGGTAACTACTTTTACGGGTATGGTAACTACTTTTAGGGCTTGGTAACTACTTTAGGGTTTTTCCAAAATAATTAGCTTGTAACTACTTTAAGGGTAGCGGTAACTACTTTCACGACTATGGTAACTACTTTTACGACTTGGTAACTACTTAAGGTTTTTTCCAAAATAATTACCTTGTAACTACTTTAAGGTTAACGGTAACTACTTTAAGGTTAACGGTAACTACTTTCACGGCTATGGTAACTACTTTTATGGCTTGGTAACTACTTAAGGGATTTTCCAAAAATAATTACCTTGTAACTACTTTTACGGTATTGGTAACTACTTTCACGAGTATGATAACTACTTTTAGGGCTTGGTAACTACTTAAGGGTTTTTTCAAAATAATTAGCTTGTAACTACTTTAAGGGTAGCGATAACTACTGTCACGGGTGAAACAAATTATAGCACGGTGTGTATAAAGCTATCTAGAGGGGGGGGGGTGAATAGATTTTACGCTTTTTACCCAATTTTTCGTGTTAGTCAAAATTACGAAAATGCCCTCAAGATAATATAACCAAGCAATTGTAATATGGTGCGGAAATTAAAACAACACTTAGTTTTTACGTGGAAACCCTCACGGGAAAAACCACGGGCTATGTAAGTAAGCCACACTCGAACCTCGAATCCACTAAATGTGCAAACGATTACAACCTAATCCCGGAAGTAATCACACACCTACCTAATCCCGGTATGAGTGAACCTAGTCCTATTTGCTTGCTATCTAAGCAACCTAATCCCGGTTGCTACACACAAGACTTACTTTCTCTAGAAGAGAATACAACCCTAAGTGAATATATATGAATATCCAAAATGCAACATAGAGCAAGGGAAACCCTATATGCTTATCTAAGATGATTAATATGCAATTAGAACAATCCTAGATATCTAAACTAAATGACATGTCAATTAGTTTAGCTAATCAATATTAAGCACAAAACCTAATATGCTAGCACAAATACAAATTCTCAAACATACATCATACTCATCTCAATATTGTATCCAAAGCATACAAAATAACAAACAAGTAATTAATTGAGATTGCTAGATAAGAGAAACACTAAACATGTAAGATATTAGTGAAAAGCTTACCAAGCAAAGTATGATGAAGATTCCATGCAAGATGACATCTAGATGATGATTGATGATCATGAAAAAGTGTTTGAGTAATCAAAAATTGAGTTCTTGGAATTTTTCTTCTCTTTGAAAAATATCCTAAGTATGAATTCTGAATATGAACTCTCTTAATTGACCTAAAGTCAAAGTGGCATATATATAGGGGGCCAAATCAAAGTGTGGTCGTTTAAGTAAGTTTCAAAGAAACGCGCCGATCGACGGTTTCAATCGGCGGCCAGACCACCGATTATGACTGCCGAATTGAGCTCGTGAAGAACAGAGCAAAAACGGCGGTTCATTCGGCGGTTTCGTGACCGCCGATACCAACCGCCGAATCAAAACAGAGAGATTAAAATCAATCAGGTATGAACGGCGGTTTCGAACGGCGGTCTCGTGACCGCCGATTCAACCGCCGAATTAGACTGAGAGAAAAATCAATCAGGTCTTGAAACGGCGGTTTCGAACGGCGGTCTTGACCGCCGATCTTAACCGCAGAAAAGCTTCAGACCAATCTGGACTGAAACGGCGGTTTCATTCGGCGGCCAGGCCACCGATAATAAACGCCGATCACCTAGATAGGTGAAAACCAAGGAGAAGCCAAGGGCATTCTCCATAGGCGGTCCTCGCGCTAAACCAAGCACATTCTAGTGCATGCGCGGACGTTTCCGAAAGTTATCGGGAAACGAATTACACAACAACATGACACAATTACACACAACAAAATATAATAAATAAGTGCAAGTGTGAAATGTGACAAATGAAGAGAATGCACACATATGCAATGAATCTTAAGTGTGTGTGTGCAACTAATCTCTTCAAAGAAAAGTAAGCACACATATGCTTTGAAGACACGAGGTCTTCAAAGGGCTTCGAACAATAAGACCGATGCTTAGGCTACCCTTACAAAGAACCCCAACATGTGGTTGTCCACGAAATGAGCCAATCAACAAATGGGAACCTTACAACGGGTATGGTAACTACTTTTAGGGCTTGGTAACTACTTAAGGGTTTTTCCAAAATTATTAGCTCGTAACTACTTTAAGGGTAGCGGTAACTACTTTTACGGCTTGGTAACTACTTAAAGGTTTTTTCAAAAATAATTACCTTGTAACTACTTTTACGGTATTGGTAACTACTTTCACGGGTATGGTAACTACTTTTAGGGCTTGGTAACTACTTAAGGGTTTTTCCAAAATAATTAGCTTGTAACTACTTTAAGGGTAGCGGTAATTACGGTCACGGCTATAGTAACTACTTTTAGGGCTTGGTAACTACTTAAGGGTTTTTCCAAAATAATTACCTTGTAACTACTTTAAGGGTAACGGTAACTTTTTTCACGGGTCTGGTAACTACTTAAGGGTTTTTCCAAAATAATTACCTTGTAACTACTTTAAGGGTAGCGGTAACGTTTTTCACGGGTCTGGTAACTACTTTTAGGGCTTGGTAACTACTTAAGGGTTTTTCCAAAATAATTAGCTTGTAACTACTTTAAGGGTAGTGGTAACTACTTTCACGGCTATGGTAACTACTTTTACGACTTGGTAAATACTTAAGGGTTTTTCCAAAATTAATTACCTTGTAACTACTTTTACAGTATTGGTAACTACTTTTACGGTATTGGTGACTACTTTCACGGGTATGGTTACTACTTTTAGGGCTTGGTAACTACTTAAGGGTTTTTCCAAAATAATTAGCTTGTAACAACTTTAAGGGTAGCGGTAACTACTGTCATGGCTATGGTAACTACTTTTAGGTCTTGGTAACTACTTATGGGTTTTTTCAAAATAATTACCTTGTAACTACTTTAAGGGTAGCGGTAACTACTTTCACGGCTATGGTAACTACTTTCACGGCTTGGTAACTACTTAAGGGTTTTTCCAAAATAATTAGCTTGTAACTACTTTAAGGGTAGCGGTAACTACTGTCACGGCTATAGTAACTACTTTTAGGGCTTGGTAACTACTTAAGGGTTTTTCCAAAATAATTACCTTGTAACTACTTTAAGGGTAACGGTAACTTTTTTCACGGGTCTGGTAACTACCTAAGGGTTTTTCCAAAATAATTACCTTGTAACTACTTTAAGGGTAGCGGTAACGTTTTTCACGGGTCTGGTAACTACTTTTAGGGCTTGGTAACTACTTAAGGGTTTTTCCAAAATAATTAGCTTGTAACTACTTTAAGGGTAGCGGTAACTACTTTCACGGCTATGGTAACTACTTTTACGACTTGGTAAATACTTAAGGGTTTTTCCAAAATTAATTACCTTGTAACTACTTTTACAGTATTGGTAACTACTTTTACGGTATTGGTGACTACTTTCACGGGTATGGTTACTACTTTTAGGGCTTGGTAACTACTTAAGGGTTTTCCAAAATAATTAGCTTGTAACAACTTTAAGGGTAGCGGTAACTACTGTCATGGCTATGGTAACTACTTTTAGGTCTTGGTAACTACTTATGGGTTTTTTCAAAATAATTACCTTGTAACTACTTTAAGGGTAGCGGTAACTACTTTCACGGCTATGGTAACTACTTTTACGGCTTGGTAACTACTTAAGGGTTTTTCCAAAATAATTAGCTTGTAAATACTTTAAGGGTAGCGGTAATTACTTTCACGGGTATGGTAACTACTTTTAAGGCTTGGTAACTACTTAAGGGTTTTTCCAAAATAATTAGCTTGTAACTACTTTATGGGTAGCGGTAACTACTTTCACGGCTGTGGTAACTACTTGTACAGCTTGGTAACTACTTAAGGGTTTTTCCAAAAATAATTACCTTGTAACTACTTTCACGGTATTGGTAACTACTTTCACGGGTATGGTAACTACTTTTAGGGCTTTGTAACTACTTAAGGGTTTTTCCAAAATAATTAGCTTGTAACTACTTTAAGGGTAGCGGTAACTACTGTCATGGCTATGGTAACAACTTTTAGGGCTTGGTAACTACTTAAGGGTTTTTTCAAAATAATTACCTTGTAACTACTTTAAGGGTAGCGGTAACTACTTTCACGGCTATGGTAACTACTTTTACGGCTTGGTAACTACTTAAGAGTTTTTCCAAAATAATTAGCTTGTAAATACTTTAAAGGTAGCGGTAACTACTTTCACGGATCTGGTATGTACTTTTACGGCTTGGTAACTACTTAATGGTTTTTCCAAAAAAATTAGCTTGTAACTACTTTTACGGTAACGGTAACTACTTTCACGGGTTCGGTAACTACTATTACGGCTTGGTAACTACTTAAGGGTGTTTCCAAAAAAATTACCTTGTAACTACTTTTACGGTAGTGGTAACTACTTTCACGGTAGTGGTAACTACTTTCATGGTCTGGTAACTACTTAAGTGTTTTTCCAAAAAATTAGCTTGTAACTACTTTTACGGCATTGGTAACTACTTTTACGGCATCGGTAACTACTTTTACGGGTCTGGTAACTATTTAAGGATTTTTGTTAAAATTAGCTTGTAACTACTTTTACGGCATTGGTAACCACTTTTACGGCTACGGTAACTACATTTATGGGTCTTGTAACTACTTAAGGGTTTCTTCTACAAAATATGCTTGTAACTACTTTTACGGCTATGGTAACTATTGAAGGGTTTTTTTTACCAAAAATTAGCATGTAACTACATTTTGCCTTTTTTGTGATTTATGTTGGAATCACTGGGATATATTGATATTAATCCGAATGATGTAGTGTACAATGGGCGCGTCAAAGAGAAGTACCACCTGATTAATTTGAAATACCGAGTTCTTCATGTAGAGATGCGATGGAAAGCAATATGATTAGAGAAGCATCAATCGTCCAATTTATCTACACTTACGGCTTTGGTAACTACGTTTACAGCTTTGTTAACTACATTTACGGCTTTGGTACTTAGACATTCAAACCCTGCAAAAAAGCATGGTATGAAAATAAGCTTTGAGATAGAAACAACTTCCATAATAATGTAGATAAAGAGAATTTTGATAAATAAGAGAGTTGAGTTGCAGTGCAAAAGCAGTTTTTTTAAAAATAATATTGAATCATATGTTTTTTTTTAAAGATAATTATAATAATAGTCAATATAAATCAAGTCCCAACTCTTTTTATTTATTTATGAAATATATGATTTTGCAAATTGTGAACATGGAAAAATAAAAACGAGGATATAATGATGTTGATAATTGAATGACTCAAACATCCCTGATATGGTCATAAAAAAACATGTTGCCACAATCTTCCTTATGCTAAAAAAGATGGAAAAAAAAAAAAAAACTACTTCTAAACTATAATACCATCAATAGACTTGGAAACGCCTAATTATTAACACAACTGAAAGAAAAAGAAAAAATAGATCTTGTGTTATTCTTTTGAGTAGGAATTTACAAGTTTCAAAGTACTATAACATCAGGAAGCTTCGTCCACCACAAATAAGACTTATTATCTTATTTATTTCCCAATGAAAGGAAAAAGGTCATCAACTTGGAAGATATTACAGAATTCAAGAAGATGAAATAATCCCTCGCAACCCTTAACACAAATGAGTGACAAACATATCCCCAAGAAGTACTATTTGATACTCTAATTACTCTCGTCATGACAGCATTTATTACTCTATCCTAACATTTATCATTTATATCCATTCCTCTAAGCATTAAGTTTTCCTTTTTAAAAAAAATTGGTTGTATTAATAATTTAAGTGGATTTATAAATAAAATGTATTAAAATGAATACATTCATTTCAATAAGGATACTATTGACATTTCAAAACGACTTAATATTACTTTAAGAACTCAACGAAGTTTCTGGTCATTGACATGTCTTGTATACAAGATCATTTCGCATTAGGAACTCACTTTTGCTCCTATCTTTCAAATATTTTACTTTTGCCTCAAACTCTTCACTTTATGATCAAATGCCCTGGAATCCAATAATGATCTGAACTAAACATACTAGGGTTTATTTATTTATTTATTTATTTTTAAAAAAAGTTGTTTTGCTATACATTAATAATAGAAATTAATATTAGATACTTAATACATACAAAATAAGTACCGAAAAATTGTACATCATTTTGGATTAATCGAAATCCATTAAAGCAAACAAATAACATCCTTACAAAAAAATAATCCAAGCTACTAATGTAGTGAACACAATTACAATATTCTCACACTAATATAAAATAAAATAAAACGACCATCATTCTTCAACCCGCCATTACCTGTAAAAATACTATAAAAAATTATAAATAAGTAATTTGAAAAACAAGCATTTGAATAAATTAGAAATTATAGGAAATTAGCCTTGGACGTAACATCAAATGCAATGGCTTTCGCCTCTCGTTTTCCCAAACGAAACATATTTATTTCTCAATTGATTCAATCCATCAATCTACAGAAATAGAGAGGCAATAAGAGTTAAAAAAAAACAATTAATAATAATAATAAAATGCATTCAAGCTCTAAAGAATGTGGGTTGATTCAATCAATTCACAAACTAAGACAATTTGGCAATTCATAATTACAGGTATTTAATATCCACCAAGGAGGGCAGACACAAAGAAAGAGTGCCAACAATAAGATATCTTTACCTGCGAGAAATTAACTAGCCACACAATCTTGGGGTTCCAACAACTTTCCTAGAGCTCCACAACCCTCAACAGCTAATAATCGAACTGAATCTTGGTCTGAAATTAAGATGCGTTCAAGAAATATCATATTAATTGCCTATAACGAAAAATGAAACAGTAATTTTATAATCCCCCTCTCCAGTAAGATGAAGAAACTTGTAATGCTTTGATTGATTAACCAAACTGTGTACTTAAGAAGAAGCACTAGAATGTATTTCATAGATATTCTTAAAACATAGGAAAAATCATAACAATTTCTGCTATTTCAATAATGTTTTTTCTTATCAAAAGAAACAAAAAACTGGGGAACAAAACAGCTTTAGTTGGAAAATAAAATACTATTAGTAAGGATAGGTTAACTCCTTATTTTTTATGTGATAAGGGTATATGAGCAGTTACTACAGAACGGGTACCAACTTTTTCCCCATTATTATCTAACCATTAATAGTGTACACCCAATTAACATTTGGTGCCTAACATGTAGACAACAATCTCGTCACATGATATAATGAAGGAAGAAAAGTTGCATACAGATTTAATCTGTCGATAGATGTTTTTCTTAAGAAAAAAAATATCTAATAAGAATGATGAACAACATATAATTACTTCATCAAAAAATGAAATTGAACAAATACACTATTACATCTACATACCGTCATTTGTAAGTTCCTCAAATATAGACATGATTTCAGCCTTCAAATGAGCAGCTTCAACAGTAGCAGCAAATTTTCCAAGGTTAGTTGCAGCAGATCTCCTAACCATGGGCATGTCATCTTGATATAGCTGCCTATATATTGTTCTTAGTTCAGTTTTTAATGCCTCAGGGGCACTTGAGTAAGCAATATGAAACAGTTTTTAATCCAACATCTATCATGGAGTCTACTCTTTGTTCCACATATTGGTCCAACACTGGGTAGCTGCATCAGTACATATAAAGCAGCAATTGAATCTAAAATTGTCCACACGACCCCAGTTTTGCCACTATCAAGAAGGAATTTGTGACGATAATAGGCCACCCTTCTTGTTACAATTCCAAAACAAAAATACATTGAAATTCTAGGACCAAAATCGAGCAACAACAATCCACATAATAAACATATATAAATCCATACATTCACATGTAATTATATATGCGAATACCTAGAGTGCCATCTCTTTCTAAACATGCATAATCACAATAAAAAGAAATAGATTCACATATTTATACTTTAATTAATTAAAGGGTACAACCAAGGCTCTGATACCAATTGTAGGGAAAAATACGATCAACGCAGCGGAAGCGAGACTAAAAAATAGGGTTTAGTATAGTTTAAATTTTTTCCATAATTTGAACCTTAACCCTCTAGTTAATTAAACATATATAATCAAAAGTATCATACCTTTGTCGCGTGATCCGATTGACATTGCGTTGATGGTAATCTGCAAGATCTTCCAATCCAATCACGAACGTGAATCACCTAGGAGCGTGGTCTCCCTTTCTTTGAATTGTGTACCTGAGGATGGATAACAAAATCTTTTCTTTTTCGTTAGTCACAAAAACTTCTAAGAGATAACGAAGAACGTTCCGGTCACTTTTGAATTCTCAATCTAATGATCGAAACTTGCGTGAGCCTTATTCGAAATTGTGCACAAAACCTTTTGATGTAAAAGTTACTAGTGCACTATCGAAATAAGAACAAACTCCTCTCTCTATACCTCTTGGCCGAAATTATCACACTAGTCTAAGAGTTGGATTCTATTTTTCTCAAGTAAAAGAAAAAACTCTCAAGTCCAAAGACTTAGTAATTAGGGTTACCCCATACTCTTTGCACAAAAATAAATATATACATATATATATCTATTTTGCACCCAATTCACCTTACATTATATATCATATATATTGCCGCATGACTATTTCATGCATATATAAAATATGTAATGCTATATATTTTTTTTCACGTTTTAACATGCATATCTAATATATATATACTACACGTTTTAACATCTCTGTTGCTTTTGCGGCTAAGTGCCATATATATCATATATTTTTATGTCTTGGCTAATTGCCATATAAATCATATGTATATATCTATTAATCTTTAGAATTCAACCCTAATCCAACTCTTTAGTGTATTTGTGATTATATCAAAGACTTCCTAATTTGACTAGATAAATAAATTCCTTATTTATCTACTTACCAAATAAAGTCTTTTATATTTATTATACTACCATAATAGTATACTACTAAGAAACATATTTCCTAGTCAGAAAAAGATTTTGATCATTAATTAAATAATTAATTAATAAATTAATTAACTTCCATTTAATTAAATAATAAAATAAAATAATATAATAAGCTAATTTATTAGTCTTGCCGCCTAAGTACTCTATCATGGGGCATATATTATTTTTCCATTTTATTAAATCCATTGGACCTTAATAAAAAGCTCACATGTGAACTAGACCCATTCTTACTAAAAGAAACAAGCCCACATGCCTTTCATTAATATATTAATATAATTTAACAGCCCATTAAATAAATAATGTGCAAATTATATTCTTAATATATTAAGTACAATTCTAGATGGACCCATAAATTGGTCCGGTAGAATATATCAAGTGATCCATGCAAGTCCGTGTGGATTGGGGATCTTGGCGGGCTATCTAAATTTAAGCTTCAATAGACATAACCTAATCACAATCAACAAATGATTCACTTAGGTCCGATCTATTAATTTTAACTCATTCCACTAAAGAGCTAAAATTGAACTCTTAAATAAAGATAGAATAAGAAGATGTTCCTCATTCATACCCTAGACAATCATATTGGAGATAGTGTATTCTCGTGAATAATATCAGTAATCACCAAGAGCTCATAGACTGCCTATAGCTCTCCTAGTTACCATATTTACTCATATGACCATGTTTTGAACTTGGATACTTTGACTTGTCCAGAAGCCATGTTTTCAAACACTATCGAAAACTCAACGTTGAGATTTAATATCCAATTACCTCAAAACATCCATATGATGATATTGTACTCTCATTTAATAAATGGAGCCACGATGTCCATATCTATAAATGAAGTCCTCTATCGATTAACAAATGAATATCACCAAACTATCGAGGATAGACTATGCTATATAATCGTACTCATTGATAACTCAAATGATACCACTTGCAACCATAAGTCCATCATTTATCTCAGGATTAAGATAGACTCTCCGATTGTCCTGATAATGAAAAGACTATTATCTATTGACGGTTCTAGATAAAGCTTTTCATTGTGATCCAGTTCAATGCACCCAGTGCACTAGATTCTTTTACTCGAAGACCCTCCGATGATTTTAGACTCATCATAACTTATTTGATCCCACTCAAATGCTAGCAAAAGAATTCTACAACTTTAACAAGGTAAAGGTGCCCAACCTTTAACTTAAGTTGTGAACATTATTCAAGACTAACTAAAGAATTGTGTCTTCCTCATACATATCCAGATGTACGAACAATTCTTCTTTTCTCATAGTCTTTAGACCTTATGATTATTTACTTTGACAATTATAATATTAAACTATAAATGCTATAAGATTTATTAAACCAGAAATCACTTTATTAATATGAAAAAGATTGTCAATTACAATATTACACTCTTGCTATTGAGCATAATCCTAACAATCTCCCACTTGCGCTATAGCAAATGTGTCATATCTCTCATTCCCATGTTCTCACCCTTATATACAATTTCCTTTAAAAGATTGTACTTCCTTTCAATGTGTTTTCCTCTCTTATGACTTCTTGGTTCTTTCGAATTAGCCATTGCTCCACTATTATCACAGTAGATAGTGATCTGCTTATTCGCACTAGAAACCACTTCCAAGTCAATCAAGAATTGGCGGAGCCAAACAGCCACTTTGGCAGCCTTGCATGCAGCAACATACTCAGCTTCCATGGTGGAATCAGCAATACAGGATTGCTTGATACTCCTCCATATGACTGCTCCTCCTCCAATAGTAAACACAGATCCTGATGTGGATTTTCTGGAGTCAGAATCCGATTGGAAATCAGAATCTGTATACCCAACGGGAATCAAATCCCCTCCAGAGTATACAAGCATATTATCTCTAGTTCTCTTGAGATACTTAAAAATATGCTTGACTGCCGTCCAGTGATCAGGACCAGGTTTCGATTGAAACCTGCTAACTATGCCAACAGCAAAACAAATATTTGGTCTAGTGCGGAGCATTCCATACATGAGACTTCCAACTGCCGAGGCATATGGAACTCTACTCATGATTTGCTCTTCATGCTCATTCTTAGGAACTTGTTCCTTAGAAAGTTTGATTCCATGTCTGAAAGGTAACACACCTTTCTTGGAATCCTGCATAGAAAACCTAGACAAGATCTTGTCTATGTATGAAGCTTGGGATAATGCAATAGTTTTATTCTTTCTATCCCTTATTACTTGGATACCTAGAATAAAACTTGCTTCTCCTAAGTCCTTCATATCAAATTGTTTTGCTAACCATTCTTTTATTGATGTTAATACACCTACATCGTTTCCAATGAGTAATATATCATCAACATAAAGAATTAGGAAAACCAACTTGTCGCCCTTAATCCTTTTGTATACACAAGGTTCGTCAGGATTCTGAATAAATCCAAAACCTTTTACAGTTTGATCGAACCTTATGTTCCAGGATCTGGATGCTTGCTTTACTCCATATATGGATTTCTGCAACTTGCATACCTTTTCCATTTGGCCTTTTTCAATGAATCCTTCTGGTTGCATCATGTAGATGCTTTCTTCAAGACTTCCATTAAGGAAAGCTGTCTTGACGTCCATTTGCCAAATCTCTAGATCTAAAGATGCTGCAATGGATAGGAGTATCCTAATGGATTTAAGCATGGCCACAGGAGAGAAGGTTTCCTCGTAATCGATACCTTCTTTATGTGTATACCCTTTAGCTACCAATCTAGCTTTAAAGGTTTCCACCTTTCCATCCATACCTTTTTTCCTCTTGTATACCCACTTGCACCCAATGGTTTTTATCCCTTTAGACAAGTCTACAAGGGACTAGACTTTGTTATCGAACATGGATTCAATCTCAGATTGCATTGCCTTTTGCCAATGGCGACTATCAACATCCTCCATTGCTTCCTTATACGTGTAGGGATCATCGTCATCCGGGAGATTCTCCACTGATTCTCCCAGACCGATGTATCTTTCGGGTTATGTTCTAACCCTCCCACTACGACGAGGAATGGTAGGTTGTTGATTTTGTGTTGGATTGGAACTTACAATTGGGTAAAGTTGTGTAACCTCTCGTGGAATTGTATCTCCTGACATCTCATTCAGGACAATTCTACTTCTAGGTACAAAATCATTCATATAGTCATTTTCCAGAAATTTAGCATTTGTCGAAACAAATACTTTAAGATCTGAAGGACTATAGAAATAATATCATTTTGTTTCTTTTGGATACCCTACAAATATGCATGTTTCCGAACAGGACTCCATCTTTTCTGTCTTTCCTTTTAACATATGCACAGGACAACTAAATATCCTTAAGTGTTGTAAACTAGGCTTGCGCCCAGTCCACAACTCATGCGGTGTTTGAGGAATGGACTTAGATGGTACATTGTTTAGAATGTATATAGCAATTTGTAAAGCATATCCCCAAAAAGAAATAGGAAGTGTTGAATAACTCAACATAGACCTAACCATATCCAAAAGAGTTCTGTTTCTCCTTTCTGATACCCTATTCTGTTGAGGTGTACCTGGTGTAGAAAACTGAGAAACTATCTCATTATCAATAAGATATTGCTGAAACTCACCAGATATATATTCTCCATCACGATCAGATCTCAAGATTTTTATGTGTTTCTCAAGCTGATTTTCTACTTCAGCTTTGAATGCTTTGAACATGTCAAAAGCATCCGACTTATGTCGCATGAGATACACATAGCCAAATCTTGAGTTATCATCTGTGAAGGTGATGAAGTACTCATATCCACCTCTAGCTTGAATGCTCATAGGACCACATACATCAGTGTGTATCAATCCTAAACATTCAGTGGCTCTTGCGCCTTTGGCCTAGAACGACCTTTTGGTCATTTTACCTTCCAAACAAGATTCACAAGTTGGTAGATCATCAACCTTTAATTCACTTAAAGGTCCGTCACTTACCAATCTTTTAATCCTATTAAGGTTAATATGACCTAGGCGTAAATGCCATAGGTAGGTTTCATCTATTGATAATTTTACTCTTTATGATTAGGTTCCGTTAATTCTGTGTCTAACGAGTGAGAGATATTTTTATGCAAAAAGAATAAGCCATTTTCCAATGTACCTTTGCAAATAAATTTGTTATTCTTACTAATAATAAAATCTTTATTAAAAGTAACCGATCCAAATTTATTCAAACAAGAAACTGAAATTAAATTTCTCTTGAATTGAGGTACATAATAAACGTCTATCAAATCTAAATGCCTAAAAGAATCTAGATTAACTCTAATATCTCCCACTACACTTGCAGACACTAACGTTTCGTTGCCCAAACGCAAGTTGATTTCATTCTTATTCAACTTTCTCCTTTCTTGGAACCCCTGTAAGGAATAGCAAACATGATTTGTGGCTCTAGAGTCTATGATCCAAGAATCTGTAGAATCTGCCAGAAAACATGTTTCAAGATAATTAATATTACCTTGTTCCTTCTTGTTCTGGGACTTTGGGCAATTTCTTTTCCAATGTCCCTTTTCACCACAAAGTAAGCACTTCCCTTTGATCTTGGTTACTTTCTTGGTCTCCTTCTTGGTAGGCCCAAGTTGCTTTTTCTTCTATTGTTCCTTGACCTTTTGACAGGTCTTAACAGTAGCAACTTTACCAACCATATGAATCTGAGATTCATGAGTAGGAGCAGGTGGTTTAGGAGCAGACAGAATAAACTTATGTTTTTTAGCTTGCAGCAACAACCCAATTTTCCTTTTCCATGCGACATAATTATCTCCAATTAAGGTATTATCTTTTAAGATATTCATTAGGGATGGGGTCATGATTTCTGAATATAAACAAATATATATATGAGTAAATAATCATGATAAAGCACTTTCAAATATTTATCTTGATTTAAATAAATAACTCAATCATAAAAATTCAACGGTGATCTAACACCCATAAATGTTACGCCTCCTTTGGTAGTTCGCACCATTTACTAGTTAGACTAGGTTCCACCTAATTGTTAACATAACAACCAGCGTTTTCAATTTTAGCTTTGCAATTTTACTGACAAGAACTCTTGGGAGGATATCAATAAAATTACCTTGAGTGTGTTACCAAGATATCGACCCTTAATGTTTTCTCTCACGAAAATCCCTCCTTGGGGAGTAGATCTCGTTTGAGTCAATTGTCTAGTCTATCCTTGTAAGGAAGTATTTTGCCAAATTCCATTCATGGACGCCCTTGTTGGGGGGATTACCAATAAATAATAAAGCTCAACTAACCTTGGAGGCCATAGGTAGTACAAAACACCTTCTCCCACTCAATTATTTAAGGCGTGTGATTAAATCCCATAGAATGATTTACCATGTTATCTAGATGCCAATTTAGATACCTAAATCATTCAATGCACGTTCTAACCAAAAGAGATGTATGAGTGGCACTCCTATTCTATATGACATGTTATCATACAATAACAAATATTGTAATATTTATGTAAAAATAAATAGCCATAATTTTGGTCCATCCTAGAAAAGCAAGTAAATTACAATTGTTGGAAATACAAGATCTTCCTTCTTGGCGAACAAAAATACAAGCGGCCAATGTCCACTTGCCCACCCGAATCCGCATGTGGCTGACCCAAATGCACCCCTTGGCTGCCCGGCATGGGCGTGCGCAGCCCTCACCCATATGGGCAAGCCGTGCGCAGCCCATACCTTACCTAGGGTGCGCACGGGTGCTCAAGTGCCCGGGTTTGGTTCCAGTTGCTTCCTTTTTCTTCAAGTCTTCGAAACATTGATACTCAAAAATATTACAGCAGTTTATTTACATATATAATACTGCAGCAGTTTTTTTTTATTTTTTAATACAATTTCTACTGCAGTATTTTATTACAATAGAAAAATAAAATTAAAAACTTAGCAACTATCAAGAAGGAATTTGTGACGATAATAGGCCACCCTTCTTGTTACAATTCCAAAACAAAAATACATTGAAATTCTAGGACCAAAATCGAGCAACAACAATCCAGATAATAAACATATATAAATCCATACATTCACATGTAATTATATATGCGAATACCTAGAGTGCCATCTCTTTCTAAACATGCATAATCACAATAAAAAGAAATAGATTCACGTATATATACTTTCATTAATTAAAGGGTACAACCAAGGCTCTGATACAAATTGTAGGGAAAAATCGCAGTACACGCAGCGGAAGCGAGACTAAAAACGGGTTTAGTATAGTTTAAAATTTTTCCTTTGATGAACCTTAACCCTTTAAATTAATTAAACATACATATAAACTAACAAAAAGTAGAATACCTTTTGTCGCGTGATCCGATTGACTTACGTCGATGGTAATCCGCAAGATCTTCAATCCTAGCACGAACGTGAATCACCTAGGAGCGTGGTCTCCCTTTTCTTTGAATTGCGTACCTGAGAATGGACAAACAAACTTTCTTTTTCTTATTGTTAGTCACAAAACAACCAAAAGACTACAAGGATTATTCCGGTCACTTTTGAGTTCTCAATCTAATGATTGAAACTCGCGTGAACCTTATTCGAAGTTGTACACACAAGCCTATTGATGTATAAGCAATTAGTGTACTATCGAAAGAATAATCTCTTCTCTCTTTTTGTCTTGGCCGAATTTCACACACACTAATCACTAGAGTAGGATTTATTTTTCTAAGCAAAAGAAAGAATTCTCAAGCCAAGCAAGTAGTAGGGTGGCTGAATTTCATCACCTCCCTTATATAGGGTGACCGAAATTCAACCCTATTTTCTTTTAGGGTTGCGGCATTCTCTCTTGTGAGAGTTTGTGTGTGACCGAAATCCTCACTCTAAGAGGATTTAGGTTTTACCAAAAAACTTACACTCTTGAGAACCCAAACCCTAATCCAACTCTATAGTGTAGAATTAAATTATTACTAAATAAAAAGACTTCTTATTTGATTAAATAAATAAACTTAATTATTCATTTTCTTACCAAACAAGTCTTTTACTTTTAGTATACTACTTCCAATAGTATAATTCTAGGAAACATATTTCCTGATCAGAAAAAGATTTTGTTTCTTAATTAAATAATTAATTAATTAATTAATTAATTCTCATTTAATCAAACAATAAAATAAAATAATATCTTTGACTAAATAATCCCACATGCAATATTTTGGAGAAAATCAAGCATTTCAGTCAGAATGGTTTCACCACTCACCTCTCATTTAAATTAGATTCAGCTTGATTTCAGTGCTTTCTAATTCTAATTAAAATTTCAATGTTCAATGAAAAAGCAAATTAATTGCATTCGGAGACACAAGTTATGACATAGAAATACTAGTTACAATAATTTTTGTTACAAAACATCATAAAGGTGTCAAAACATTATCAGTATCCAATAAAGAAAACACAAGAGAATAACATCAAGAAGTACAAAGAAGAGAGGAGAGAGAGAGAGAGAGAGAGAGAGAGAGAGAGAGAGAATACAGGAGGGAAGAAGAACTTTGTGCATAAGTTAAAGGGTGGAAGTAGTATGGAGCCATAATTGTAGGACAAAAGCAAAACAAATAACTGTATGCAATTCCTATTTCTTCCATTTTATGATAGCTTCAAACATTAAAAACTGAATAGACAAAGGAGAAATTTTGAAGATGCTAACAGTTTAAATCGCGCACGTAGGAATCAATTAAGACAACCGACCTCTGCTGCCTTTCCTTGATAAAGTTTGCTAGGGAGAACACCAGATCGAGCATACAAACTAAGGTATTGACTAATCTGCAAGAGATTAAAAAAGAGATAAAACATAACATCAGAATTTTTATTTATTATCTATTTGAATTTTGAAATTAACATAACATCAGATTTGATATGCCATAAAACACACTTTTAGGCACATCACTATTATAGAGTAATAGGACACAAGTTTCCTGGAATTTCTCACATAAATTATTGGCATCAGAGAGAAAAAAAATGTAAGAAGAGGCCAATTAGGTGACAGCCAAAAACTTCAAATTCTCAAATAAAGAACTCAAACAATAGATATTTTAAGAATCCATTAACAAAACAATCAACTAACAATTCAGAACCCAACAACAAAATTGAATTATTTAAAATTCAATTTGTCTTTGAAATATAATTCAATTTCATAAAAATCCCGCTTCCTGGCAACTATGTCGGTTTATAGATTTATGCACTTTCTTGCTTCCCTCAATTATTCCCATTATCCATAAAAGAATTCACATCAGTGAGAATCAAGGAATAATTATGCAGGCAGAATTTGCAAAAAAGAAAACGATAAAAAAAAATTAGCTTGTCACAGTATTATACAATCAAAGACCAAAATCTATCAATCAAACAAGAGATATGCATAATAAAGGCACAACTATTTCATAAATTTTTAGTATTTAAAAACCTGGACCAGTTAAAGCCCTTACTTTTCGGTGGTTATTTGGATGAATTCTTTTTGCTGCAACTGGATCAAGATCTTTAAGATTTTCATAACTATATGCACTGTCACTTCCAAAGTCAGGCTCCAAATCAGTTTGCTCATCTCCTGTGAACATGGAGAGGATATAAGATTTATTTAGAATGTATATACAGGTAAAAAGTAACAGGGATGTTCCATACCAAGAAGATCGCTAGGACAGCTTTCATCCGTATCTTCCGCTGAATCATCTAGAAGGAATGGACTCACAAGAGCCTAGATACAATGAAATAAATTATCAATCCAATAGGAGACACTCTTTTAATCTACCCACAAGTTCCATGCAAAGAAAATGTGCTTCATGCTAGGGCTTTAGATACTGATTAAAGTAAAATTTGTGGAAAATTGAGAGCGTAGGTAGTATAACAAAATACTCTTAAGAAATTTGGAAAATTGCTACATTTTGATATTTTATTTTTAAAATTAAAATTTTGAAAGCAAGTGTATTATTCTCATCGTTTTACCTGGAAATCTTCCTAGAGGGTTTCCTGGTGAGTTTTTGGATTCTCCTTTACTAGTTAACACACCACTAAATATTGGTGTTAACAGTTAACATACTAGAGAAAAATTAACCCAAGTCAGCAAGGTAACCTCTGGCAGACTTCATACTTTATAGAAGGTAAAAGTTCCATACCTGAATATAGTAATTTGTACCCTCAACAATGACTGGTATATGGTTGCGAGACAGTATTTCATTGATGATCTGAAAATTGAAACATTGATCTGTTTTAAACCAACAAATCCAAATAGTAGACGAACAAGAATGACAATGTAAAGTAAGCTAAGCTTTAGGACACTATATTTACAAACCAAATCATATGCTCAGTTATATAAAATGAACTACATGAACCAAATTAGACCAAACTCAAACTACAGAAATGCAGACAAACAAAATACAATCACCATATTTCAAAACTTAATTAGCTCAACAAAGTTTCAAAACTAAACACCAGAAGACTCGCTAATTATAACGAAATAAAAGATTCAATCATCAATAAATAATAGAAAGCCATTTAAGTGGACCTCTAAAAAAAAAAGAGTCAAAAGCATAAACTTTAAGAAGGAATATGATCAGATTTGAATAAAAAAAAAAGTTAATTCCAGAAAATTGATAGGTTACAAATCGGATTAGAAATTGAAAAACCTAAACAGAAATTGAACTCCATTTTTTTTTTTAGCAAAACAAATTTCATTAACAATTCAAGCAAGAAAACATGACACCATGACATAGACCGATGACACGAACCACAAAATCTCAAACAAAACCAAGAAACATGAAGTAATGATAAACAAGAAACTACCCACTTGCAAGCGGTGTCTATATATCAGGAGGAGAAGGTAGAGAAGCCTCCACCCCAGCAAGAACACCGCCGCCATTAGCGGTATCGCCGCTGCTGCTGCTATCGTCATCGGAAAGAAAAGTCCAGTCAGGAGGAAGAGGAAGTAGAGGAGCGTAAACAGTGGGCTTGCAGTTGATATCCCATGGTTGGGATTTTCGTGGCCTTGTCTTCCTGTGATGTGCAGTTGCCTTCTTCTGTGGCCTTGATGAGCACTCTATCATCAACACCAACCCATTATTTTTGTTATTGTTACCATTTCCATTTCCTCTAACTGGTGTTGTTGTTTTGATACCAAAGCTCGGTACCACTGTAATTTGAGAACCCAAAAAAGATGAGATTGACATTATTATTTTTCCTTCTATCGACTGAAGTTTTCCCTTTTTTTTTTCTTTCTCTATCATGTGATGTGTTTTTTCAGAGACAAGTCAAAACTCACAAGTAGAAATTGAACTCCATGGAATACAAAAACGAGCAACAGTGGATGTACCTAGCGAGGTTTGAGTGCTTGATCTGGCAAGAGAGACGGAGATCTAAAGCAAGTGCGAGCACGTGCAGGGAAGAGATTGACAAGCTCATCAGTAGACTGTCAAGAAGTGCGTCCAAATCAACACCTCTGAAGCTGAACTTCTTGAATGTTCTCTTCATCGACTGCGTCGCCGTGGTCACCTCAGGATCAAATCCACCATGATTGGAAATTAGAATGGGAAGATAAGCTGAGACAACTGCTGGATCTGAGGTCGCTAGGGTTTTTGGGTGAGGAGGAGCAGAGAGAGAGAGAGAGACAGAGAAAGAGGCTTTGGGAAGAATAGTGAGAGAGAGAAATAGAGGCTTTGGGAAGAAGAGTGGGATATTACTGGTGTAATAGGTTTCCCATATTTTGTTTTAAAATATTTATCTTATTAAATATTTTATATAAACCGTTGGATTAAATTCTATTTCATCTGATGGCTTAAATTTTATCAAAACAATCACTGCATCATGAAGTGATTTTTTTTCACTGCATAATAGCCAAACCCATTGAGAGAATGAATCAAATAAAATTAATCCTGTGAGGTGAGCTCACATAGAAAATAAGGGGACAAATGATTTAACAAGTCAAATCCATTTATGCAACATGTCTACACACACACAAGCTCACAATCAATATAAAGCACACAATCAAAAGGCTTTGAAAAATGAAATGAAAAATGCATTAGGTGTGTCGTGTGTGCGCTGTGAGGTCAACGCGGACAGAGAGGCAAATTTGGCGTGGGCTGCACGGCCTTCACACACCAACCCTCTCTTGGTGAAAGCCACACCAAGCCGACTTCCGTTCCAGGTGATTTTCAGTCCAGTTTTGACCTCAGAACTCGGAATTCAATTCTGTCTTCGGAATATATACCCGGACTCAATCACGAATATAGAAAATTACATAACTTTCCACTCTAAGCTCGGAATTGAATTTCAGTTTTCGATAAAAACCCAGAATGTCCCAAATGTCTCGAAAATCATCTGAAACATATAGACAGTCTTCGAATCGCTTGGAACTCATCTATGGACAAATCCACACATAAAAAAATAACAAAGAAGTGCAAGTGTGGAATGTGACATGTGAAGAGAATGCACACATATGCAATGTATGTTAAGTGTGTGTGTGCAACTAATCTCTTCAAAGAAAAATAAGCACTAGAGATATACTTTTGGAGTGCTTGTCACTTGAGGTCTTGAAAGGGCCTTTAAGCTTGTTCCTCAATCACCTAAACTACCCTTGCACAACAAACCCTAAAATGTGGTTTGTCCACGAAATAATCTAATCAATTTAATGAGACCTTACACTTGACTTGTTCTTGTTGATTCACAGGCATTGATTTCTAGAAACGTTTGTGATTGTTTGTTGAAAGCATATCCTAGAATATCTCTAAGCATGTTCATAGAGGTTGATTGATCATCTTGCTTTATTTGGTTGTGATTTGCATCATTTGTATCACCTAGATCATTGCCTTGTGAAAAGGTTGAAGTCTCTTGATTAAAGTAAGTGAAGCTTTATCTTGAGCAAGAAGACTTGGCTAGGAAAGGATTCTAGATAGCCAAGCAAGAAGTCTTAGTTAGGATCAGGAGGATCCGGATAACTAAGCAAAAGTCTTAACTAGGAGTGTGATACTCTGGATGGTTGAGCTAAGGAAGCTTGACTAGGATCTTTGTGATCTAGATAGCTAAACAAGGAAATCTTCCTAGAGGCTTGAGAGCCTTGGATAGGAAGTTGCTTCCTAGAGGTGAAGGACTCATCTTGGATAGAAAGTAGGGAAGTGATTCACTAGGTCTTGTGGATAGACTAGGAGTTGATTGCATTGAGTGTGTATCTCTTTCTTTCATAGTGAATAGCTTTGCCAGTGGTTGTGGTATTAACCCGCGGATGTTTCCTCTTTGAGGTTTTACCACGTAAAAACTATTGTGCCAAGTTTCGCTTTACTTTTCATTATCTTCCACATCATGTATTGATTGTATAATAATTTTCACATGTATTGATTCATACTATACAATTGTTATATCATTTTCAAGTGTACATTTCATTCTTGTAATCCGCATATTTTGAAGTTGGAAGAATTTGAGCCTATACCTATTCCCCCCCCCCCCCCCCCCCCTCTAAGTATATAATACACTATTGCTTAAGAGAATTTCATTTGGTTTCAAGTGTTTCAGTTGTGATAAACTTCAACTACTGTTTATATTGTTTTATTTATTGTTTATGTTGTTTACTTATATTAGAATCGTATAAGGATTGTACAGCTGTGTAACTTATCTCTAGGAGGGTTCAATATTAGGTTGCTGGTGTAATATATATTTGCGTTGCAATCAATAAAGGAAAGTGTGCAGTTTACATCAAAACGAATTATCTTTACATGGTATCAACAGGTGTCTAGACGCACTTAGATAGATCCTTTCTTTGTAGTGTTTGTGTTATTTTATGTTAGTCATGATTAAGGAAGTGTGTTCCTATTTGGCTTCTTTTGTTGAACACATTGACTTAGATGAGAAAAATATCAATGATCTTACTTTTGAAAATGAACGTTTATCTAAAGTCAATATGTCCCTCAACAAGAAGCTAAAGAATCATAGACTTGGCTCAAAAGATTTTAATGACCTTAAAGACAAGATCCTAAGTCTAGAAATGAACCTAAAGGATAGCAATGATAGACTTAGCATCTTGAAGCATGAAGTTGAGCAAAGGGATAATTCTTCTGTTAGTGCTAAAAGGCTTGAAAATATTTTTAAAGCCAAACTTAGTGAGCACTTAATTAAAGAGAAAAAGTATGAACAATAGCTAAATAAATCACGTGAAGATGTTAGGAAAAGAGATAACATCTTAGAAAAATATGCCATTAAAAATAGGGTGGTTAGTGATAAACTTGATGAGGCTAATAGGATGATTAACAAGATGTCATCTAGTTCTAACAAGATTGAAACCCTTATTAAAAGTGGAAAGCATCCTAGTGATAAAAGAGGTTTGGGTTATATAAATGAGAAGGAAACCCCTTCTACTAACAAATCTACTTTTGTCAAAGCAAGCATTGAAACAAATGTAGGTACACTCACTTAAGGTAAAGCTATGAAAGCTACCGGAGGTGCCTCTTCATCAACAAGGAAGTTCAATGGAAGAACTCAACAACATCAACATCAACATCAAGGAGCAACAACCTCAAATGTAAGAGGTGGAGCATCAAGGGTTGCACATCAAAAAGGAAAAATTGTGAGAAGTCCAAAGGAGTTGGAAGCAAATACAAATGGTAAATTTCTCAAATTTATTCCTATTTGTCATCATTGTAATATGGTATGACATATTCGACCTAGATGCTTTGAGTATATTCGAAAATGCAAACTTGATAATGCTTTTCATGATATGTTTTTGAATGGACTTAGGCAATCATCCATGTATGGATATAGAAATAGACATAGGAAGACTTTGGAAAAGCATGTTGTGAAGAATGTGGTTGATGACTTGCTTGCTAAATCTTGTGTTGTGCTTCACTCTACTATGCATAAGAAAGCTGATAATGCTTTGTTTGATATTTTTGAAAATGTGACCAATGAGGTCAAGGTGCATGTTAAAAAGCCTAGCATTGAGTCAAAGCATGTTAGTGGTAAGAGTGAGAGGCATGTTGTGAAGAGTGTGTGGGTTAGAAAAGACACATCTAATTGCCTAGTTGCACAATATGCTCTTCGTGCCAACTCCTCCTATTCTTGGTACCTAGATAGCAGTTGCTCTAGGAACATGACCGGGAACAAAGAGTTGTGAAATTTCCCTTAAGGAGTAGTGTAGAATATACCTAGAGGGGGGGGGGGGGGTGAATAGGTATAGGCCCAATTTCTCCCAATATTAAAAATAATGCGGAATATAACAAAGAAAATGCTCACATGATAAGATTCAACAAATGAATTGATTTAACTAATGCAAGAGTAAATCAATTTACAAGATATGCAATCAATGTAAGATATGGAAGATAAAGAAAAGTAAAGCAAAAATTGACACAAGGGTTTTTACGTGGTAAAACCTCAAAGAGGAAACATCCACGGGTTGATACCACAACCACCGGCAAAGCAATCCACTATACGAAAAGGACTTACACACTCAAGCTATCAACACAAGATATCTGCTCAAGCTATCACCTCCTAATCTACCATCGGGCAAGTGAACTACCAAGCCTACTTCCTATCCGAGATATGTCCTACACCTCTAGAAAGCAACTTCCTATCCAAGACGCTCACGTCTCTAGGAAGATTTCGTGCTTGCCTATTCGGATCCTCCGGACCCTAGACAAGTCTCCTTGCTTGATTATCCGAGTCCTCCCGACTCTAATCAAGACTTCTTTGCTCTATCCACAAAGCTTCACTCACTTTGCTAGAGACTTCAACCTAATGCAAGGCTATGATCTAAGTGATGAAAATGATGCAAACACAATCAAATTAAGCTAGATGATCAATCAAGCTAAATGTACATGTTCAATGATAATCTAGAATATGCTTTCAACAAACAATCACAAAAGTATCTAGAAATCAAGACATGCAAATCAATAAGAACAAGGTATGAATATTCAATATATCACACTAAAAACCTAGTTCTTAGATCATGAAATTAAACCTAGAAAATAACATGAGGCACATCATATATACATTTTCTAGAATCAATTTCAAGTTGAATCAAGTTTAGCACATATATCTTCAAGAGAAATCACAAAGCTAAAACTCAATTAACAAATGATCAAACACCCCTAGCATATGATCTAACATCATTCTCAACATATTTCATCAATCAAATAGTAAGAATAAAAGAGATGATCAAAGATGAAATGTAAAAGAAGAAGTTGAATATACAACCTTGACCACGTACTGAAAATCAGGCCACTGGGAAAAATGACGAAGTCAGCTGCCTCTAGAAATGCTTGGGGTTTGTAGCTCTCATCAAGGCCAACAATTTTGGCTTTTGGATCAATCGATTTTGAGTTCGTATGAGAAGGTTATGATCAGAATACTAAAACTAAAATTGAGAGAAAATTTCTGATTTCATCTTTTTCAAATTTTTCTCATTAGAATGAATGAGAGGGAATGTAGAGGATTTAAAAGGAAGAGAGAGAGAGAAAATGAAAACCAATCGAAGGCTGCCACATCATCATCCTGTGTGGGGCGCGTGGGCCACACGGGACCAGAGGGGTGCTCTGGCCGTGGGTCCCACGGCTCCCACACGGCTTGGCCTAGCTCGGCCACTTGGCCTCGCTAGCTCTCCCGCGCACCTCTTACGTTCTTCAGCCGTACTCGGGCATCCGAACTCCGAATTTGAATCCGTTTTTGGATTACGAACTGTGACTCCCTAACGCACGACAAAGACTAAGAAACGTTGACAAAAGGTTGAGAAATCATCTCAGATGATGATGATGAAGTCAACTCAATGAATGAGAACGCAAAGTAGCCTAGCTAAGTCGTTTGGACTCGAAACCTTATGAACGAGTAACCGAAATGACCGGAACTCAATATGGAATCAAATAAGAACATATTCAAGTCCAAAATACAAAATACATAAACAAACAAACACAAATTCACACAAGCATGCCATATCAAAGAAATAGTCACAAAGGATGCAATTCTACAATGTTTGTCTATAAGAGACCAATGCATGTGCATACTAAGAAGTGTGTGAATGTGTTATACCAAATGTTTGAAATACGATGCAGGGACACACATGTATGAATTGTGTGTGTGTGCGCAAACGCCTTGCAAGAGGATAGAAGTCGAAGTATACCTTTGACGCTTTCACCCCTTGAAGACGACATTTGCACTAGACATTGCTCTTTACCTTTTAAGCTTCTTTTCTTCCAAGAACATCCTAAGCAATAACTAATACAAATATAGAGCGTTTTGCAATGGAATCAAGCCAATACAAATCATGAACCTTACAATCTCCCCCTTTGGCTATTCCATGGCAAAACCTCATCCTCACCGTACAATGTTTCACTCCAATAAACTCAAGTTGATAGCATACTCTCATCCTCACATTACAAAGAGATTCCTAGACTAAAAAGTCTTCAAGTCTTCAAGAGTTCCTCTTTTAGTCTTCAAAGTACCTATGAGAGAAAATAGCAAACCAAACAAGAGATCTTCTCTAAAGAAGAATGGTGAGTTATTAACCAAAAACAAATATAGAAAACATCCCTTATCTCATACAAAAATGCATTATCTCAAGTGAATCAAATGTTTTCATATTAAAGCATTCCCTTAATTTTCCAATTCCCAAGGACCAACCATCCTTAACATTATCAAGAAAGAATTCTTTCTCCCCCTTAAGACAAGAATTCTCCCTCTTACGACAAAGTCACAATTAAGCACAAAGAGGAATATGATTCACACAATTGGAACATTTTTCCACACAAGGTGTGAAGTATACAAAATCTCCCTAATATCAAACATGGTGAGATATACATTTTCTCCCCCTTTTTGTCAAGGAATAGACAAGGGACACAAGAGATAACGAACGAGATATTAAGCAAACAAATCATATAGAAAGCGAAGTTGAATAAACTAAAGCTCCCCCTTAACATATGCTTCACATATTATCACCAAGTAGATTTGTTCACAAGGGACATCACACAATCACACAATCAAGCAATAAGAGAAAATATGTCATAACTTGTCAAAGTCCAAGAGAGAATCATAGATTTTCATTAATCTCTCAAAAATATTCTCACATTGCTAATGAATCAAGCACATAAGCAAAATGTGTGTGTGTGTGAATGCTTCTCACATATATAGTAGGAGTAATTGTGATATCAACATGCAAACTCTATCCACACCTATCCATCTAAAGCATTTCCAAAAATAGGTCAAACCGATATTCATCCGGATTTTTGCTTTTAAAAAGAATAGATATCAACATATGAGCGTGTGTGTGCATGTGGCTCGTTTTCCCATTTCTATTTGTCAACCCGAGCTTTTCATAATTCTCAACTATACATCAATAAGCCTTTTTTTTTTCTTTTAGGCTTAGAATCAAAGATTTTTTTTTTTATGATTCATTTCAACACTTCTTTGATTTTACTAACAAAAACATATACTCCTCATGGCGGCTTTCACTCATCACAATGGCGTAGCCCTTTCCTACATTGGGTGGCTGCACAACCAAGGTGTGTAGCCCTTTCCATGAGGGTGCTCGTTGATTACTTTGTAGTGCCGAAGCAAAATGGATATATATCATAGATAATCTATCATGTACTTAACAATAAACTTCTAGATGCATACATTATCTACACATATTCAACCACAAAAACTAAAAACTAAAACATATAAGAGAAGCATTTAGTGCACTTTTCAAAAATAAGACTTTCAAGCTCAAGTGCATGATCTAGAAACAATAAAAGATACTTGTTAAAAGATCACTACTTCTCAAGTGAGTAGCTCTCAAAGATAATGATAGTCAAATAAAGTTTTGCTCATCAAGCCACTCATAATCACACAAAGACATCAATCAACACAAATCATGCCAATGGACATTCTAAGAGTTTTAAACCTCTCTTTGTCCAAGGGCTTGGTGAACAAGTCCGTAAGTTGATTTTTAGTAGGCATATGCTCTAGAGTAACAATAGAATGTTCAACTAGGTCTTTAATAAAATGATGCCTAATGTCTATGTGCTTTGTGCGGGAGTGTTGAACCGGATTTTTAGAGATGTTAATGGCACTTTGACGCGTCCTAACCGGGTCTCTAATTACACTATAATATGTTCTAAATTACCACGGCTATATTACTGAACGCGCGAGTATTTCACCCTTTGCAATCGTACAAGTTGTTATGCTAGTATAGTGTACAAAGTAAGGGTATCGATCCACAGGGAATCAAATAACTGGTAAATGCTAGAATTAGTGAGCGTTTTACGGAATTAAACTAATGTGATAATAAAAGATTATAATTGATAAGCTAAAATGTTAGGGAATGTATGAAATTAGTAACGATGCACCACAAATAACCACTTTTATGCACTAAAGATCAAATCACTAGTGTTGTTCCACTTATGCCATCGACACAATCAACCATTCACTTAATAAATCCTCTAAGTTTAGATTAATCATTAATGAATGTAAGTTGTGGAATTAAGCCTATAGAGTGAATTCTTAGAATATGGTATGAACACACACACTCTATCAAGGAGTATTAAATGACAATACTCAATTCAACATCAAGAATTTAGTATTTCATTTACTCTAAGCTAACCAATCCATGCTTCTAAGATTTATGAGATATATGGCATGATTTCATCAATTCAAGCATACAAACACAAGTGATGCATATAAGAAAGATGGTATCAAGTGATTACATCAATACTTTCATAAATTCCCCAACAAAGTGTTTAGTTACACATGATTATCAAGTATAGCATATTAATGAACAAAAGGAAGAAATACTACCCTCTAAGAATCAAGGCCGACCTCTCCTTCCTCCACAGCATTACAAACCAAATGATCACAATAACTTTCAAGAGATTGATGAGCAAGGTACTTACTAAGATCAATACATTTTAGCTACAAAGATTACAAATGAAAGCTTCTTAACCACTAATCTATTCTATGATGTAATAACCAAAAACTAACAATAACTATTTCTATGCTATTTTTGTCACCCCCTGTTCTGCAAGAGAGAGAAGTATATATATATTTTCCTTCAAGTGAAGCAAGGAATGCCAAATTGGCCCTTGGACGTGCCTCTGGCGGGTTCATTCCACGGGTTCAAACCCGCAGCTCGAACCCGCCGTGGCCTCTGGTAAGCTTCTTGGCGTCTTCTTTCCCGTCGCACGAACTCGCCGTGCTTTCTGGTGACTTCAGACCTTCGGGACGGCTGGAATGTTTCCACCGTCATAACCCGCCGTGCAAACTAGCCGTGATTTCTGGCGACTTCAGACCTTCAGGACGGCTAGAATGTTCCCGCCGTCATAACCCGCCATGCAAACTAGCCGTGATTTCTGGCGACTTCAGACCTTCGGGACGGTTGGAATGTATGCCATCCGAACCCGCCGTAATTTCTGGTGACTTCAAGCTCCTTGGCTGGCGGCTTATGTCCAGCCGTGTTTTCTTCTCATGGTTTTGCTCCTCTTTTAATCACTTTGATGCACAAACCTTCCTGACTAGTCAGATTATCTGAACTTTAACAAAAACACATGTTATGCATACAAAAGTGCTCGAATACGAACACAAAAGGTAGGAATAAGGGCCGCTAAATGTGAACATTCATAGCGCGATCACACTTAAGTTATCACAATAGAGTGTCATTTTTCCTTGTTCTATCTCATAATCCTTCAGGATTTGTTTCATCAAAAGTAATTGTGTGCATGCACTTCCGGCCGCAATGTACTTGGCTTCGGATGAAGAAAGGGAAACGGAATTTTGTTTCTTACTTGACCAAGAAACTGAGTTATTCCCAACGTAAAAGCAACCGCCGGATGTACTTTTACGATCATTTATATTTCCCGCCCAATCGGCATCACAATAGCCTACTAGGATATCATTGGTGTCAAATGAATAAAATAGACCAAGACTATGAGTCCCTTTGACATACCTAATGATCCTCTTGACGGCTTTCAAGTGAGATTCCTTGGGATTTGCTTGGAATCTAGCACACAAGCCTACACTAAAACAAATGTCGGGTCTACTAGCCGTTAGGTAAAGTAGACTACCTATCATGCTTCTAAAAAGGCTTTAGTCAACACTTTTCCCTTTTTCATCTTTGTCAAGTTTTAAAGTGGTGCTCATGGGAGTTTCAAAATATTTTCCATTTTCTAGGCCAAATCTCTTAACAAGATTTTTAGCATGTAAGGATTCCCATATATTGATTGGTTTATTTCGTGGACAAACCACATGTTGGGGTTGAAAATGTAAGGGTAGTTTAGGTGTTTGAACTTCATGCTCGAAGGCCTTTCAAGACCTCAAGGGACAAGCACGCCAAAGGTATAATTTCTTGTGCTTGATTTTTCTTTGAAGAGATTTAGTAAGCACACACACTTAGCATACTTGCATTTATGTGTATACTCTTCACATGTCACTTTACACACTAGCACTTTGTTTTATATCTTGTTGTGTGTATATGTGCTTAGTAATTCGTTTCCCGATAGTGTTCGGAAACGTCCGCGCTCACACGTATGTGTGCTTAGTTTTACATGAAGACCGCCCACGGAGAATGCCCTTGGCTTCTCCTTGGTTTTCACCATTGTTGGTGATCGGCGGTTATGATCGGCGGCCTGGCCACCGAATGAAACCGCTGTTTCAGTCCAGACAGGTCTGAAGCAATTCTGCGGTCACTATCGGTGGTCCAAACCGCCGTTCATACCTGATCGATTTTAATCTCTCGGTCTAATTCGGCGGTTGGATCGGCGGTCACGAAACCGCCGTTGATGCTCTGTTCTTCACAGGCTCAATTCGGCTGTTGTGATCGGCGGCCTGGCCGCCGATTGAAACCGCCGAACGGTGCGTTTCAGGGGCAAACTTGTCTTTTCACATGCCCAATTCTTGATGTCTATAAATATCTTACTTTCTCATTCCCTGATCAAGTTCAATTGAGTTACTAGAACCCTAAACTTCAAAGAGAGATTTTTGAGAAAAAATCAAATCAAGAACTCACCTTTAAACACTCAAATCAAATCCTTTTTGCATCAAAGTTCATCTTGCATTCATCTATGATTGGGTTTGCATCATCACAACATGCTTGGTAAGATTTTGATTAATTTCATATTATTTTAGTATTTTACTAATCAAGCATATTCTCTTTTAATTATTTGTATGTTTTTGATCATATGATAAATACAAGAATAGAGAATTAATTGTGATGAATTGATTGAGTGTTGTTTTGTGATAGCTAATTAGGTTTTTGATTAATCTTGATTAGCTAAGCTATTTGACATGTCATTTAGCACTTGATATCTAGGATTGATTTAATTGATTATATCATCATCCTAGATAAGCATCTAAGGTTCCCTAGCCTTGTTTGTTATTTGAATATTCATACATATTCACATAGGTTGCATAATCTCTTCATTGAGAATTAAGTCTTGGGGCTAAGGTTGCTTAGGCCTCAAGCAATTAGAACTAGAGCCACTTTTAAAGGCCCGTGTGGTAGAAGTGGGGGGTTATTAACCGGAATGTTAGACGAGGTCTACATAGGTTGTAAACTCCATTTCAATTAGTGGATTTTGAGGTTCGAGTGTGGCGCACTAAACAGCCCGTGGTTTTTCCCAGTGGTTGGGTTTCCACGTATATATCAAGTGTTATTTAAATTCCGCATCTTATTACACTTGCTATATTTTTGTGACTAGTTAGGGATATTTTCGTAATCTTGACATGCATGCGAAAATTGGGTAATAACGATTAAAATCTATTCACCCCCCCCCCCCCCCCCCCCCCCCCCCCCCCCTCTAGATATATTTAGAACACACCGAGTGTTTATTTGTGAACTTTCAATTGGTATCAGAGCGGGTTCCTAGATATACTTAGGTGATCCTAGCTCATTTTTGGTGTATTGTGCATTTGTGTGTTTTTTGCTCATTCATACATTTTGGATACTTTTCATTCATTTGATACAATGAGTGGATACGGTGACAACCATGAGGGTGCGTCAAGTACACGACCTCCTCTTCTCACCGATGTGAATTATGTCTCATGGAAAGGCAAGATGGAAGCATACGTGTGCCAAATCCATGATAGGGCATGGATGGCTATTGAAAATGGGTATGCACCTCCTATGATGACTCCCACGGGTGGTGGAGAAGAAGTACTCAAGCCTAAGGCTCAGTGGTCACCTGAAGAGTTTGAGACTTCAAAATGGAATAGGAAGGCACGGCATGCTCTTCTATGTGCAGTGGATGAAAATCAGTACAAACTGATTCAGAACACTAGGATAGCCAAGGAGGCATGGGATATCCTAGAGGTTGCACATGAAGGAACCGATGTGGTTAAGGATTCCAAGCTACAAGTCCTTCAAACGCAATTTGAGTTGCTTAAGATGGAGGAGGACGAGTGCTTCAATGACTTTGAAGTCAAGTTGATGGATATTGTGAATCAAAGCCATCAACTCAGTGATCCTTATTCGGATATGAGAGTTAAGCAGAAAATTATGAGGTCTCTCCCTGCTAGGTTTGAATCAAAGGTGACGGCTTTAGAGGAAAATAGCACCTATAAGGACATGAAGCCGAGCGAGGTTATTGGAAGACTCCTCGCCTATGAATCTAGGAAGGCTCCTAGCATTTCACCTCCCAAAAAGCAAAAAGGAATTGCTTTGAATGCTTCCAAGGTTGTGAAGGAGGAAAAAGGTGACTCGGACGAAGACATGGCATTGTTGCTAAGAAGATTCAAGAAATTCGTCAAGTTCGAGAAGAAAGGCTTTGGATCCAAAGGCCAAGACTTAAGAAAAAGGCTCCCTTCAAGAATTTTAAGCCTAGATAAGAGAAGAGTGAAAAGAAAGGGGTCCAATGCTATGAGTGTGGTGGTATAGGTCACATCTCACCCGATTGTGGGAACTTGAAGAACAAGATGGCAAAAGTGATGGCCACCACTTGGAGCGAAAGTGATGACTCTGGAAAGGGAGACAAGTCATCAAGTGATGATGAACTTACCATCGACTACACGGCATTTGGGGCCACTTGTGTAGAAGATAAAGTTGTTGGTAAGAATGACTTGACTAGTGATCCTATAGAAGAAAAAGATGAAGAAGTAACTTTAGAGGTGATAGGCAAAGCTATTCATTGGGATATGGCTCTCATTGACTCAAGAGACCAAGGTGAAGGTCTAAATGAGGGAAATGACTCCATAGGTGAGATGGAGAGTGGAGGAGATAGCTCTTGTGTAGATGACTCCTCATCTAACTCTACAAATGGAAGTGTAGAGAAAATGGATGTGAATGACTTTATAGTTAAGTGTGAAAGTTCATTAGAGAAGAACAATAGAAAATTGAAGATTTTAGAGGATGAAAATCTAGAACTTTCAACACACAATGACCACTTAAGTAAACAAGTGGAGGCATCCAAGATGATTGAAGACAAGCTAAGGGATGAGCTAGCTATGTCTAAGAGGAATGAAGAAGGGTTGAAGAGAGAGCTTGTTGAAGCTATAGAGTTATTGACTAGGATGACTACAAGCACCAAGAAACTTGACCATATTCTTGGTAGTGGAAAGAACCCTTGTGACAAGAGAGGTATTGGGTATGAAGTAAGCAAGGAGATCATTACTCCAACCAAGACCATCTTTGTCAAGAGTTTGGGCAAGAATAAAGCCTCACCGGTGCAACACCTAGGAAGAAAATCGATCTAGGACAATGCTCATGAAGTGCACATGTGAAGGAAGCTCCAAGGAGACAACCTCAAGCTCAAAAAGTTCCTCAACCTAACTTCCCTCAAGCTCAAATTCATCAAGGGAAGAGGCTAATCATGCAAAATGGATCAAGGAAGCAAGCGAGACCGGTTCAACAACAAAGAAGATTTGAACCCGCTCAACTACAAAGTCATGGGAAGGCTCCTATGCATGCACAAGGATATGGTATGAATTCTAAATTTATCCCTACATGTCACTTTTGTGGTATTAATGGTCACATTAGACCAAATTGCTTTCATTTCATTAAATTATGTAGAATCAAAAGCATGATTGAAAAGAGAATGACAAGAGCTAGAATGCATGCTAATAGGAAGGAAAATATTCATGTTCATGATCCTATTATTTCTAGTACTCTTGAACCATTGTCCACTAGGAAGAAAAATGTCATATCTATGTGGATAAGGAAAAATGAACCCGCTTGCTATGAGACTAACAAGTCTCAAATAGGTTCAACCAAGTCAAATGGACTTGGGAGGTCCATAGGACCTCATGACCTTCATTGATGAAGGATGATATTGACCCCATATGGGGAACTCAAGCAAAGAGAGCTTATGCATACTTGTTGCATGCAAATATTTGAAAAATCTTATGCTTCTTTGTTAATTACTTGAGTAAGCTTGGTTGCACATATGTATATATGTTTTCAATTCAATAAGTGTGAACCATGCTTGTTTACAATCCATGTCATATTTATGTTCAAACATGCATTTTTGTACTAGGAGATTTACATAGGAAGTATGATTTGGATGACCTATAGTTATCTCCATGACATGATGATTCTTAATGACATGCTTAAAAATTGAAAAGCATGAGTTGTTTATAACATGCTAATGACATATGAAAAGCATGAAATTCAAATGACATGCTCAAATGAAAAAGCATGAATTGATGATTGCAATTTTTTAAATGCAAAACTTGTGTGAAAAATCTTGTGAGACTCAAAATGAATAAAGGATCTTGTATCCGTTCAAAGGAATTTATATTCAAAATTGTCTCTCTTTCTTTATTTGTTGAACATGTCTACTATCATACGGGTTTCATTCCCGGAAAAATCAAATAGGGTGCAAAGTTGCTCATGACATGTTTGGCTTATAAAGATGGATATAGTTGCTCATATATTAAAATTAATGAAAACTCTATATCCTTGCTTCTCTCATGACATTGGTGAAATTGGTTTGAATTCTTATTAAAAACCTTTGTCATTTGCTTTGCCAAATACCATTGTATTTTGGACTTGAATGCTACATGTCTTGTATGCAAAGCATGTTTTGATTCACACATTTATTTTAAATAAATCTCCTTGTTTCTCTCCAATTGATTAAGTTGCATAAAGTGGATTATATGATTATGCAAATGACTTGAATGCTACCATCTCTCTTTGCTAAGTGACCCGGTTGGGGACTACTCATTTGCCTATATCATGACAAAAAGGGGGAGTAGAATGGTGGTAAGGGGAGTTGCAAATTGTGGTAACAATTATGCATGTTGGGGAGACAATACATTAAGGGGGAGTAACCCATTGAGGGGGAGCATTGCATTCACAATTATTACATGATGTTGTAGTTGTTCTTAAATTCTTAGAATGCAAATGCTTGTTCTAATTCTCACTTGATTCATCTCACTTTTTACTTGAATTGGAAAGTATAGAAACTTTGCTTTCAAGAATTGATTGTTCTACTTGAGATTGAAGACTTCAAGATTATTTTTACATATCTCTTTGTAAAGTAGAAAATCATAGTAGACCCGTAGTTTCTATTATGTTGTGAGGAATCAATGTGAGTGGTGGTTTTGTCACGAAATAGCCAAAGGGAGAGATTGTAAGGATTCCCATATATTGATTGGCTTATTTCGTGGACAAACCACATGTTGGGGTTGAAAATGTAAGGGTAGTTTAGGTGTTTGAACTTCATGCTCGAAGGCCTTTTCAAGACCTCAAGGGACAAGCACGCCAAAGGTATAATTTCTTGTGCTTGATTTTTCTTTGAAGAGATTTAGTAAGCACACACACTTAACATACTTGCATTTGTGTGCATACTCTTCACATGTCACTTTACACACTAGCACTTTGTTTTATATCTTGTTGTGTGTATATGTGCTTAGTAATTCGTTTCCCGATAGTGTTCGGAAACGTCCGCGCTCACACGTATGTGTGCTTGGTTTTGAGCGAAGACCGTCCACGGAGAATGCCCTTGGCTTCTCCTTGGTTTTCACCATTGTTGGTGATCGGCGGTTATGATCGGTGGCCTGGCCGCCGAATGAAACCGCCGTTTCAATCCAGACAGGTCTGAAGCAATTCTGCGGTCATGCTCGGCGGTCCCAACCGCAGTTCAAAACCGCCGTTCATACCTGATCGATTTTATTCTCTCGGTCTAATTCGGCGGTTGGATCGGCTGTCACGAAACCGTCGTTGATGCTCTGTTCTTCACGGGCTCAATTCGGCGGTCGTGATCGGCGGCCTGGCCGCCGATTGAAACCACCGAACGGTGCGTTTCAGGGGCAAACTTGTCTTTTCACATGCCCAATTCTTGATGTCTATAAATATCTTACTTTCTCATTCTCTGATCAAGTTCAATTGAGTTATTAGAACCCTAAACTTCAAAGAGAGATTTTTGAGAAAAACTCAAATCAAGAACTCACCTTTAAACACTCAAATCAAATCCTTTTTGCATCAAAGTTCATCTTGCATTCATCTATGATTGGGTTTGCATCATCACAACATGCTTGGTAAGATTTTGATTAATTTCATCTTATTTTAGTATTTTACTAATCAAGCATATTCTCTTTTAATTACTTGTATGTTTTTGATCATATGATAAATACAAGAATAGAGAATTAATTGTGATGAATTGATTGAGTGTTGTTTTGTGATAGCTAATTAAGTTTTTGATTAATCTTGATTAGCTAAGCTATTTGACATGTCATTTAGCACTTGATATCTAGGATTGATTTAATTGATTATATCATCATCCTAGATAAGCATCTAAGGTTCCCTAGCCTTGTTTGTTATTTGAATATTCATACATATTCACATAGGTTGCATAATCTCTTCATTGAGAATTAAGTCTTGGGGCTAAGGTTGCTTAGGCCTCAAGCAATTAGAACTAGAGCCACTTTTAAAGGCCCGCGTGGTAGAAGTGGGGGGTTATTGACCGGAATGTTAGATGAGGTCTACATAGGTTGTAAACTCCATTTCAATTAGTGGATTTCGAGGTTCGAGTGTGGCGCACTAAACAGCCCGTGGTTTTTCCTAGTTGTTGGGTTTCCACGTATATATCAAGTGTTATTTAAATTCCGCATCTTATTACACTTGCTATATTTTTGTGACTAGTTAGGAATATTTTCGTAATCTTGACGTGCATGCGAAAATTGGGTAATAACGATTAAAATCTATTCACCCCCCCCCCCCCCCCCCCCCCCCCTCCTAGATATATTTAGAACACACCGAGTGTTTATTTGTGAACTTTCATAGCATATTTAGATTGATTCAACATTATGCCCATGCTAGTTTGCTTTACTTGCATTCCTAGAAAATAATTCAACTCACCCACCATGCTCATTTCAAATTCACTTGACATAACACTTACAAATTCATCAACCTTAGTTTTATTAGTAGACCCAAAAACAATGTCATCAACATATATTTGTGCAACAAAAATATCATGATCATGATGTTTGATAAATAAAGTTCTATCAATGCCACCTCTCCTATATTGGTTGTCAATAAGGTATTGAGTCAACCTAACATACCAAGCTCTTGGAGCTTGTTTAAGGCCATATAGAGCCTTTTTCAATTTAAACACATGATTAGGAGAGTGTAGGTCTACAAAACCCTTAGGTTGTTCAACATACACTTCTACAAAAGTGCTTTGTAGGTCTACAAAGCACTTTTGACATCCATTTGAAATAATTTGAACTTTTTAATACATGTAATGGACAACAAAAGTCTAATTGACTCGAGACGAGCAACTGGGGCAAACGTCCCATCAAAGTCTACACCTTCCACTTGAGTGTAACCTTGAGCCACTAGTCTAGCTTTATTCCTCAGAATCTTGCCACTTTCATCGGTCTTATTCCTAAACACCCATTTAGTGCCAATTACATTTATATCTTTGGGTCTAGGAACCAAGGACCACACTTCATTCCTCTCAAATTGATTAAGTTCATCTTGCATAGCCCCAACCCAATATTCATCAACAATTGCTTCATTAATAATTTTGGGTTCAATTTGAGAAGTGTAGCAAGCATAAGAAATTTGGTTAGCAATTTGATTTCTTGTTCTAACCCCTTCATTGAAATCACCTATGATGTCTTCTTGATAGTGTAAGTTTCTAAGTCTTGGGTGAGAATGTTCAACAACTTGGTCATTTTGTTGATTATCATTTAAAGCATTTTCCAACCCTGACTTTCAACTTCAACATGACTATCATTTTCATCATCTTGACTAGAAACACTACTAGCCACATCAATAGGTGTTTTAGTGTCATGCAACATGTTTTCTTTAGGTTCATTGACACCATTATCATCACACAAATTAAGCTTGCTAAGATCATCTATCTTCACATTGATAGACTCCATGATATTCTTAGTAGTCAAGTTAAAGACTCTACATGCACGACTATTAATAGCATACCTAAGAAAGAGACCAACATCACTTTTAGCATCAAACTTTCCTAAGTGATCTCTATCATTCAAAACATAACATTTACTCCCAAAAGTGTGGAAGTAACTCACATTGGGCTTCTTGCCCTTCCATAACTCATAGGACGTTTATTTTGTGTCGGGCCTCTTAAAAACACGATTAGACATATAACAAGCGGTATTAACCGCCTCGGCCCATAGGTTTCTAGGGACTTTCTTGCTATTGAGCATGACCCTAGCCATCTCTTGCAAGACACAGTTTTTCCTCTCAACAACACCATTTTGTTGAGGAGTTCTAGGTGCGGAGAACTCATGAGAAATCCCTAAACCATCACAAAACTCACTAAATTTTTCATTTTCAAATTCCATCCCATGATCACTCTTAATGCGACATATTTTCTTGATATCAAGACCTTTCTCATTTTGAACTTGATTACAAAACTTTTTAAAGTAATCAAAAGACTCGGTCTTGTTTCTAAGAAAATAAACCCAAGTAAACCTAGAGAAGTCATCAACGCATACAAAAATGTACTTTTTGCCATTGATGCTCTCGGTTTGAATTGGCCCCATTAGGTCCATGTGCACAAGTTCTAAAGGTCTCTTGGTAGCTATGTAAGAATTTTTCTTATGAGACACTTTGGTTTGCTTACCTAATTGGCAAGGTTCACAAACCACCTCAAGTTTTTTACCAAGATTAGGAAGACCTCTAACAATGCCATGTTTTTCAAGCTTTTTCAAATCTTTAAAATTCATGTGACCCAAACGTTGATGCCACAAATCAAGCTTGTTGCACTCATGTGCCATGTTGCAAGTTAGAGGATCTATCTCAAGACAATAGAAATTGTCTATAGACCTTTTGACTTTTAGGACAACATCGCCCTTTTTATCAATTATAGTGCACACATCTTTGTTAAAACTAACTTCTTTAAAAATTTCACACAAGTGAGTAATGCTTATCAAGTTAGCTTGTAACCCATCAACATACAAAGTATTGCGAAGTTTAGGCAATCCGGGGATACAAATTGTTCATTTGCCAAAAACTTGCTTTTTGGTACCATTACTAAAAGTAACCCAACCTCCATCCTTTAAAACAAGATTCTTAAAGAACTCTTTGTTCCCGGTCATGTTCCTAGAGCAACCGCTATCTAGGTACCAAGAATAGGAGGAGTTGGCACGTAAAGCATATTGTGCAACATGACATTTAGATGTGTCTTTTCTAATCCACACATTTTTCACAACATGCCTCTCACTCTTACTTCTAACATGCTTTGACTCAATGTTAGGCTTTTTAACATGCACCTTGACCTCATTGGTCACATTTTCAAAAATATCAAGCAAAGCATTATCAACTTTCTTATGCATAGTAGAGTGAGGCACAACACAAGATTTAGCAAGCAAGTCATCAACAACATTCTTCACAACTTGCTTTTCCAAGGTCTTCCTAGGTCTATTTCTATATCCATACATGGATGATTGCCTAGGTCCATTCAAAGACATATCATGAAAAGCATTATCAAGTTTGCAATTCCGAATATACTTAAAGCATCTAGGTCGAATATGTCCTATCATATTACAATGATGACAAATAGGAATAAATTTGAGAGATTTACCATTTGCATTTGCTTCCATAGCTTTTGGCCTTCTCACAATTTTTCCTCTTTGAAGGGCAATCCTTGATGCTTCACCTTTTAAATTTGAGGTTGTTGCTCCTTGATGTTTATGTTGTTGAGTTCTTCCATTGAACATCCTTGTTGATGAAGAGGCACCTCCGGTAGCTTTCATAGCTTTACCTTGAGTGAGTGTACCTACATTTGTTTCAATGCTTGCTTTGACAAAAGTAGATTTGTTAGATGAAGGAGTCTCCTTCTCATTGATATAACCCAAACATCTTTTGTCACATGGATGCTTTCCACTTTTAATAAGGGTTTCAACTTTGTTAGAGCTAGATGACATCTTGTTAATAATCCTATTAGCCTCATCAAGTTTCTCACTAAGCACCCTATTTTTAATGGCATATTTTTCTAAGATGTCATCACTTTTCCTAACATCTTCTCTTGATTTATTAAGCCATTGTTCATACTTTTTCTCTTGATTTAAGTGCTCACTAAGTTTGGCTTTAAGCATATTTTCTAGCCTTTTAGAACTAACAAGAGAAATATCCCTTTGCTCAATTTCTTGCTTCAAGATGCCAAGTCTATCATTGCTATCTTTTAGATTCAATTCTAGACTTAGGATCTTGTCTTTAAGTTCATTAAATTCCTTTGAGCCAAGACCATGATCTTCTAGCTTCTTGTTGAGGGACATATTGACTTTGGATAAACGTTCATTTTCAAAAGTAAGATCATCGATCTTTTTCTCATCTAAGTCAATATGTTCAACAAAAGAAGTCATATAGGAATACACTTCCTTAATCATGATTATCACAAACAAAACACAAAACACTACAAAGAAAGGATCTATTTAAGTGCGTCTAGACACCCGCTCTGATACCAAATGAAATTTCCCTTAAGGAGTAGTGTAGAATATACCTAGAGGGGGGGGGGGGGGGGGGTGAATAGGTATAGGCCCAATTTCTTCCAATATTAAAAATAATGCGGAATATAACAAAAAAAGTGCTCACATGATAAGATTCAACAAATGAATTGATTTAACTAATGCAAGAGTAAATCAATTTACAAGATATTCAATCAATGTAAGATATGGAAGATAAAGAAAAGTAAAGGAAAAATTGACACAAGTGTTTTTACGTGGTAAAACCTCAAAGAGGAAACATCCACGGGTTGATACCACAACCACCGGCAAAGCAATCCACTATACGAAAAGGACTTACACACTCAAGCTATCAACACAAGATATCCGCTCAAGCTATCACCTCCTAATCTACCCTCGGGCAAGTGAACTACCAAGCCTACTTCCTATCCGAGATATGTCCTACACCTCTAGAAAGCAACTTCCTATCCAAGACACTCACGTCTCTAGGAAGATTTCGTGCTTGCCTATCCGGATCCTCCCGACCCTAGACAAGTCTCCTTGCTTGATTATCCGAGTCCTCCCGACTCTAATCAAGACTTCTTTGCTCTATCCACAAAGCTTCACTCACTTTGCTAGAGACTTCAACCTAATGCAAGGCTATGATCTACGTGATGCAAATGATGCAAACACAATCAAATTAAGCTAGATGATCAATCAAGCTAAATGTACATGTTCAATGATAATCTAGAATATGCTTTCAACAAACAATCACAAAAGTATCTAGAAATCAAGACATGCAAATCAATAAGAACAAGGTATGAATATTCAATATATCATACTAAAAACCTAGTTCTTAGATCATGAAATTAAACCTAGAAAATAACATGAGGCACATCATATATACATTTTCTAGAATCAATTTCAAGTTGAATCAAGTTTAGCACATATATCTTCAAGAGAAATCACAAAGCTAAAACTCAATTAACAAATGATCAAACACCCCTAGCATATGATCTAACATCATTCTCAACATATTTCATCAATCAAATAGTAAGAATAAAAGTAAAAGAAGAAGTTGAACATACAACCTTGACCACGTACTGAAAATCAGGCCACTGGGAAAAATGACGAAGTCAGCTATCTCTGGAAATGCTTGGGGTTTGTAGCTCTTATCAAGACCAACAATTGTGGCTTTTGGATCAATTGATTTCGAGTTCGTATGAGAAGGTTATGATCAAAATACTAAAACTAAAATTGAGAGAAATTTCTGATTTCATCTTTTTCAAATTTTTCTCATTAGAATGAATAGGAGGGAATAGAGAGGATTTAAAAGGAAGAGAGAGAGAGTGAAACAAAAACCAATCGAAGGCTGCCACATCAGAATCCCATGTGGGGCGTGTGGGCCACACGGGACCAGAGGGGTGCTCTGGCCGTGGGTCCCACGGCTCCCACACGGCTTGGCCTCACTAGCTCTCCCGCGCACCTCGCGCGTTCTTCAGCCGTACTTGGGCATCCGAACTCCGAATTCGAATCCGTTTTTGGATTACAAACCATGACTCCCTCACACACAATGAAGACTAAGAAACTTTGACAAAAGGTTGAGAAATCATCTCGGAAAACGACGATGAAGTCAACTCAATGAATGAGAACGCAAAGTAGCCTAACTAAGTCGTTTGGACTCGAAACCTTATGAACGAGTAACCAAAATGACCAGAACTCAATAAGGAATCAAATAAGAACATATTCAAGTCCAAAATACAAAATACATAAACAAACAAACACAAATTCACACAAGCATGCCATATCAAAGAGATAGTCACAAAGCATGCAATTCTACAATGTTTGTTTATAAGAGACCAATGCATGTGCATACTAAGAAGTGTGTGAATGTGTTATACCAAATGTTTGAACTATGATGCAGGGACACACATGTATGAATTGTGTGTGTGTGCGCAAACGCCTTTCAAGAGGATAGAAGTCGAAATATACCTTTGACGCTTTCACCTCTTGAAGACGACATTTGCACTAGACATTGCTCTTCACCTTTTAAGCTTCTTTTCTTCCAAGAACATCCTAAGTAACAACTAATACAAATATAGAGCGTTTTGCAATGGAATCAAGCCAATACAAATCATGAACCTTGCAAGTTGTTTAAGAATCTTATTTTAAAGGATGGAGGTTGGGTTACTTTTGTTGATGGTACCAAAAAGCAAGTTCTTGGCAATGGAACAATTTGTATCCCCGGATTGCCTAAACTTCACAATACTTTGTATGTTGATGGGTTACAAGCTAACTTGATAAACATTTCTCACTTATGTGAAATTTTTAAGGAAGTTAGTTTTAACAAAGATGTATGCACTATAATTGATAAAAAGGGCAATGTTGTCCTAAGAGTCAAAAGGTCTATAGACAATTGCTATTGTCTTGAGATAGATCCTCTAACTTGCAACATGGCACATGAGTGCAACAAGCTTGATTTGTGGCTTCAACGTTTGGGCCACATGAATTTTAAAGATTTAAAGAAGCTTGAAAAACATGGTATTGTTAGAGGTCTTCCTAATCTTGGTAAGAAACTTGAGGTTGTTTGTGAACCTTGCCAATTAGGTAAACAAACCAAAATACCTCACAAAAAGAGTACTTATATTGCTACCAAGAGACCTTTAGAACTTGTGCACATAGACATAATGGGGCCAATTCAAACCGAGAGCATCAATGGCAAAAAGTATAATTTTGTATGTGTTGATGACTACTCTAGGTTTACTTGGATTTATTTTCTTAGAAACAAGACTGAGGCTTTTGATTACTTCAAAAAGTTTTGTAATCAAGTTCAAAATGAAAAAGGTCTTGATATCAAGAAAATATGTCGCATTAGGAGTGATCATGGGACGGAATTTGAAAATGCTAAATTTAGTGAGTTTGTGATGGTTTAGGGATTTCTCATGAGTTCTCCGCACCTAGAACTCCTCAACAAAATGGTGTTGTTGAGAGGAAAAACCATGTCTTGCAAGAGATGGCTAGGGTCATGCTCAATAGCAAGAAAGTCCCTAGAAACCTATGGGCCGAGGCGGTCAATACCGCTTGTTATGTGTCTAATCGTGTTTTTAGGAGGCCCGGCACAATACAAACATCCTATGAGCTATGGAAGGGCAAGAAGCCCAATGTTAGTTACTTCCACACTTTTGGGAGTAAGTTTTATATTTTGAATGATAAAGATCACTTAGGAAAGTTTGATGTTAAAAGTGATGTTGGTCTCTTTCTTGGGTATGCCATTAATAGTTGTGCATATATAGTATTTAACTTGACTACCAAGACTATTATGGAATCTATCAATGTGAAGATAGATGACCTTAGCATGCTAAATTTGTGTGATGAAAATAGTGTCAATAAACCTAAAGAAAACATTTTGAATGACACTAAAACACCTATTGATGCGGCTAGTAGTGTTTCTAGTCAAGATGATGAAAATGATAGTCGTGTTTAAGTTCTAAGTCAAGGGGTGAAAAATGCTTTAAATGATAATCAACAAAATGACCAAGTTGTTGAACATTCTCACCCTAGACTTAGAAACTTACACTATCAAGAAGACATCATAGGTGATTTGAATGAACGGGTTAGAACTAGAAATCGAATTGCTAACCAAATTTCGTAGGCTTGCTACACTTCTCAAATGGAACCCAAAAATATTAATGAAGCAATTGTTGATGAATATTGGGTTAGGGCTATGCAAGATGAACTTAATCAATTTGAGAGGAATGAAGTGTGGTCCTTGGTTCCTAGACCTAAAGATATAAATGTAATTGGCACTAAATGGGTTTATAGGAATAAGACTGATAAAAGTGGAAAGATTGTGAGGAATAAAGCTAGACTAGTGGCTCAAGGTTACAGTCAAGTTGAGGGTGTAGACTTTGATGAGACATTTGCACTGGTTGCTCGTCTCGAGTCCATTAGACTTTTGTTGTCCATTGCATGCATTAAAAAGTTCAAATTGTTTCAAATGGATGTCAAAAGTGGTTTCCTCAATGGATACCTCCAAGAAGAAGTGTATATTGAACAACCTAAGACTTTTATAGACCCATACTCTCCTAATCATGTGTTTAAATTGAAAAAGGCTCTCTATGGCCTTAAGCAAGCTCCAAGTGCTTGGTATGATAGGTTGACTCAATAACTTATTGACAACCATTATAGGAGAGGTGGCATTGATAGAACATTGTTTATCAAACATCATGATAATGATATTTTTGTTGCTCAAATATATGTTAATGACATTGTTTTTGGGTCTACTAATAAAACCAAGGTTAATGAATTTGTAAGTGTTATATCAAGTGAATTTGAAATGAGTATGGTGGGTGAGTTAAATTATTTTCTAGGAATGCAAGTAAAGCAAACTAGCATGGGCATAATGTTGAACCAATCTATATATGTTAAAAACCTTGTTAAGAGATTTGGCCTAGAAAATGGAAATTTTTTTGAAACACCCACGAGTACTACTATAAAACTTGACAAAGATGAAGAAGGGAAAAGTGTTGACCAAATATTCCAAGCTAATCCTAAGGAATCTCACTTAAAAGCCGTCAAGAGGATCATTAGGTATGTCAAAGGGACTCATAGTCTTGGTCTATTCTATTCTATTCATTTGACACCAATGATATCCGAGTAGGCTATTGTGATGCCGATTGGGTGGGAAGCATAGATGATCGTAAAAAGCACATCCGTCGGTTGCTTTTACGTTGGGAATAACTTGGTTTCTTGGTCAAGTAAGAAACAAAATTCCATTTCCCTTTCTTCTTCCAAAGCCGAGTACATTACGGCCGGAAGTGCATGCACACAATTACTTTGGATGAAACAAATCCTTAAGGATTACGAGATAGAACAAGGAAAAATGACACTTTATTGTGATAACTTAAGTGCCATTAACATCTCTAAAAATCTGGTTCAATACTCTCGCACAAAGCACATAGACATTCAGCATCATTTCATTAGAGACCTAGTTGAACATTCTATTGTTACTCTAGAGCATATGCCTACTAAAAATCAACTTGCGGACTTGTTCACTAAGCCCTTGGACAAAGAGAGGTTTAAAACTCTTAGAATGTCCATTGACATGATTTGTGTTGATTGATGTCTTTGTGTGATTGTGAGTGACTTGATGAGCAAAACTTTATTTGATTATCATTATCTTTGAGAGCTACTCACTTGAGAAGTAGTGATCTTTAACAAGTATCTTTTATTGTTTCTAGATCATGCACTTGAGCTTGAAAATCTTATTTTTGAAAAGTTCACTAATGCTTCTCTTATATGTTTTAGTTTTTGAGTATATGTGGTTGAAAGTATGTAGATTATGGATGCATCTAGAAGTTTATTGCTAAGTACATGATAGATGACCTTTGGTATGTATCCATTTTGCTTCGGCACTACATAGTATTCAACGAGCACCCTCATGGAAAGGGCTACACACCTTGGTTGTGCAGCCGCCCAATATAGGAAAGGGCTACGCCATTGTGATGAGTGAAAGCCGCCATGAGGTGTATATGTTTTTATTAGAAAAATCAAAAAAGTGTTAAAAAAAATCATTAAAAAAAAATCTTTGATTCTAAGCCTAAAAGAAATGAAAAATAAAAGGCTTAATGGTATAGTTAAAAATTGTGAATAGCTCGGTTTGTCAAATAGAAATGGGTAAACGAGCCACATGCACACACATGCTCAAATGTTGATAACTATTCTTTTAAAGCAAAAACCCGGATGAATATTGGTTTGACCTATTTTTGGAAATACTTTAGATGGATAGGTGTGGAAATAGTTTGCATGTTGATATCACGATTACTCATTCTATATATGTGAGAAGCATTCACACACACACATTTTGCTTATGTGCTTGATTCATTAGCAATATGAGAATATTTTTAAAAGATTAATGAAAATCTATGATTCTCTCTTGGACTTTGAAAAGTGATGAAATATTTTCTCTTATTGCTTGAATGTGTGAATGTGTGAATCCCTTATGAACAAATCTACTTGGTGATAATATGTGGACCATATGTTAAGGGGGAGCTTTAGTTTATTCAACTTCGCTTTCTATACAATTTGTTTGCTTAATATCTTGTTCTTTATCTCTTGTGTCCTTTGTTTATTCCTTGACAAAAAGGGGGAGAAATTGTATACCTCACCATGTTTGATATGGAGGAATCCATGTTTGATATAGGGGAGAAAAATGTATACCTCACACCATGTGTGGAAAAATGTTCCAAATGTGTGAGTTTTGTATCACTTTGTGTTTTTATGGAGACTTTGTCTTAAGGGGGAGAATTCTTGTATTTAGGGGGAGACAAGAATTCTTGGCTTAACAAGGTTGAGAGACTTAGGAAGATCTTTAATATGAAAACATTTATTAACTTGAGATAATGTATTTTTGTATGAGATAAGGGAAGTCTTGTTATTTTTTTATGTGATGATATCTCACAATTTTTCTTTGGAAGAAGATCTCTTGTTGGTTTGCTTCTTTTCTCATAGGTACTTCAAAGTTCAAAGAAGTGATTCTTGAAAAATTGAAGATCTTTTAGTCTAGGGATCTCTTTGTAATGTAAAGATGAGAGAATGCAATCAACATTGAGTTTATTGGAGTGAACATTGTATGGTGAGAATGAGGTTTTGCCATGGAATAGCCAAAGGGGGAGATTGTAAGATCCTAAATCTTTGTTGGCTTGATTCCATTGCAAAACTCTCTTTATTTGTATTGATTAGTTGCTTAGGTGATTCTTGGAGAAAAGAAGCTTCAAAGGTTAAAAGCAACGTCTCATGCAAATGTCGTCTTCAAAAGGGAAAGCTCGTTCTTAGATGCTAAGGTATTAAGATCCTTCTTCTTTTTGCAAGGTGTAAGCACACACAGACACAATTAATATATGTGTGTCCCTGTATCGTTGTGCAAACATTTGGTATAACACATTCACACTCATTTAAGTATGGACATGCATTTTTCTTATATTGACAAACATTGTAGATTTGTATGGTTTATGACTATCTCTTGGATATAGCATGCTTGTGTGACATTGTGTTTATTTGTTTATGTTTCTTATATTTTGGACTTGAACATGATCTCATATGATTCCTTATTGAGTCCCGATCATTTTGGTTACTCATTCATTAGGTTTCGAGTCCAAACGATGTAGCTACGCTACTTTGCATTCTCAATCGTTGAGTTGTCTTCGTCATCATTTTTTGAGATGAATTCTCAACCTTCTATCAAAGTTTTGTAGTCTTCATTGTGCATGAGGGAGTCACGATTTGTAATCCAAAAACAGATTCAAAATCGGAGTTCGGAGACCCGAATACGGTCGAAGAACGCTAGAGGTGCGCGAGAGGAGCAATCATGGCCAACGGCCAAGCTTGGTGTCCACGTGTGAGCCACGTGTGCCACACGGCTGGACAGCCTCTCTGCCCACATGTGCCACACGTGGAGGCTGACATGGCACTCTTTAATTGGGTGCTTCCTTTCCCCCCCTCTCTCTCTTTTAAATATGATTTTCCTTCCCTCCAAACACAACTTGAATAACTTGAAGAAAATTGAAAATAGAGATGTGCAGAATTTCTTCATGAATTTTTGGTGTCTTGTTTCAATCATAACTTTCTCATCTTAACTCTGAATCACATGATTCAAAAGCCAAAAATGTTGGTCTTGATGAGAGATACAAACCCCAAGCATTTTCAGAGCCAAGTGACTTCGTGATTCTTCGTAGTGAGCAGATTTTAGTCCAAGGTTCATACTTGTATGTGAAACATCTTCTTCTTACTTTCATTTTTTATCATCTCTTTTAATATTCTTATTTGATAGATGAAATGTGTTAAGAATGATGTTAGTTCACATTCTAGGTTTGTATGATTAATTGATTGATTGAGTTTTAGCCTTGTGATCATATTTGAACATATTTTGCTAAACTTGATTAAACTTGAAATTGGTTCTAGAAATATCTTGTATGATGTGTCTCTTGATAATTTCTAGGTTTAATTTCACTATCTAAGAACAAAGAATTCTTAAGTGATATATTGAATATTCTTGACTTGTTCTTATTGATTCACATGCATTGATTTCTAGAAACATTTATGATTATTTGTTGAAAGCATATCCTAGAATATCTCTAAGCATGTTCATAGAGCTTGATTGATCATCTTGTTTTATTTGGTTGTGATTTGCATCATTTGCATCACCTAGCTCATTGCCTTGTGAAAAGGTTGAAGTCTCTTGATTAAAGTGAGTGAAGTTTTATCTTGAGCAAGAAGACTTGGCTAGGAAAGGATTCCGGATAGCGAAGCAAGAAGTCCAAGCAAGAAGTCTTAGCTAGGAGTGTGATACTCTGGATGGTTGAACTAGGGAAGCTTGACTAGGATCTTTGTGATCTAGATAGCTAAGCAAGTGTTAGGATTATGCTCAATAGCAAGAGTGTAATATTGTTTTTGACAATCTTTTCATATTAATAAAGTAATTTCTATTTTAAAAAAATCTTATAGCATTTATAGATTGAATATTATAATTGTCAAAAGTAAATAATCATAAGGTTAAAAGACTATGAGAAAAAAAGAATTGTTTGTACATCTGGATATGTATGAGGGAGACACAATTCTTTAGTTAGTCTTAAATAATGTTCACAACTTAAGGTAAAGGTTGGGCACCTTTATCTTGTTAAAGTTGTAGATTCTTTTGCTAGCATTTGAGTGGGATCAAATGTGTTATGATGGGTCTAAATCATCAAAGTGGCTTTGAGTAAAAGAATCTAGTGCACTAGGTGCATTGAACTGGATCACAATGAAATACTTTATCTAGAACCGTTAGTAGATAAAAGTCTTTTCATTATGAGAACAATCGGAGAGTTTATCTTAATCCTGAGATAAATGATGGACTTATGGTTGCAAGTGTTATCATTTTAGTTATCAATGAGTACGATTATATAGCATAGTTTATCCTTGATAGTTTGGTGGTATTCATTTGTTAATCGATAGAGGACTTCATTTATAGATATGGACATCGTGCCTCCATTTATACAATGAGAGTATAATATCATCATATGGATGTTTTGAGGTAATTGGATATTAAATCTCAACGTTGAGTTTTCGATAGTGTCTATTGAAAACATGGCTTCTGGACAAGTCAAAATATCCAAAGTTCAAAATGTAGTCATATGAGTAAATATGGTAACTTGGAGAGCTATAGGCGGTCTATGAGTTCTTGGCGATTACTGATATTATTCACGAGGATTCACCATCTCCAATAAGATTGTCTAGGGTATGAATAAGAAACATTTACTTGTTCTATCTTTATTTAAGAGTCAATTTTAGTTCTTTAGTGCAATTTTAGTTCTTTAGTGGAATGAACTAAAATTAATAGATCGAACCTAAGTGAATCATTTGTTGATTGTGATTGGGTTATGTCTATTGAAGCTTAAATTAGATAGCCCGCCAAGATCTCCAATCCACACGGACTTGCATGGATCACTTGATATATTCTACTGGACTAATTTATGGGTCCATCTAGAATTGTATTAAGGCATGTGGACTTGTTTCTTTTAGTAAGAATGGGCCTAGTTCACATGTGGGCCTTTTAATTAAAGGTCCAATGGATTTAATAAAATGAAAAATAATATTTGGGCCTATCTTTGTGTATGGGCGGCAAGGCTTGAAAAATAGCTTAATATATTATTTTATTTTATTATTTAATTAAAGGGAAATTAATTAATTGATTGATTAATTATTTAATTAAGAATCAAAATCTTTTTCTGACTAGGAAGTATGTTTCTTAGTAGTATACTATTGTGGTAGTATAATTAAAATAAAAGACTTTATTTGGTAAGTAGATAAATAAGGGATTTATTTATCTAGTCAAATAAGGAAGTCTTTTATAAAGTCACAAATACACTAAGGAGTTGGATTATGGTTTGGAATTCTAAGGAAATCTACCTAGAGTTAGGATTTAGGTCAAAAGGCATAAAACCTATTTGGTAGAGAAATTCGGCCACCCTAATTAGAATTAGGCAAGAATTCATGCAGCAATATATTTAATATATATGACAAGAAGAATTTAATATATATTACTTTATATGTAAAGTATAATTCGTGCACTACACATATGATTATGGTGCAAGGAATTCGCACTAGATATATATAATATTGTGCAAAGTTTTTGGCACGAGATATATATAATATATTGTGCAAAGAATTTGCACCGGATATATAAATATATATTATTTTATATGGCAAGAAAAGGAATTCATGATACGTATATAATTTATATCAAGCAAGGAATTCGCCCAATAGATATATGAGATTGAGCAATGAATTCACGAGATATATAGATATTATATATAGAAAGAATTTGGCTAACCCTAATGCAAGGCTTGAGAGTTATTTCTTTTACTTGAGAAAAATAGAATTGAACTCTAGACAATAGTGTGATATTTTCGGCCAAGAGAAATAGAGAGAAAATATTGTTCTTATTTCGATAGTGCACTAATAACTTTTACATCAAAAGGTTTTGTGCACAATTTCGAATAAGGTTCACGTGAGTTTTGATCTAACGATTGTGAATTCAAAAGTGACCGGAACATTCTTTGTAATCTCTTGGAATTTATTGTGACTAACGAAAAAGAAAAAGCTTTTGTTATCCATCCTCAGGTACGCAATTCAAAGAGAAGGGAGACCACGCTCCTAAGTGATTCACGTTCGTGATTGGATTGGAAGATCTTGCGGATTACCATTGACGCAACGTCAATCGGATCACGCGACAAAGGTATGATATCTTTTAGATGTATATTAATTAATTAAAGGGTTAAGGTTCAACTTATGGAAAAATTTTAAACTATACTAAAACCTTTTTTAGTCTCGCTTCCGCTGCGTGCACGTACGTTTTTCCCTACAGCAAGGAAATCTTCCTAGAGGCTTGAGAGCCTTAGATAGGAAGTTGCTTCCTAGAGGTGAATGACTCATCTTGGATAGGAAGTAGGGAAGTGATTCACTAGGTCTTGTGGATAGACTAGGAGTTGATTGCATTGATTTCTTTCATAGTGAATTGCTTTGCTGGTGGTTGTGGTATCAACCCGTGGATATTTCCTCTTTAAGGTTTTACCACGTAAAAACTATTGTGTCAAGTTTCGCTTTACTTTTCATTATCTTCCACATCATGTATTGATTGTATATTAATTTTCACATGTATTGACTCATACTATACAATTGTTATATCATTTTCAAGTGTACATTTCATTCTTGTAATCCGCATATTTTGAAGTTGGGAGAATTTAGGCCTATACCTATTCACACCCCCCCCCCCCCCCCCCCCAGGTATATAATACACTATTGCTTAAGGGAATTTCAAAATACCTAGAGGAGTACCTAGTTCAACTATATCAATTTTACAAAAAAACTATCAAGACTTTTCTTGACATTGGCATTATAATTTTTTTTTTTTAATTTTCATTATTTAATATTTAACTATAATATTTAATTCAATAACATTTTTTATATTTATACACCACCGGCCGCCGCCGCCGTCATCGTCGGCAGCCTCTGACCGTCCGGCCGGCCACTTCTGATAAGTCATTAGTGGAAATTGAACTTGAGACCTCAAGTCAAAAGTTGTAAGTCTTTACCTCTTGACTACAAGACTTGATGTGTTAACAATTGAACAATATTTATATATAACCTGTATGAGTTGTTACAAATAAAAAAAAAAAAAAAAAAAAAAACCATTGTTAGATAAATTTAAATTTATTCAACTAATCAAAATTCTAATTTCTAAGATAGACATATATTAAAAAATATTTAATGAAACTTTTATTAAAATTATATTTTTTTTAAACATATATAGTCGAGTTATTGGTCAATACTCTATGGTCACGTTTGGTTACATGTTGGAATGATAATCGAAATGGTAATGGGAATGAGAATAAGAATGAAAAGGAAAGGAAAAGTAAGTTTTTTGTTTGGTTAGAACTTTAGAATTAGTCTCTGAATCAATATTATTTTGTTTGGTTAACAACGAAATGGAATTGAGTTAACTGTATTTCGACCAAAATACCCATAATTATAAAACATTCATAATAACATGATATATTACGGATAATAATAATAAAATATAAAAGTATATTACATATATATATATATATAATTATATATTATTTAACGTAATTGTTAACCGCCAAAAATGGCAGGGGTGCAAAGAAGAATTTTCCATCTACATTGGGGGATAACCAGGATAGAGAGACATCGTAATTGTCATACCCCCGCCTCTACAAATAGGCCGGATACAACCTCCTACTAGCCCAAATCAAGATCAAGGGCCCATAGACTCAAAAAGTACCAGCAAACCGAGAAGCCAAGTTCCAGGGACTCCACTACTGCAAGGTCCTAGTACCCCGCCACTATCCAGAAATCTCGGTACCCCGATACTCGGAGCATTAATAGTCATGAAGAGGGAAAGACGCCCAAAGTACCCTGATCCCGCCTAGAGCTGGCTAGCCAAGCAGTAAGTATCAGGCTAACAGACTACCAAGCATCAAGGCAAGATCAGGTACACCGAAGAACAAACTACATACATGGACAAGCATAACGACAACGTTTTAATAAACAAAGAAGTGGCTTCTGCCCCGCCATTAAAAGTTCTATTTGAATTAGAAGTCAACTCCCACACCATCTGCTAGAGAAGGAATCGCTTGATTCTAGGGATTAAATCCCACGACAATCTCGTTGATCGCCAAGGAAAGTCTTGTAATTGCTAAAACCCTAGACCGAAGTTATAGGAATGCATGGCAAGAAACAAGACCTATATATACATCGTTTTATCATACGGAAAGGGGAGCGGAACTTGAGTGCCTAACCCTACTTGATACTTTTCTACTTAACGACATGCATGAGAGCTCCATCGCCATTGCCAATCGAGTGTTCTATCCCATCATCATAGCTGACAAAAATCTCCATTGCATTCCTATCGTGTGCTCATTATCAATAAAAAAGAGGTATGCATGTGATCCCTTATTTATGTGAATTTTTTCCTACTTTTATCATTGCCGTTTTACTGAATTTTTAGGAAGCTAAGGGTATCGAACTACTTGATATCCCTCCGACTAAAATCTACCCCGATTCTAGTCCCTTGAATTCTTAATTGGAAAAATCACCCCAGTGACAATTTTCGGTTAACAATAATAATATATATAATATATAACAAATAATATATAATACATATATATATTATATAATACATATAATACCTCATTGTAGTTTTGTTAACAAAATAAGCCAATGAAAAAGTGAGGCACTTATAGATGCAAGTAATTATTTGTTTGTTTAAGGTTTAATCGGATTTGGATCATTGGTTTGTGCCTGCTGGATCAGCCCAGGCAATGAGTCCAACCGTCCCAAACAAGACACTATATCCTTTTAAAGCTTTTTGTATATTTTAAAAAACATTTCAAGCTATGTTTGAGATTGCTTTGCTTAAGAAATAATCCGTTTATAGCTTAATTTAAGAAATAATCAACTTAAGAAAAAAGTAGGTAGGTGTTTAGTAAACTCAATTTTAAAATTGCCTAACTTTTAAAATGATGGAAAATGTATTTGACAAAATGACTAAAATAGACATCATTAAAAAATATAAATATAATATTAATATAAAGTTTTAAAAAAAAAATAAATAACAAATTTAATCATAAAAAAAAAATGACCGAGTCAACTCGGTCCATTCTCACACAACTCGCTCAAACAGTGTTTGGAAACTTGAGTCAACTCAGTCCCTACCTATTTGAAACTCAACAACAGACGAGAACCATCCTCAACTGGTGGTGTCAAGGGAGGAGGTTGGTTTTTCTCCGGTAGTGGAGGAGGCTAAGAACAGCCTCCTCATGTTCTCGCCTCCTCCCGATCTCGGGATGAACAGCATCTCTGGCACTGGTTTTCAATCACGACAACGAAACATCATCCTCCTGTTCTCGACCATTGAGGCATAACAAGCTTTTCCTGCGTCGAAGAGCCCGATTCTACTCCATCCTCGTGATGGAGATTGCGACGGATCTCACGATCGATCGAGTTGGAATCTCACGATTTTGATTCGAGTTTCGTCATTGCCAAATGAAATCGATTCCTTTCTATGCTGTCGGTGTCACCGGAGAAGTCCAGTTAACTTCATGCCACTATCGTTAGCGACGATGGTGGCCATTGTCCTTCAAGTTTTAATTTTTTTTTTTTGAAAAATAGTTTATGTTAACGCCGAAATTTCATCACCTATCTAAGCGAGAATTCTCAAGACGTTTCTAAGGGAAGCCCTCTTTGGGCACCTCTAGGAAGACCCCCTCAAGATCTCCTCTCTCAGGATCTCCTTCATCGATCCCCTCTTAACAATAGGTTTGCGCCAGTCCAACTCTTATACAGTAAGACCCTTTTGCACTGGAGCCACCACAGCACTAGATCCTTCCAAGAAGCAACTCCCACCAGAGCATCGGATCTCTCTAGAGGAGTAGCTTGCCCCAAATAAAACGTCTGGGCTAAAATATGATATATGGGCTGTCTTCTATGAGATAAAGTGGGTCAAAATGACCAAAACCCATTAGAGATACCTAGAGAGAAACAAATGAGCTTTTGGTACATCCTACACACTCCAAGGCATGTGCCCACATGTGAGAACCATGTGTACACGTGTGCCTAGTACACGCCCTCCACATCACCACCTAAGCTTGCTATATAAGTGAGATCCTTGGTCTGATTTAAGGACTTTTGGCCTCCTTCACGAACTCTCTCTTCTAGACCATTTTAGAGTGTTTTCCTGCACACCTATCTCCATGAGAGCTCATACACTTAGTAGGAGGAATCTTCTCCAAGGGGCAGCCCTAATGCTTCATTCTTTAACAAACGAGGTATACTACTTGGTTACTTGTTCAAGCTCTCTAGAGCACATATGTATACTACTTGGCAACTTGTGTAAGCTCTCCGGAGCACTTCCCCCTTTGAATATATAAAAAGTTATTGTTTTGCCCTGTATCTTCATTATTACGTATGTATGAGTGCTGAGAACTAGCTTTATTGGTCATAGTTCATTTACCTCTTTATTTACATGCTGATCAAGCCAAAATTAGTATGATTTTAGCCCTCATTCATGTCTCTTTATGCTTGATTCTCAGGTGTTTCCCCATATTTAATGTCGTAAATCAAGTGTTTCAGGTTTATTTAGGCCTCAAGGGCATTTGTGAAGAACAAGAGGAATTTGATGCAAAAAGGAGCACAAGGTGGTGAAGCAGGGCATTATTGCCCTTTGATGAAGCTAGTGTTGCCATGGTGACAGGGAGGTGCATTTCAAAGCATAAGGTCGCCACGGCGACATAAGGATGTGCAATTCAGAGCAAGTTGTTGCCACAATGTCGCCATGAGGTCGCCATGGCGACAGAAGAATTAGTTCAAGAAGAAAATCAATCAAGTGGCGACAGAAGAATTAGTTCAAGAAGAAAATCAATCAAGTGTATTGTCGCCATCATGGCGACATTAAGGATAAATGGCGACAACGTTGGAATTCCGGCGTTGGAATTCCAACATTGAACATTGTCGCCATAGCGACACAATGGACATAGAAGGACAAAGGGCTACAATGTAGAAATTCCAACGTAGGAATTCTAGTGTTGGCATTCAAGAAGGGTATTCTTGTTATTTCATGCCCCTTTCGTACCCTAGCTTTCCTAGCCTATAGATTCACTAACTTTTACAGATCATCTATCCTATTCTCTTCTACCAATCCTCTCTTCAACCTAGGATCACCATAACTCCCCTCTCAAATTCCTCCATTTTCTATACTTGAACTCACCTTTTCCATCCAAACCTCAACACCAAATCTTGACTACTTCACCCAACCATTCCTCTCTTCCCATTCTCTACATTTCAATACCTTTGTCACTACCCATTAGCCATCCACTTATCTAGACACATCCTCTTCTACCACTCTTTGCACTAGGAGCACTATTGGAAAGAAAGGAGCAAGCACTAAAGAATGAGGCCTAAGGGTGATTTCCTTACATATTACTTGCTTTCTATTTGATTGTAACTATGTGTAACTAAACCTCTAATCTAGGGGATATATTTGAGGAACATTTGGTTATGGGTATTAGCTTAAGCTTTGTAATGAATCTCTATATGTGTTCTATTTATTTATTCATTAGATTCTATTCACTATGCGATTGACTTGTTTATCCACTTGTTAATTACAATCTTGTTTAGAATAACATGTTATGCAATCATCCTTGGATTGACACCCTTGTGTGATTAAGAACCCAATAAATAGGATAGATTAGTGGAGGGTATATCAACCACACTAATCTAAACCTATATTTGTAACCAACCAATCCCACCATGACCCCCTTTTCTTAATCGGTTAGGCATTGTGGTGGGAAGATGTTTAGGGTTCATAGTAATGACCTAAACACATCCTAGAAAACAAATGGTTAACATGTAGAGATTGGTCCATTAAAGTGGCTTAAAAAGAACTACCATACCCACTTGCTAATCTATCAATTCCCTAGCATCTATATTAATTGTTTACATCCATTTCTCTTATCAAGATTGTTGAGCATTCTATTTGTCCTATCACCTTTTGTATGTTTATTTTACTTGCATTTTTGGTGATTTATCAAACCACACACTATCCACCTACTATGATTTGCTTAATTGCATTTAGGAATAGTTAATTTATTCAACTAATTACTCTAATTCCCTATGGAACGAATCCTACTTACCACTTTACTAATTTTACATCTTAAGTGGTTTTTCTAGTGGTTAAACAAGGTTTTCAAAACGAACACATAAAACGTATTTTGTTGAGTACCAAAACGACCTCATCACATGTTGAACCACACACAAACAAAAAGAGGACATTCCTCTAGATTTGCTAGAAAGGAACCAGGGAGCCAAGGAGTTCCCGTTGGCCTTTCTAAGTGGTCAAGCAACCTTCTTGAGGATCCAGTACCAAAGCTAGAGGAGCATGACCAAATTCATGCCAAAAACTAGAAGACAATAGAGAAGATGTCGACCGTTTGATGAGAGGTGGATGATTATATTAGATCAACGTCCCATGATTCGATCCTCTTGTTTGGCTTGGGTTGTCTGATTTCATGAAGGCGCATCAAAACAGAGATGAGAAAAAGAGAAGGATAAATGGCCTGTGTTCTGATTAGGGTTTCTTTTTATGTTGGATATTTTTGTAATATTTGGAATTATTAATGGTAAAAAAGTCATTTTGAGACTTGTCCAATGCATGGGGCAAGTCTGCCCGAGGGTTTTGGGTGGGATAATTTTTTGTGTTTTTTGTCCTACCTTGTCCCATCCTATCCCATGCTAAGGAAGCACCAAACATGGGACAAGAGAAAATTGTCCCACCTTGTCCCGTCCTGTCCCACGTACCAAATGCACCCTAGAGGATCCTCGAAGCTCCACCAGCCCCTCTGAGGGGAGCTGATACCTTTTTTGTGGATCCGACACCGAGACTAGAGAAGCATGCTCAAATACACTCCAAAAACCCTAAAAACGCCACATGACCAGCCAAAAGAGTCGAGATGGGCTTTAACCCCAATCGAAAGGATCGGAGTATGAAGAGAGTCATCTACGAGTGGTCTCTTCCTTTTGTGACCACTTCTCCATCATGAGGAGCACTAATACCTCCTCACTACACCTTCTTGCTTTGAGGAGCTATAGAGGAGAATCAAAGAGGATACTGGGGACCAAGGACCAGGACCGGGACTGGATACCAGAGACTAGTATGAGAGCCTCAACACACAGTCTTCTCTCCTTACCCTCGAGATCCCTCTAGGGCACCCATACCCCTCGACTAACTGATGTATGGAAAGTGTCCGCCAAGATTTTTTGGATAATAATTTATTTTTATTAAAAACAATATTCTCTTTTATTTTTAATTTTTAGTAATTTTGAATTTAAGTTTTCAAAAAAATAATAATTCTGAATTATAGTGTTTTGAAAAATACAATTACTTAATGGAGGAGCATTATCAAATTTTTATTTAAATATTTAGGGTATTATGGACACTGCAAAAGCAATAAGCGAACTTCTCCAATAAAGTTCGAACTGACAAAAGTTATATCAGTTTCTTGTATGTGGGCCACTGGATTTAAATACTTTGACTGACAAGTGCATACAGTCAAGTCAAAGTATTTAAATCCAGTGACCTACATGCAAGGAACTAACTTTTGTCAGTTCGAACTGATAATAATATATATATATAATGAGTTAAATAGCTAAATAAGGGCATTTTAGTCTTTTTACACTTAAAGAGAAGTCAACTACCGGTAGGGAAACATTTGTGTAATTGAAAGCAAACGTTCCATATAACTGAAATTAGACCTAAATGAAGAGATACTTGTGAAATATTCCCAACAAAAAATTAACCTAAATGAAGAGATACTTGTGAAATATTCCCAACAAAAAATTAAAAAACCGTAACAATACTTGTCTGGTCTGGGTAGAGGCAGGCCGTACTACCGCAGACCTCTCGCTCCTTCCCGAATTTCCCATCGTCAACTGCGGTGCTCGCACTCCTTCTTCGTCGATCGTCGTCGTCCGTTGATCTTTAGCCTTTGTTGGTATCGACTCTCCACTCTTCATTCTCTCTGTCAGTTTTTTTTTGTTTTTTTTCTAATTTTTTTAATTTACTATATTTTGCAATGGATTTTGTTTTAGGTTTTTTTCTGTTCTGTTATTCATTCTTTCAAACAACAGAGAGTCTCTCAATTGCATTTTTAGTCGCATTCTTTCAAAAAACAGCAGTGACATAGCCAATATTATTCATTGGTAGAGAAATTTTGTAATTTTTCTATTAGTTTTATTCCTCGTAATTGTAATGCGGTTGCTCACGCGACTGCTAAGTGGGCGTTGAGCCAGAAGTTTCAGTTTCTTTTGTTGTTTTTCTGTTCCTGTTTGGCTACGAAAGTTGGACTTGGACGATGTTTTCTCAGTTTCAGTCTATGGGTTGATTAGTTTGACTGGCTCCGGGTTCTGTTTCTTGTAGTGTCAATCACATGTTGTTTGACTAAAAAAAAATGAAAATCTTAATCGCTTTGACCTCTCCTGAATTTGTTTGCCAAAAATTCTTTATCTTGATCACAGAAGCTCGCGGTTGGGGTATGTGTGAAGCCTAAACCCGTACCCGTTGCAGGTTCGTGGGTGGGTCTGGGTTTATCAAAATCCGCAAGAACCTGACCCGTTGCCGTCCCTGGTCCTGACTGCTGTTCTTTACTTATTCTTCTTTTATTTCATCTTCAAAACTGACTTTTTCTTCAAATCTTTGTTTTTTAGGATCATTTTACCTACAAAACTTGAATGGCCTGCGCAACAACTTTCACTTCATCTTCTTTTTCTTTGAAACTTCGCAACAGTAATCTCAACAACGACAAAAGCAACTGTTTTCAGTTTCAAAAGTCTTTTGTTTCACTAAACAATCCATGTTTTTTGGCGGAACCCCAGTTCAGTATCGTCTCTAATCGCCACTCAATTTCTCGCTCACAGTCAATCTTCAATGGGTTTAAGTGTTTTGTCCAGAAATCAGAGCCGTCCGTTTCGGTTGATTCACGCAACGACGCTGGTATAGTTACTGAGATCTTCTCTCTCACTCTTTTTTTTTTTCTTTTGTTTTAATTCTTGTTCTTTGGTTTTGTAATACTATTATTTTTAAATGGACCATTGTTTATATTTGAAGTTGAATTTATATAATTTTAATGTGGAGGTCTTGGTTTGGTTGTGGGTTGTAATTTTTTTTATTTTATTTTTGATATTTGTGTCTACTGTTATTTCTGTAATAATTTTTCTTCAAAAAAAAAAGTTCTTATTAAGCCATAAAGAAAGAGAAGAAATGTGAAATGTTTTGCTCAAATGAATGATTTTGTTACTTGTTTGTTCATGAATGAAACATTGGTATGTTGTTTACTAATGATGCAGAAGAGAGGGTGGTTGTGTTGGTTGTTGGAGGTGGGGGAAGGGAACATGCACTTTGCCATGCTTTGAAGCTATCTCCCTCCTGCGACGCTGTGTTTTGTGCGCCTGGCAATGCAGGAATATCTAGCTCAGAGGATGCAACATGTATTTCGGATCTTGACATTTTTGATAGCTCTGCTGTGATTGCCTTCTGCCGCCAATGGGGTGTGGGACTAGTTGTCGTGGGACCAGAGGCTCCTCTTGTTTCAGGTCTTGCAAACAATCTGGTAAAAGCTGGAATTCCTACTTTTGGTCCATCGTCAGAAGCTGCTGCTTTGGAAGGTTCTAAAAACTTCATGAAAAGTTTGTGTGACAAATACAACATTCCTACCGCTAAGGTTTGTGCTTTTGATTATGGTGTCGGAATTTAGCTTTTAAATCTTTCTTCTTTGTTCAGTTCTTTAATAGTTTTTACTAGAATGTGGGTGCATTCTGTTTTACAATTCCTTATGTTCTAATTATAGTAAATTTTAGCCACCCAAAAAAAAACTTGCTACACCCATTTTACTTCCTACACCCATATTAAAAAGTTAAAATCATTATATTTACTCCTTATACCTGTTAAAATACCAAAATTATCCTTCAAGTATTATTGATAAATTTAAACATTTTTTTTTCCATTGCACCCATTTTTCTCATTACATAAGTTGAAGAAATGGCTCTAGAATCTTGCACCGCTCTTGTAGTTGGAGTAAAACAGAAACTAACATAGAAATTATCAAGTCACTAACCGGAAGAATATGATCGAATAAATTTTGTTAATGCACAAGCAGATCATGCACCTTGAAAACTTGAAAAATTGTTATCTTTGGCCTCAGATATCTCAACCATTTCAATATCGATTGGATCACATATACGCTCTCCCTTCCAATTACTGAAATCTTCTTTCTCATTAATATGTTGAACTGATGTTCGTGCCACATTGTTCATTTCTTCCACACATCTGGTTCCTGCCAACAAACAAGAGTTTCTACACAATTGAAACAATAGTTTTGGGATGAAAATGAAGCAAACCACACTAAATTAAAAGTGATTTGAACCATCACTTTTGTACGAAGTTCATTTTGTTTTGTTTTTTTTTTTTTAAAAAAAAAAAAGAAAAAACTATTTTTATTCAATAACAAAACAATGAGAAAAATTAAAGTAAACATACCTGTATACATTCAAAGTCTATCAAATCAATTATTTGTTCTTCCATTCTTTGATTATATGTGAAAAATTATATTTCCTTATTGATGTTGGTTTTGATTTTGTATATAGTATTAGGGTTTATGAGAAATTGCGTGTTCAACTCATTGATGTAGAGAGTAAATTTAATTTAATTTTTTTTAAAGTAATTAAATGTAAGGGTATTTTAGAAATAAAAAAGTTTCATTAAAACATGGGTGTAACAAGATATTTTTTGGGTGGCAATAGAGCCACTCTAAATTTTATTTCATTGAATTGTAGTTCGTGCCGTTTTATATGACTGATACACATGTTCAAATTTCTGAAAGTGGTACTGATTAGTATTTGTTCAGCACTATGTTAGCTGTTCCATAATTTTTTGGTTTTGTTTTTTTAACTAGCATTTCTTTTCTTTAAGTATTAAAAATCGTTGTTCTAGTCCCTTTTCTTTTTCCTCCTTTTACGGGGTCAAACTTAATTATTCAAATTCATGATCACAGATCACTATGCTCTCTCCTTTATGTCACCAATGACTCTTTTTGGTGACACTTTGATTTATTGATGCAGTATAAAACATTTACAGACCCCTCTGCTGCAAAGGAGTACATTCTAGAGCAAGGAGCACCTATTGTCATCAAAGCAGATGGATTAGCTGCTGGAAAAGGAGTTATTGTTGCTATGACACTGGAGGAGGCATATGAAGCTGTTGATTCGATGCTTGTTAAAAATGTTTTTGGTTCTGCAGGTTGTTGTGTCATTGTTGAAGAATTTCTTGAAGGAGAAGAAGCATCCTTTTTCGCCCTTGTTGATGGAGAGAATGCCATTCCTCTAGAATCTGCTCAAGATCATAAACGAGTTGGTGATGGCGATACGGGACCGAACACTGGTGGGATGGGGGCATACTCTCCGGCACCGATCTTAACGAAAGAACTTCAGTCTATAGTCATGGAATCTATAATTCTTCCCACGGTGGAAGGAATGTCAGCAGAAGGATGCAAGTTTGTCGGTGTCTTATTCGCTGGCCTCATGATTGAGAAGAAATCTGGCTTACCTAAGCTAATTGAGTACAATGTGCGGTTTGGAGATCCAGAGTGTCAGGTTGGTCAAAAGATCAGTAGTATATGTCTTATCAGTCTGACTTATAATTTAAATACTTATTCAGGTTTAGTTAACACCATAACATGATATCTGACTTAGTAGTGAGGAACTAAATGCATTCACTGTTGATTTTAGAATCGAGTCTTATGCATATGCTGTTACCCATGTTGGTGTGTTGCTGATTCTGATTTGGAATTCAATTAATTTTATTGAAAATTGAAATTTATTATCAATGACATTTGCTTAGGACAAGAAGGTTTTTCTCTCAAAGTGTTTAATCATATCATGCTTAGATCGGTGTTATATCACTGGGAGGTGTTAATTATGTCATGCGAAGATCTATACATATTGGATTAGTGTTACGAAGGAACTAATCCCTAGTAAAAGGGATAAGGAATGAAAAATTGTCGTATATGTTATTGTACACCCCAAGATCATTGATGTGAATGAATTTATAAATAATTTGATGGTTCCTTTTAAGCAGGGGATCACTGTGATCATCTTGCACTCATGTTCAGAGCTACACATGAACAATATTAGGTCTCTACACTTTATTATATATTAAGACTGAAAACATCATATGAAGGATAATATATGCACTTGCTTTTAACTGCTGATTTTTGAGAGTCAACATGCTAAGTTCATGTACATTTGGTTCTGTATACCAAAAGGTGTATAGCAATGATATCTAGTTTATATAATTTTGGATCTCATGCGATGAGGGATGCTGACCATTATAATCATTGCTGTGAGTTGCTTGAATTTGAATTTTATGAATCATGTATAATTTTGTTTAGGCATAAATAAAACAATGTGGCTTGATGATACACAGGTATTGATGGTCCGATTGGAGTCCGATCTAGCACAAGTTCTGCTTGCAGCTTGTAGAGGAGAGCTAACAGGAGTAACACTAGACTGGTCTCCAGGGTCTGCCATGGTGGTGGTAATGGCAAGCAAGGGTTACCCCGGGTCCTATGAGAAAGGCACGGTAATACAAAACCTTGAAGAATCAGAACTAGTCGCTCCATCAGTTAAGATATTTCACGCTGGAACTGCTCTCGACTCAGATGGGAACTTCATTGCAACTGGGGGTCGTGTTCTTGGGGTAACTGCCACCGGAAAAGACCTTGCAGAGGCACGAGATAGAGCTTATCAGGCAGTAGAGGAAATTAACTGGCCCGGAGGGTTCTACCGGCGAGATATCGGATGGAGAGCACTTCCCCTAAAGCAATTTGCTAGAGAAAGGTAGATAGAGGTGGGACATTTCAGAACAGATATGTCAAACATTTGAAGAAAATGTCTTTATATGTTTATCAAAACAGTGTTGGGAAAATTTTACTATAGATGAATGCAATCCAGTGATTTTTCATGGTGTATTGTATTTTTCTTTTATTATCAACAAACCACTTTATTATAATCCTCTTTAACATGGAAATTCTTTTGCTGAAAACTCTATTTTTGGAGTGATGGGTTCATAATTCCTTCAACTTTTTAAATTTGATAAATTGAGATTTTTAACAATTTCACAAATCACTCGAGCAATGCTTGTTCTTACTGTGTAGGTTTCAACATCCTCAGATACCTTTGAGTGGTGCCATGTTCCACGGTCTTCCTTCGAGTGAACATAGATATCTTGAGAGCTTACAATCATGGATCTATTGTAATTAACAAGTTTATGTAGGTATCTCCTTGATAAAACCTTTTACACATGTTTTAGTGAATTATGGATTATGTGATTACTGTTGAAACAAAATTAACGGTGTGTAAAATATTATCTAGGGGGTGGGTGGGGTGGGGTCTACCCAATTTTCGTGTAAGGTCAAGATTACGAAAAAAGACCCCTAATAGTCAATAAAATATAGCAAGTGTAATATGGTGCGGAAATTAAACAATACTTGATATTTACGTGGAAACCCTCACGGGAAAAACCACGGGCTAGTAAGTAAGCCACACTCGAACCTCGAATCCACTAAATGTGTAACCGATTACAACCTAATCCCGGAAGTAATCACACACTTACCTAATCCCGGTATAAGCGAACTTAGTCTAATTGCTTGTGATTTACGCAACCTAATCCCGGAAGCTACACAAGACTTACTTCTCAATGAAGAGAGTTACAACCTAAGTGAATATATGAAATACTAAAAAATGCAACAAGAGCTAGGTAACCCTATATGTTTATCTAGGATGATGATATATCAAGAAATGCAATCCTAGATATCGAGAGCTAAATGACATGGCAAATAGCTTAGCTAATCAAGGATAATGAAAACCTAGCAAGCTATCACAATACAACTCTCAAACATTCAAAACACTAATCTCTAACTTGTATCTAAGATATATATCAATGACATACAAGTAATAAAAGAGATTGCTTGGGAAGAAAGACACAAAATATGTAAGATATAAGTGAAAAACTTACCAAGCAAAGTGAGATGAAAAATCCATGCAAAAAGATATCTAGATGATCAAGAAAGATGCTAGATGATGTTTGAGTAAAGAAAGGTGAGTTCTTGGTGAAATATTTCTCTTGGAAAAATATGCTAAGTAAAAAATGGCTCTTGAACTCTTGAAAAATGACCTAGGATGAAAGCCACATATATATATGAGATCCAAGTAAAGTGGTGCCGTTTTGAATAAAACGTTTCAGCTTCTCACTGACGTACTGCCGCAGTTGATCAACCGCGGCACTATAACCGCGGCACAGCAAAATTATTACTGTGGCTCGACTGCCGCGGTTGGTCAGACCGCGGCAGAGACAATACATCTCTGTCGCTTAAGTGCCGCGGTACGCCCATGACAACGGCAACCGCGGCAGAGAAGGGCAGAGCCTTCTCAACGACACCTCTCATAGAAAACACATGCAATTGTGCAAGGGTCAAAAGAAATGCATCCTAAGCCTAACATGATATGACATTAATCACAAGATGCAAATAAACACATGCAAGAAGAGAGAATAAATAATCAATAATGCACAAAATATAACCACAACATTCAAGAAGAATTATGCAAGTGTTATGTGTGTGTGCAGCTACATCTCTTCAAAGCAAAGCAAGCATAAGAAATATACCTTTGGTGCTTCTCCTTTTGAGGTCTTGAGAGCCTAATCTACCCTTACAAAAACCTTAATTGTGGTTTGTCTACGAAATAAGTCAATTAAAGAAAAGAAAACCTTACAATCTCCCCCTTTGGCTATTTCGTGACAAAACCACCACTCACAAAAATCCTCACAACAAAAATTAGAAACCAACGGGATTTTTCTACTGTTGACGGTGAAATTTGGATTGCCAAGCACTCAACAATTATATCAATTTAATATAAAACAAGAAAATTAAGAACGCATGCAAAAGACAGATTTTACGTGGAAAACCCTTGAATGGGAAAAAACCACGGCGCCCCTGAGGGCAGAAAAATAATACTAGGTTTTCGTTGCCTTGTTACACGCTTAGATCTCTCTTACAATTGCTCTCTTCTCTCTCAATTTCTGAACCCTTTCCTCGTGGGATAGGTGGTTCTATTTATACATGATATTTAGGGTTTTCCCTTGATTTTAGTCCTGCTCATAGTAGGATTTCCTTTCAGATTTGTACTGGGAATCCCACGTTGCTGCGGATACAGATAGGTCTTCTCCTTTTCCCCCCTTGATTCCTTGCTGTTATGGGTTTTCTAAAGTGTAGGGTTTATTTTCGTGTTTCTGCCGAGTCGGTTCAGGCCCAGTATGCTGGTGCAGCGAGTACATTTATTTCTGGGTTTCGTTTCTTCGGCGACCATATATCTAGATTTGGCGAGTACATATCCAGTTTCGGCGAGCATGTTTTTGACCTTTTTGGTTTCGAGGTACTTTGACATTGACTTGTCACATTTCCTTCATTGACCCGGTCAATGAGTGACGTGGCAATCTTTATTGACTTTTTTTGATGACGTGTCAGGTTAGCGAATTTATGCATACAACAATATCCCCATAAATACTCCGAGCTGGGCGAATGATTTGTTCTTCTCACTTCGTTTGTCTCTGCGAGTAGTATTTATATTTATATTTATACTTACAAGATTTCGACGCATTTTGTAATAACCCCCTCTTTCCTTTTTGTCACGCGCTGTATTGATTAATTGATTCTTCCGGTGTAAGCTTTCAACTTGGTCCACATAATTGCTGACGCTTCCACTTACCTGACAGACGAAGAGACATTTTGATCGCTTGGCTTTCCCCGAGATGCCACATGTCTGTTTTCTGATGGTGACTATTGCGACTGGTCACTGTGGCTGTCATTCTCATTAATTGCATATCCTTTTACTTGATTTTCTTTTTTGAATTTTGAAACTCCCTCTTTTTAAGGCCCAATCGTTTCCTTTTCTCCATTTCATTCTTTCCATTTATTTCTCCACTGGTTTTCTCAGAGCAGAAAAGAGCAGTTTGATTCTTCATTTTTATCTACCTTATTCCTTCGAGTACTTGCTACAGTCCTTTCCCTGTGCTTTCTATTATCAGACGGTTCACAGGAATCAATTATTCCTGCCTCTCTACGAACCTTTTACGAATCTAGGGTTTTCTGGTGAGTTCTTATGGACCCTTCTTTACGCTCTTCTCTTTTTAATCGGATGATGCAAGCCATGGAGCTTGGTGATAAAAGTACTGCGGACAAAATCGAATCTCTGATTCATAATTTTTGTATGGATTCTCCGGTCCCAATTTCTGTTTATGTTCCGTCTTCTGAAGATGTTTTTATCCCTAACATCTCTCCTTCATCTTCTAACAGCAGTTCTCCAACAATGCCGAAATCTTCTAGACCAACAAGCAGTAGACGACGCGCTTCTAGGGTTCCACGTGAATCTCTGCTGGATGCGCAGACGATTGTTGACTCTGATGTTGAAGACCATCAGAGGGATAGGCTACGCTTCTCGCCAAACTGTCCGTGTTCTTTTGATAAGGAGGTAAATGTGGTCGGCGAGGTTGAGCTTCGCAAATACAAGAGTCGTTTTGACCTGCCAGACTCAGTGAATCTTATGTTACCTGGCGACCGGGCTGTGTGGAATCCTCCCGAAAATGCAGTCGCTATTTACGGGGCCATGCTTAGCTGTGGGGTAACTCTCCCTCTTCAGCCTTTCATCGCCAGATTTCTTGCGGAGGCTCAAATTACGCCGGCACAGCTCGCTCCAAATAGCTATAGAATATTGATGTGCCTGTGCCTCATGTGGAAGTTGAAGGGTTACGGGCCCCCTACTCCTCGTGAAATCCGCCATTTTTATACGCTAAGGCAGGCGGGCCATGGTGGTACGTATTTCCTTATCTCTTCGCCCGTGGAGAGCTGGATCCCTGAGGGTGTGGCGAACCCCGGCCAAGTAGAAATCTCCGGCGATGAGAAGAAAAAGGGGTTCATCTAGGGCTTTCCCACTTCGAACAAGAGGTGGAAGAACAGTTGGTTTTTCGTTGGTGGCGAGTGGGGTCGTGATGTGCCTGCCAGTAGTCGCCACAATTTCTCGGTGAAGAAGGTTCCCAGGCACTTCGCATCGCCTGAAGCTTGGTTGAAGGCGGCCCCTGTTTTACTAGATAGAGAGATTTCTCACCTCGCCGCAGCAGCTGTCCTCCCTTTGAGAGAAAGGGATAGGTCCTTCCTCTTGGATGAGGAAAAAATGATTTCCGAGGGGATTTTCACACGCCTATATGCAAGGCTTCCTCGCTGTAAGTCTTTGTCCATTCCTTCTTTGTTTTACTGTTTCATTTTATTCTGTTAGTTGACACTTTGTTTATTTTTCTTGCAGTGTGCGATTTTGACACCGTTTGCGACATGCAAGCCAGGGCGGTGAAGAATTCTGAGGCCCCCAGCAAAAGGCATGCTGCTGGTTTGGCCAAGGAAGGGATTGCCAGCCCGGATGGTGATGATCCCTCCGACGCCGAGGATGTGGAGGAGATTTTAGTGGGAGGCGTCGAGTCGGGGTGGCCATCAATGCGCGCAGAAGCTGCTGCGAATACTCCCACTGCACCTGCTGCTGCGACTACTGCGGCGACTGCTGCGACTACTCCTGCGACTACTCCTGCTGTAGCTACCCCCAGTCGTAAGGGTAAAGAAAAGGTTGGTGCTTCAGGGGGAGTCAGTGATATTCCTACTTTTGACGCTGATGTCCCTGAGGTTCCTCTCGATCCAACAAGCGATCTTGCCCCTAGAACTGGCAGAGGAAAACGCCCAGCAAGGAGTACACCTGAACATGCTGCACGGCCCTTAAAGTGGGCGTCAAGGGTCGTGCAATACGTTGTTTCTTCACATGAGGAGGTCGCTGAAGAGCCTGTGATCGCTGAGACTCCCATTGAAACTGTTGCCCCCGGGGCTTCTGTCGAGGAACCAGTCTTAGCTGAGTCTCCTCTTCCGGAGGGGGTAAACAATTTTGGCGCTCCTACCATTTCCCCAACTGGTGCGACTCCTCTTCCGGCGGCCGTGAATGAGCCGGACACTTCTTTTGTTGGTCAGCCTGGGTCATCTGGTCGACAAGGGCCAGCTGATAGACCGGGGTCGTCCAGACAGGATGGGGTTTCTGCATCCGGTTCTGGTGTTGCTCACGGAGATCCTCCCACTGATCCAACTGAAGCTGGTGAGGGAGTTGAGTCTGTCTTCCTCTCGGATTTCACGGCTGCTGAGATTTGTTCTCATATAATGAACAACGATATTTATGTTGGTGAGAGTTGGGAGCAGATGAAGAAGGGATCCTGTAACAGGAAAATGGAGTTCTTTTTCAACTGCCATTCTCTGGTGAGCCTCTCGCTGTACTTATGTATTTTTGTTTTGCGCATTTCCTGACTTCTGTTTTTCTCTTCTTTTCAGATGCTGTCTGAGTTGGCTGATAACTACAGGCGAGGAAATTATTTGTCGAGGGATTTGAAGCACCTGCGAGAGCAAGCCTCTCTTTTGGAAGCTGAGAAGCTTTCGGCTGAGGAAAACCACGTTCAGCAGCTTGCACAGCTAAGAGAATCGGCAGATGGGCACCTTTCGGCTCAACTGGCTGCTGAAGAGAAACTAGGTGCTGCTGAGGAGGAAATCCGTTTGCTGCGAGAGCAACTCTCTGTTAATCAAGAATCACTCGCAGCATGTTTTGAGACTGAGCGACTAGTTGAGGAGGCGAAGGAAAAAGCAGAGCGTGAGGCTTTGGACTTGCGCAACCAGTTAGCCTCACATGAAATTATTTTGAATGACCTCAAGGCTGTGTTGGAGGTTGAAGCGGTTGGCCGTTTCAAGAGATCCCCTGCCTATGATGCGCTTTTATTGCGTGAGTTTGAGAAAGGAATGAGGCAGGCGAAAAAGTTCTTCGCCATGAAGGATCATTCGAACGAAAAAACTTTGAAGCGCTTCGATAGGTCTCTTCAGCAGCACATGGCCACCGGTGTGGACTCGATTAAAGAGCAGATAAAACGATGGAGAGCCCACTGCCGTTATAATATGACTGAACCTCATCCCATGCATTTGGAGATCCCCAGTAAGCGTGCCTTCAATACTTACTACTCAGGTCGGAAAGGCAGTTTTTCTGGTTCTGGCGCTGAACCTGACTTGGGTCCTGTTGCCGGAAGGAACTATGAACCGTTTATGCCAGAAGGGGATAAGGAAGTCACCTGGCCTTTAGAAGAAGAGATGGAGGATGAGGAAGACAGCGAGGGTCCTCCTGCAGCTAGTTGAGCTTTAGGTCTTTCTTTACTGTCTAGGACTGTAGGTTTTTATTTCTCTTGTTCCTCCAACTGTAAATGACAGAAGTTATAAAATTCTTTTATTTTTTGTTCAGCTGCCTTTGCTTTAGTTTTTTGCCAAGTTTTTTTCAGCATATTTTATATCTCTATTCAGCTGCCTTTGTTGTATTTTTGGCATACTCAGTGCTTGTCAGGACGTATCCGACCATGCATCAAGTTTTTTAGCATATCTTATATTTTTTATTCAGCTGCCATTGCTGTATTTTGGCGTACTCAGTGTTTGTCAGGATTTATCCGACCATGCACCGAGTTTTTAATATACTTTTTGTTTGTTCAGCTGCCATTGCTGAGTTTTGGCTTTTTATTGGGACGTCTCCCCTTGTTGTTTTTAGTTGGCTCACTCGTTCATAGGGATTCTGTTTTCCCGTGATGGCGATTGCCAATTTCTATAACTTTAGATTTCATTCTTCACTAGCTCTTGCTGCAGCGAGCATAAAACTCATCTTTATGTGATGATAGCAATGTGTGATGGCGAATGCCCTTTTGTATTTGGCGAGTGAAATCGATAATTTCTCAGTAATAAATTACTCTTTATTGAATACTTCCTGCAACTTTGTTAATACTGTCATAAAGAAAATGCTAAAACGAAAACTATTCTAAGTAAAAAATAAAAGGCTCACAAAAAATCCTTAACTTGACCCCCAAGTTAAGGATAATATGTCTTCAAGTACTGCGCATTGCATGGACGGGGTAGTTCGCCGAAACCTTCTCGAGTGATGTGATATGCCCCGTGGCCAGCTATGCCTGTAATTTGATAAGGCCCTTCCCATTTGTCCGCGAGTGACCCTGCAGCTTTGTCTTTTGTTCCTGGGTTCACCCTTTTCAGCACTAAGTCGCCCAGCGAGAACCTTCTTTCACGCACATGTGAGTTGTAATATCTAGCTACCCTCTGTTGGTACGCATCATTCCTTATTTGCGCGCGCTCTCTTCTTTCTTCTAACTCATCTAGGCCGCACTTTAGCATATCAATGTTGATTTCTGGCTGAAAAAGTTGTACCCTAGGTGAAGAAAAAGATGTTTCCACGGGGATGACAGCCTCAGCTCCATACGCCATGGAATATGGGGTCTCGCCTGTCGAACTCCTTTCCGTGGTTCGGTATGCCCAAAGTACCTGTGGTAATTCATCTCCCCAGCTACCCTTTTTTGCTGCCAATTTAGCCTTTAAGTTATGTTTTATGATTTTGTTCACTGCCTCAGTCTGGCCATTTGTCTATGGATGTGCTGGAGAGGCGTAGTAGTTGTTGATGCCATACTTATCACGTAGCTCCCTGAATTTCTGGCCATCGAATTGGGTCCCATTGTCTGTGATGATGGTATTTGGTATCCCGAATCTGTACAGGATGTTTTTCTTCACAAAGCTTATGGTGTTTGCTTCTGTTATGTGTACCAACGGCTCAGCCTCTACCCATTTTGTAAAATAATCCACTGCTACTATGGCATGCTTCGCTCCTCCAGTTGTTGTTGGCATTGGGCCGATCAAGTCAATTCCCCACATGGCGAATGGCCAAGGCGAGGTAATACTTTGCAAGAGTTCAGGTGGCTGTTGGATGTTATTGGCAATCTTCTGACACGCCTCACATCTCGCTGCCACCCTTTTGGAGTCGGCGAACAGTGTTGGCCAGTAAAAACCCTGCCTTAATGTTTTGTGGGCTAGGCTGGCACCCCCTGCGTGGTTCCCACAATTTCCGCTGTGTATGCTTCTCAGGATACCTTCTGCTTCTTCAGGTCCGACACATCTCTGCAGCGCCCTCGAGTACCCCCTTTTGTACAGTTCTCCATTGAGTACTGAGTATCTTGTAGCTTTGTACTTCAGCCGCTTTGCTTCTAATGGGTCACTTGGAAGTACATCATTAACGAGATATTCTTTGATTGGTGTGATCCAGCTGTCCCTTTCGCCAAAGACTGCCCCAACTTCCTTTGTTTTAACTATACTCGGCTGCGATAGGTGGATCATAGAGATATTTTTGGGCCAGGTGTTGATTGTGGCAGATGCCAACTTGGCTAAGGCATCAGCCTTTTCATTTTCTTCTCGGGGGATGTGAACAATCCTGTATTCTTTAAATCTTTCTAAAAGTTCCTTTGCTAATTCCAGGTAGGTGATCATGCTTTCATCTCTCGCCTGGTACTCGTCTAACACCTGATTGACCACGACTTGAGAGTCGCTGAATATTTCTACCTCATCTGCTCCTAGGATTGTGCAAACTTTCAATCCTGCTATGAGTACCTCGTATTCAGCTTGATTGTTAGTAGCTTTAAAGTCAAAACGCAAGGCACATTCGACTGAATCTCCTTATGGGGTTGACACCACTACCCCTGCCTCGCTGCCGTGCGTGTTTGACGAGCCATCAACACGAAGTTGCCATTTGAATGTTTTCTTATTTTGCTCCACCATCATTCTCGCCACCTCTATACTTGGCTCGGTGAATTCTACTACAAAGTCTGCTATTGCCTGGGCTTTAATTGCTGTTCTTGGGAGATACTCTACATCGAATTCACTCAATTCGATCGCCCACTTTGTTAATCGCCCGGATACTTTTGGTTTTTGCAGGATTAATTTCAGTGGGCAGTTGGTGTACACTCCGATTTTGTGAGCCTGGAAATATGGCCTTAGCTTCCTTGCTGCTGTTATTAGAGCGAGTGCCATTTTTTCAGCCGGTGAATACCTTGTTTCGGCTGGTAACAGTGCTTTGCTAGTGTAGTATACTGGTTTCTGGATCCCATCTTCCTGTCTTACTAGCACAGAACTTGTGGCTGCTTCAGAGATGGACAAGTATATGTATAATGTTTCTCCTGTTTCTTGTTTTGATAGCAGCGGTGCCTGTCTAAGGTAGTCTTTCAAGGCCTGGAAAGCTTTTTCACAATCCTCATTCCATTCGACTCCCTTTCCTTTCTTTAGAGCTTTGAAAAATGGTAGGCATCGGTCTGTTGACTTGGCTATGAACCTGTTCAGTGACGCTAGGCACCCTGTAAGTTTTTGGACGTCCTTCAAAGTTCTCGGCGAGACCATTCTTGCTAATGCTTGGATTTTTTCAGGGTTCACTTCTATTCCTCTTTGGTGTACTTGATACCCGAGAACCTCCCAGATGGTACGCCGAATACACATTTTGCTGGGTTCAACTTCATTCCATACTTGACCAGCACATCGAATGTTTCCCTCAGGTCATCTGCATGTCTATCTGCTGTGATGCTTTTTGTCAGCATATCGTCAACGTAAACCTCCATATTTCTCCCTATTTGCCTGGCGAACATTTTGTTGACTAAGCGCTGGTAAGTTGCTCCAGCGTTCTTCAGGCCGAATGGCATGACTGTGTAACAATACAACCCCTAGTCTGTGGTGAATGCTGTCTTCTCCTCGTCTGGCTTGTGCATCTTTATCTGGTTGTATCCTGAATATGCATCCATGAAGCTCAATGTCTCATGTCCGGCAGTTGCATCGACTAACTGGTCAATCCTTGGTAGCGGGAAGCTATCCTTGGGGCAGGCTTTGTTCAGATCGGTGAAGTCAACGCACATCCTCCATTGATTGTTCTTCTTTTTCACCAGGACCACATTCGCCACCCATTCCAGGTACTTAACTTCTCTAATTGACCTTGCAGCGAGTAGCTTTGATACCTCCTCTTTTATGGCTGCACTTCTTTCTGGGTTAAAACTTCTCCTTTTCTGCACGACTGGTTTGCAGGTTTCATTCACAGCCAAATTGTGTGAAATTACGCTTCTGTCAATCCCTGGCATGTCTTTGTGGCACTAAGCGAAAATCTCTTTATATTCTTTCAATAAACTTGTCATATCTTTCTTGATTCGTTCAGTCAGTCTTACCCCGATCTTTACTGTTTTATCTGGCTCCGCTTCATCTAGAACAACTGACTCAGTCGGCTCTTCTTTTTCTCTGCTCGTTTTGTCCCTTGGGTCTAGTTCAAAGTTTTCCAGATATTCTTCCTGTACTTCACTGTCTATCTCGAATATGTTCATGGTTTCCACCCCTGTTTTATCTTTGAAGATTGATAGGTTGGCGCGACGAGCCATCTCCTGTGACCCTCTCAATTCTCCGACACCAAATTCTGTAGGGAACTTTATTTTCAGCGCATGGGTTGAAGTTACAGCTCATGCTTTGTTAAGGAATGGTCGGCCAAGTAAAGCATTATACGGCCAATTATGGATATCGACTACAACAAAGTCCAGCAGGATTGTTCGCCGGCATGGTGCTGTACCAAACCTTACTGGCAGTTTCACAGTCCCTAACGATCTTACTTCTGCACCACCGAAACCTTTCAACGGTACATGGAAAGGCTCAAGATCTTTCCTATCCAGTCGCAACTCATCATATACTCTGGCACTTAAAATATCAGCTGAACTTCCGTTGTCAATCATCACCCGAAGGACATCCCTATGAGCTATTTGAACCCCCACGACGATTGCATCATTAGGTTTTGCATCAATTCCATCTGAGTCTTCTGCTGTAAATACTATAGAATCGTGTCCCTCTCTTCCCTTATTGGGGTTTCTTTGCACAGAATTGACCTCCATGCTTCTGCTTTCATACATTACTTCCCGGACTTCCGACATCCTTTCTCGATTGCTTCTCCCAGTATGAGGTCCGCCAAAGATGGTGTTTATGGCGGCGCTAGGGCTGTTTCTCCTTGGACTCTTTCTTTCCTGCACGTTTCCTTGGCGGCTATCCTGGCGACCACTATATTTGTCTCCCTTCAGAGCGAAGTCCTTCAGGTGCCCATCTCTGATCAAACTTTCAATGTGATCGCGCAGCTGAAAACACTTTGAGGTTTCATGCCCATGGTCTTTGTGGAATCGGCAATACTTTGTTGTATCTCTCCTAGCATTTGCTGATTGCTGCCGAGGGTATTTAGCGAGCCCTTTGTCTTCCACCACAGAAAGTATCTCCTTTTGATCGCCGGTCAAAGGGGTGTAATGGTTGTACCTTCCTCGAAACCTACTGGCTCGAGGATTTCCTTTGCTTTCTCTCGAATGTCCCTTTTGGCCCTTCTCATCTCTTTGGCGATCACGTGACTGCGTCTTTTTGTCATCCTTATGGTCCGGTTTTGAGCCAGGCTTGTGTCCATGCACATAGCTACCCCCTTGCGCTACTTCTTCTTCTTTTGCCAATGCGTAGTCGCCAGCTATTTCCATCATCTCCTCATAAGTTTTTGGTCTCTCCCTTCGTAGGTCAAAGGATAATCGCCCACTTTGTAACCCATTGGTGAATGCGGCGATTACAGCTACATCACTGGCGTCTTCAATTTGAGCAACCTCCTTCCCAAATCTCGCTAGATACTTCTTGATTGACTCGTTATGTTCCTGTTTCAAATTGGACAGATGAGCGAGTGACTTTCTTCTCTGGACACTCCCCATAAATTGCCTTATGAACACTTTGCTGAGATTTGAGAAGCTGCTTACACTTCCGGGAGGAAGTCTTCCAAACCATCTAGATGCAAGGTCGCCGAATGTTTACGGGAAGGTGAGGCATAACAACCCATCGTTGGATGAGTACTGGGCCATAATGTTACGGAATCGGCGAACGTGCTCCTTCGGATCCCTATTCTCCTTGTACTGCTCGATAGTTGGCATCCTAAATCTGTCTGGAAATTGGGTGCGAGCAATGGTTTCGATGAATGGGCTATCTGACTCATCATCCGAAGATACATTGCGACCATACCTTCGCGCCATTGCTGAAACTTTTCTTGATAGCTCTTGCAGAGTGACATCTCGCTGACCAGTTGGTTCTCCTGCTGGATCGAGTCTACTTTTGATTGTCATTCTACCATGATTGCCTCTCTCGTCCGGGCTTCTTCGATCTTCAGTGCTCTCGGATCTTCTTCGCTTTGCTCTTTTGGATCGTAATTCCCTTCGTGGACGAGGACTCTTATCTTCAGATGAGATGGAACGGTGTCTCCGCCGGTTCCGTTGGTACGTATCGCTGGAATTGACCCCATGTGTTCGCACCTGGTCTCGTTCCTCCCTGGATTCTTCATTCATCACACCTTTTCCCTTCCTTTGTTTTCTCCCCTCGAAGTCCTCAGTGTGGTCCTGGGGAGTCTCCTCAGTGGATTGTCTTGCTTGAGTATCGGGAATTGCAATGTGAACTTCTGACCGTAGCCTTCCGGGTTTATGGATTCCAGGAGTGGTTAACTCATAAGGAGATGAAACCCCCAACCCTATGGGGAGCGAAAGTCCTATTTTGCTGGCTTCGCTGATTAAGTTTACCAATGCAGCTTGGAAGTGCTGCAGAATCCCGGGATCAGCTGCCCTAGTTCCTGGTGTTACCGCTGATTGTTCCCCGATTGTCGCTGCCCTGTCTCCCGTCTGCTTGGTTGGTTCAACAACTAGATCTCCGCTGAAGTTACCATCTCTGTCACTGTCATTGTTCATGTTGTTTGATTCGCAAGGGTCCCTCGAAGTTTTTGTTCAAAGACCCCCCTCCTTCTAGCGCCAATTGTTGACGGTGAAATTTGGATTGCCACGCACTCAACAATTATATCAATTTAATATAAAACAAGAAAATTAAGAACGCATGCAAAAGACAGATTTTACGTGGAAAACCCTTGAATGGGAAAAAACCACGGCGCCCCTGAGGGCAGAAAAATAATACTAGGTTTTCGTTGCCTTGTTACACGCTTAGATCTCTCTTACAATTGCTCTCTTCTCTCTCAATTTCTGAACCCCTTCCTCGTGGGATAGGTGGTTCTATTTATACATGATATTTAGGGTTTTCCCTTGATTTTAGTCCTGCTCATAGTAGGATTTCCTTTCAGATTTGTATTGGGAATCCCACGTTGCTGCGGATACAGATAGGTCTTCTCCTTTTCCCCCCTTGATTCCTTGCTGTTATGAGTTTTCTAAAGTGTAGGGTTTATTTTCGTGTTTTTGCCGAGTCGGTTCAGGCCTAGTATGCTGGTGCAGCGAGTACATTTATTTCTGGGTTTCGTTTCTTCGGCGACCATATATCTAGATTTGGCGAGTACATATCCAGTTTCGGCGAGCATGTTTTTGACCTTTTTGGTTTCGAGGTACTTTGACATTGACTTGTCACATTTCCTTCATTGACCCCGTCAATGAGTGACGTGGCAATCTTTATTGACTCTTTTTGATGACGTGTCAGGTTGGCGAATTTATGCATACAACATCTACAATACAAAGAGATAGCAAAAATAAAAAGCAACTTCAAGTCTTCAGTCTCTTGTAGAACAATCAATCCTGCAAAACAAGGTTTCTAAACTTTCCAAAGCAAGTGAAGTGAGATTTCTCATGTGAGATAAAACAAGCATTTGCATAAAAGAATTTAAGCACAACATCATGCAATGAATGTATATGCAATACTCTCCCTCAATGGGTTACTCCCCCTCAATATGTATTCTCCCCAACATGCACAATTGCCACTACAATTTACAACACCCCTTATTACTTCTACTCCCCCTTTTTGTCATGATATAGGCAAATGAGTAGTCCCCAACCGGGTCAGACGAAGCAAAGAGAGATAGTAGCATACAAGATATTTGCATAATCAATATAAGTCACTTTATGCATCTCAATTAATTGGAGAGAAACAAGGAGATTTATTTAGAGAAAATGTGTGAATCAAACATGCTTTGCATACAAGACATGTAGCATTCAAGTCCAAAATACAATGGTATTTGGCAAAGCAAATGACAAAGGTTTCAAATAAGAATTCAAACCAATTTCACCAATGTCATGAGAAAAGTAAGGATATAGAGATTTCTTTGATTTCAATTTAAGAGCAACTATATCCAACTTTATAAGCGAAACATGGCATGAGCGACTTTGCACCCTATTTGATTTTTTCGGATAAGATATCCATATGATAGTAGTCATGTTCAACAAATAAAGAAAGAGAGACATTTGGATTGTAAAATCCTTTGAACGGATACAAGATCCTTTATTCATTTAGAGTCTCATAAGGTTTTTCACACAAGTTTTGCATTTTAAGAGCATGCAATTATCAATTCATGCTTTTTCATTTGTCATTAGCATGTTATAAAAGAATCATCATGTCATGGAGATAACTATAGGTCATTCAAATCATACTTCCTATGTACATCTCCTAGTCTAAAAATGCATGTTTGAACATAAATATGACATGGATTGTAAACAAGCAAGGTTCACACTTATTGAATTGAAAACATATATACATATGTGCAACCAAGCTTACTCAAGCAATTAAAAGAAGAGGCATAAGTTATTTCAAATTTTTTGCAAGTTACAAGAATGCAAAATAGCTCTCTTTGCTTGAGTACCCCATATGGGGTCAATCACAAATCACATCACTCCACAAGACATATCCCAATAGATCTACTAAGTGTTTGAAATCGAGTAGCATCTAAGGGTTTAGTAAATAAGTCCGCAAGTTGACCATTAGTACCTACATGTTCAAGTACTATGCATTTATTTTCAACAAGCTCTCTAATGAAATGATGACGGATGTCAATATGCTTAGTCCTAGAGTGTTGTACCAGATTCTTGGAAATATTAATAGCACTCATGTTATCACAAAAGAGGGTTAGAGTACCTTGGTTGAATCAATAGTCGACTAGCATTTGCTTCATCCATAGGAGTTGTGTGCATCCACTCCCCGCGGCTATGTACTCGGCCTCCGCCGTGGACAAGGAAATCAAGTTTTGCTTCTTGCAAAACCAAGACACCAAGTTGTTGCCTAGGAAGAAGCAACCGCCCGATGTGCTTTTCCTATCATCACAATTTCTTGCTCAATCTGCATCACTAAAGCCTACAAGACAAGCATTAGTGTCAAAAGAGTACCAAATCCATAGTTGGAAGTCCCATTCACATAGCGAATGATTCTCTTAATGGAAGAGAGATGGGACTCCTTGGGACCCGCTTGGTACCTAGCACACACACCTATACTAAAAGATATATCGGGCCTACTTGCAGTCAAGTAAAGCAAGCTACCTATCATGCCACGATATAGAGTTTGATCCACACTTTTACCACTAGCATCCTTGCTTAGCTTCAAAGTGATACTCATGGGTGTATCACAATGTTTGGCATTTTCTAGACCAAACTTCTTCACTAGGTTCTTAGCATATTTGGCTTGGGTTATGAAAATCCCATCATTCATTTGCCTAATTTGCAAACCTAGGAAGTAACTAAGCTCACCAACAAGACTCATCTCAAATTCAAGAGACATTGCATCAACAAATTGTTGGACCTTGATGTTGTTAGTGGAGCCAAACACTATATCATCAACATAGATTTGAGCTATAAAGAGCTCATCATGTTCTTTCTTGATGAATAGAGTCTTGTCAACACTACCCTTTGTGTAGTTATTGTTAACAAGAAATTGAGTGAGGCGCTCATACCAAGCCTCGGTGCTTGTTTCAACCCATATAGAGCCTTTTTGAGGCGATAGACATGGTTGGGGTGGTGAGCATCCACAAACCCCTTGGGTTGTTCAACAAACACTTCCTCATGCAAGAAGCCATTGTGGAAGGCACTCTTGACGTCCATTTGATGCAATTTGAACTTGTGAACACAAGAAATGGACAAGAGAAGCCTAATAGACTCTAAACGGGCAACAGGAGCAAATGTCTCCTCAAAGTCGATACCCTCAATTTGAGAGTACCCTTGTGCTACAAGTCTAGCCTTGTTCCGCACTATGTTGCCATCCTCATCGGATTTGTTCCTATATATCCACTTAGTGCCTATAACATGTGTGTTTTTAGGCCTAGGAACTAGAGTCCAAACCTCATTCATTTCGAATTGGTTTAGCTCTTCTTGCATGGCAAGAACCCAAAATTCATCATTCAAGGCTTCATCAACCGTTTTGGGTTCAATTTGAGAGGTGTAGCATGTAAAGCTAATGAGATTAGCGATTTGATGCCTAGTCCTTACACCCTCATTCACATCTCCAATAACATCCTCTTTGTTATGGACTCTTCTTACCCATGGAGCGGGTTCATTAGAGTCCACAAGAGGAACTCTATTAAGAGGTTGAGTGGCCTCTTTATCAAGGTTGAATGTCCCAACATTAGGAGTCTCCATAACCTTCTCCAAGGGAGAGTCATCATCTAAACTAACCTCCTCCTCATGGTCATTAGACTTGAGCCTTGTATCATCAATGACAACATTGGATGATTCCATGACGGTTCGAGTCTTCAAGTTGAAAACTCTATAGGCTCTACTATTCAAGGCATAGCCAATAAAGATACCCTCATCACTCTTAGCATCAAATTTGCCAAGTTGATCACGGTCATTTAAAATGTAGCATTTGCTTCCAAATATGTGGAAGTAGCTAACATTTGGTTTCCTACCCTTCCATAACTCATAGAAGGTTTGTCTAGTATCGGGCCTTAGGAACACTCTATTTCCTATATAGCAAGCTGTATTGACGGCTTCGGCCCATAGGTTCCTAGGGACATTGTTGCTAAGCAACATCACACGGGCCATCTCTTGAAGGACCATATTCTTCCTCTCAATAACTCTATTTTGTTGAGGTGTCCTAGGAGCCGAAAACTCTTGGGAGATGCCTACACCATCACAAAAGGTTTCAAAAGAAGCATTCTCAAATTCCCTCCCATGGTCACTTCTAATCTGTTTTATGCTTTTAATGTTTGAGTTCATCTCATTTTGAATTTTGTTACAAAGCATTTTAAACTTGTCAAAAGTCTCGGATTTTTCACTAAGAAAATATGTCCATGTGAACCTAGAGAAATCATCTACACAAACAAAAATGTATCTCTTTCCACCTAAACTCTCGGTTTGCATAGGACCCATAAGATCCATGTGGAGGAGCTTTAGGGGCTTCTTGGTGGAGAGATACTTGCCCTTTTTGTGCATGGCTTTGGTTTGTTTTCCTTGTTGGCAAGGTCCACAAACACCATTGGCTTTCTTCCCAAGCTTGGGAAGGCCACACACACAATTGAACTGGCCTAGGATTCGTAAATCCCGAAAGTTCATGTGGCCAAGTCTTTCATGCCACAACTCAACTTGCTCATCCAAGGACACATTGTTTGAGACTATTCTAGCTTCAAGACAATAGCAATTGTCGCTAGATCTCATACCTTTCAACAAGGTTTGTCCATTGGGCAATAGGATAGAGCAATCATTTTTAGAAAATAAGACGGAAAGTCCTTCATCACTTAGATGTGAAATGCTTATCAAATTAGCTTTTAGGCCATCAACAAATAAAGCATTGGACAAGGAAGGTAATCCGGGAATGGAAATGGTTCCTTTCCTTCTTACTTTTTTCTTGGACCCATCACCAAAGGTGACACTTCCACCTTCCTCCATGACAAGAGTCTCGAAGAAACTCTTATTTCCCGTCATGTGCCTAGAGCACCCACTATCTAAATACCAAAAATTAGAAGAATTTGCCATTAAGGCAATTTGAGCAACATGGCAAACATTTTCATTCTTTCTAATCCACCTAGGTGATACATTTTCTTTCCTAGTGGTTTTTGGTACATGGGATATAGAAGTCCTAGGATCATGCAAATCAATTTTATCATTCCTAGGGACATGCATCATGGCTCTTTTCTTTTTCTTTTCTATCATGCTTCTAGTTTTGCACATTTTAATATACCGAAAGCATCGTGGTCTAATATGACCATCAAAACCACAAAAGTGACATGTAGGAATAAAATAAGGAATCATACCTTGTCCTTGTGCATACATAGGAGCTTTCCCATGTCTTTGTGGTTGAGTGGGTTCAATCCATCTTCGTTGTTGAACCGGTCTTGCTTGCTTCCTTGGATGAGTTTGCATGACAGGAACTTTTCCTTTGTGAGCCATGTGTTGAGGAATGTTGGCTTGAGGTTGTCTTCTTGGAGCCACATTCACTTGTGCACTATGTGAGCATTGTCCTAGATCATTCTTCTTCCTAGGAGTTTGCACCGGTGAAGCTACTTGTTTGCCCAAGCTCTTGACAAACACGGTCTTGTTAGAGGTTGAGATCTCCTTACCATCTTCATACCCAAGACCCCTCTTGTCGTATGGACTCTTTCCATCACCAAGCATGTGGTCAAGCTTCTTGGTGCTAGAAGCCATCCTAGATAATGACTTTTTAGCTTCATCAAGCTCCCTCTTCAAACCTTCTTCACTCCTCTTAGATAAGACTAACTCATCTCTTAGCTTATCTTCATTCTTTGTGGACCTCACTACTTCTTCACTTAATTGGTCAACTTGTGATGAAAGCTCTAGGTTTTCTTCTTTTAATCTTCTAATTTCCCTATTGTTTTTTAACCTAGAACTCTCAAATTTCTCCATGTAGTTTTTGAGATCCATCCTATCCACATTACCATTTGTGGATTGTGATGAAGAGCAATCATCACATGAGTCAATTTCCACTTGACTCTCATTCTCATCTTCACTAGCACTTATGCTCTTGTGAGAAGAGGTAAAGGCTATAAAGTTAGCCATGAGTTCTTCATCATCCAAAGACTCATCTCCTTCATTGGAGTCATCACTCCCACTCCATGTGGCGGCCATCACTTTCCCTTTCCCTTTCTTCTTGTTAACATGATTGGCACAATCGGGGGCAAAGTGTCTTATGCCACCACACTCAAAGCATCAGACCCCTTTCTTCTCTGTCTTTTCTTGCCTAGGCTCAAACTTCTTGAATAGAGTCTTTTTCTTGAAGTCTTGACCCTTGGATCCGAAACCCTTCTTTTCGGACTTGTAGAATTTCTTGAACCTTCTCATCAAAAGAGCCATTTCTTCGTCCGAGTCATCATTCTCCTCCTTCTCAACTTTGGAGGCTTTCAAAGCAATTCCCTTTTGCTTTTTAGGAGGTGTGGAGGTAGGACCTTTCCTAGACTCATAAGCTAGAAGCCTTCCAATCACCTAACTCGGCTTCATATCCTTGTATGTGCTATTCACCTCTAAAGCCGTCACCTTGGATTCAAATCTCTCGGGAAGTGATCTCATAATCTTTTGCTTGATTCTCCTATCTGAGTAAGGATCACCAAGTTGATGACTTTGGTTGACTATGTCCATCAACTTGAACTTGAAATCGTTGAAGCACTCATTCTCCTCCATCTTAAGCATCTCGAATTGAGTTTGGAGGACTTGAAGCTTGGAGTCCTTCACCACTTCGGTTCCCTCATGTGCAATCTCTAGGATGTCCCATGCCTCCTTAGCTATCCTAGTATTTTGAATCAATTTATATTGATTTTCGTCCATTGCAAAAAGGATGGCATGCATCGCCTTCCTATTCCATTTTGATGCCTCAAACTCTTGCGCGTTCCATTGCGCCTTAGGCTTGAGCACATCCTTTCCTCCACCCGTAGGAGTCATCATGGGTGATGTGTAGTCGTCTTCAACAGCCATCCAAGCCCGGTCATGAATTTGACATATGTACGACTCCATTTTGCCTTTCCAAGAGACATAATTCAACCCGGTAAAAAGCGGAGGCCTTGTGCTAGAAGCACCCTCGTTGCCACCACCATTTCCACCGTTTCCACTCATAGTGTTTATGAATGAATGAAATGAATGCAAATGTATGAATGAACACAAATCACACAAAATGCAAAACACACCAAAGAGAGCAAAGGATCACCTAAGTATGTCTAGGAACCCGCTCTGATACCAATTGAAACAAATTAACGGTGTGTAAAATATTATCTAGAGGGGGGGGGGGGGGGGGGGGGGGGTGTGAATAGATTTTAATTAAATTTACCCAATTTTCGTGTAAGGTCAAGATTACGAAAAAAACCCCTAAAAGTCAATAAAATATAACAAGTGTAATATTGTGCGGAAATTAAACAACACTTGATATTTACGTGGAAACCCTCACGGTAAAAACCACGGCCTAGTAAGTAAGCCACACTCGAACCTCGAATCCACTATGAAACAAATAATAGCACGGTGTGTATAAAGCTATCTAGAGGGGGGGTGAATAGATTTTACGCTTTTTACCCAATTTTTCGTGTTAGTCAAAATTACGAAAATGCCCTCAAGATAATATAACCAAGCAATTGTAATATGGTGCGGAAATTAAAACAACACTTGGTTTTTACGTGGAAACCCTCACAGGAAAAACCACGGGCTATGTAAGTAAGCCACACTCGAACCTCGAATCCACTAAATGTGCAAACGATTACAACCTAATCCCGGAAGTAATCACACACCTACCTAATCCCGGTATGAGTGAACCTAGTCCAATTTGCTTGCGTTCTAAGCAACCTAATCCCGGATGCTACACACAAGACTTACTTTCTCTATGAAGAGAATACAACCCTAAGTGAATATATGTAAATATCCAAAATGCAACATAGAGCAAGGGAAACCCTATATGCTTATCTAAGATGATTAATATGCAATTAAGAACAATCCTAGATATCAAAACTAAATGACATGTCAATTAGTTTAGCTAATCAATATTAAGCACAAAACCTAATATGCAAGCACAATATAAAATCTCAAACATACATCATACTCATCTCAATATTGTATCTAAAGCATACAAAATAACAAACAAGTAATTAATTGAGATTGCTAGATAAGAGAAACACAAAACATGTAAGATATTAGTGAAAAGCTTACCAAGCAAAGTATGATGAAGATTCCATGCTAGATGACATCTAGATGATCTAAGATGATGCTAGATGATGATTGATGATCATGAAAAGTGTTTGAGAATCAAGAATGGAGTTCTTGGAATTTTTCTTCTCTTTGAAAAATATCCTAAGTATGAATTCTGAATATGAACTCTCTTAATTGACCTAAAGTCAAAGTGGCATATATATAGGGGGCCAAAACAAAGTGTGGTCGTTTAAGTAAGTTTCAAAGAAACGCGCCAATCGGCGGTTTCAATCGGCGGCCAGGCCGCCGTTAATGACCGCCGAATTGAGCTCGTGAAGAACAGAGCATAAACGGCGGTTAATTCGGCGGTTTCGTGACCGCCGATTCCAACCGCCGAAACAGAACAGAGAGATCAAAATCAACCAGGTATGAACGGCGGTTTCGAACGGCGGTTTCATGCCCGCCGTTTCAACCGCCGAATTAGACTGAGAGATAAATCAATCAGGTCTTGAAACGGCGGTTTCGAACGGCGGTCGTGACCGCCGATCTTAACCGCAGAAATGCTCCAGACCAATCTGGACTGAAACGGCGGTTTCATTCGGCGGCCAGGCCGCCGATCATAACCGCCGATCACCTAGATAGGTGAAAACCAAGGAGAAGCCAAGGGCATTCTCCATAGGCGGTCCTCGCGCTAAACCAAGCACATTCTCGTGCATGCGTGGACGTTTCCGAAAGTTATCGGGAAACGAATTATACAACAACATGACACAATTACACACCATAAAATATAATAAATAAGTGCAAGTGTGAAATGTGACAAATGAAGAGAATGCACACATATGCAATGAATGTTAAGTGTGTGTGTGCAACTAATCTCTTCAAAGAAAAGTAAGCACATAGAAATTTACCTTCGGTGCTTATCAACACGAGGTCTTCAAAAGGGCTTCGAACAACAAGACCGATACTTAGGCTACCCTTACAAAGAACCCCCACATATGGTTTGATCACGAAATAAGCCAATTAAAAACAACGGGAATCCTTACACACTAAATGTGTAACCGATTACAACCTAATCCCGGAAGTAATCACACACTTACCTAATCCCGGTATAAGCGAACCTAGTCCAATTGCTTGTGATTTACGCAACCTAATCTTGGAAGCTACACAAGACTTACTTCTCAATGAAGAGAGTTACAACCTAAGTGAATATATGAAATACTAAAAAATGCAACAAGAGCTAGGTAACCCTACATGCTTATCTAGGATGATGATATATCAAGAAATGCAATCCTAGATATCAAGAGCTAAATGACATGGCAAATAGCTTAGCTAATCAAGGATAATGAAAACCTAGCAAGCTATCACAATACAACTCTCAAACATTCAAAACACTAATCTCTAACTTGTATCTAAGATATATATCAATGACATACAAGTAATAAAAGAGATTGCTTGGGAAGAAAGACACAAAATATGTAAGATATAAGTGAAAAACTTACCAAGCAAAGTGAGATGAAAAATCCATGCAAAAAGATATCTAGATGATCAAGAAAGATGCTAGATGATGTTTGATGGTCATGGAATGATGTTTGAGTAAAGAAAGGTGAGTTCTTGGTGAAATTTTTCTCTTGGAAAAATATGCTAAGTAAAAAATGGCTCTTGAACTCTTGAAAAACGACCTAGGATGAAAGCCACATATATATATGAGATCCAAGTAAAGTGGTGCCGTTTTGAATAAAACGTTTCAGCTTCTCACTGACGTACTGCCGCGGTTGATCAACCGCGGCACTATAACTGCGGCACAGCAAAATTATTGCTGTGGCTCGACTGCCGCGGTTGGTCAGACCGCGGCAGAGACAATACATCTCTGTCGCTTAAGTGCCGCGGTACGTCCATGACAACGGCAACCGCGGCAGAGAAGGGCAGAGCCTTCTCAGCGACACCTCTCATAGAAAACATATGCAATTGTGCAAGGGTCAAAAGAAATGCATCCTAAGCCTAACATGATATGACATTAATCACAAGATGCAAATAAACACATACAAGAAGAGAGAATAAATAATCAATAATGCACACAAAATATAACCACAACATTCAAGAAGAATTATGCAAGTGTTGTGTGTGTGTGCAGCTATATCTCTTCAAAGCAAAGCAAGCACAAGAAATATACCTTTGGTGCTTCTCCTCTTGAGGTCTTGAGAGCCTAATCTACCCTTACAAAAACCACAATTGTGGTTTGTCTACGAAATAAGCCAATCAAAGAAAAGGAAACCTTACAACTGTATAATATTCTCTGCTAGCATGAGACTACTATTTCAACAAGCAAGGGATTCATGTAAAAGCTCATAAAAATTTTGCTTCGACCTTTCCATATCAAGTATGACCTACTTTCCATATCAAGTTAGGAGAGGTTCAACCCAAACACGACCCATTTACTTCACAAATTTAACGTTCTGATCCAATAATGACCTAAACCCAACAAAACCCAACCCGAACTCGCAATTATCGTGTCGTGGCCCATATTGTCACCCCTACAACTGTTAACTTTGATATTTCAAAGGGTAATATCGTATTTTTAACATTTACCCTTATTTTAATAAAACCAGAAATTAAAAAATCAAAAAATAAAACTAAAAAGAAGATGGATCTCAATCATCCATTACATAGATGTATGGTGGAGATTCATTCAATAAAAATAATAATGATTTGTTTTCTAAAAAAATTGAATTTTAAAAACTTGATCTCCACTATCCATCTGAAGAGATTGACGGTGGAGATTTATTAATTTTTTTAAAAATATATAAAAAAAAAAGAGGTGGAGATTGATCTCCACCGTCCATCTCAATGGATGGATGGTAGAGTTCTAATTGGATCTCCATCGATCTAGATGATCTCATGGAGATCCATCATGAGATCCATCGATGTATCTTCATCGGTGGAGGCTGTAGAATCTCTTATTGCACGAAATAAGGGAGGCTGTAGCCGCCTCCGTTTGCGACCAATGAGCCTTCCCGTTGCCAGAATCTCTTGTTTCTATTTATAGACCCTACATGCATTTGTTTCCGTTAAAAAAAAAAAAACTGTAATTGTCTTGGGTTTAAAATAATTGAAACAGAATTAAAAAACCTTATTAAAGTCAGACTAGCCCAGACCTCAAATGGATCTAGGTCATCAAGACAAGCCCAAGAACCTCAAGACCCAAAGCCCATCATCACTTCAATAGGTTTATATGCTAGACCCAGTTGGGAGGCCTATTGTTCATTGGGTGGGTATGACTTTACTAGTTATAAAGCATTTTAATCCCTTTTCTTCTTTCGATGTGGGATTTGCCTCATACAGTTTTTGTATAAAAATTTTCCACCATGTGCAATGAGTGATATTTACATAATTCAATTCAGTTTTGTTTTTTGTGTTATTTTTATGATAAACATTTATTTATCCATTTGAAAGTGTAAATGTTATTTGGTTCATTTAATAGAATTCTATTAGTTTAATACATAGATTGATCTCAACCGTTGGTTTGTTTAAACTAATGTACATGGTTTGTCCCTAGTTGCAATCAATGATTACCATCAATCTTAATAAAATTTAAATATCAACCAGCCTACAAAATTTGCATGGAAAAACATAAGAGATGCATAGAAAAACATAAGAGATGTCAATTAGCTTGTATCTCAATTGGCCAATGTTATTAAAATATAAATAACAATCAGAAACCAGTGCATGCATGCACAACAAAATCTCTTCACTCCTTCTAGTTCTAGCTGGAAGCCTTACCATTAATGAGTAATGATTATTGTCAACTTTGATAGCCATCCATGTACCCCATCTCTCCATCCTCATCCATAAACTCTAAACTAGAAGCCATAAATCCTTCAATTTTTGGAAAGCCCTAAATTCTTCACATATTTGAAGCCCTAAATCAATGTCCTCCTTAATTCATATGTACACACCAAATGCCTAAATTCGTCAATTTCATATATCAATATGTTTTTAAATTTTAAATACCAATCAACATTTTTAAAATAAAATAACAACATGCTAGTATATTTTCCAATTCAAATGACAATAGTCCCACACCACGCATGGCCCATTGCATTTACATAATTCAAATCAGCTTTGTTTTTTCTGCTATTTTCACGATAAAAAATGTATTTATTCGTTGGAAAGTTTAAACATGAATTGGTTTCTCTAATTTAATTATAAAGGCTTAATACAGAGACTGATCTCGGTTGTTGGTTTGTTTAAACTAATGTTTATGGCTTGGCCCAACTGTAATCAATAATTACCATCAATCTTATTAAATTCTAAATATCAGCTAGCCTACAAAACTTGCATGGAAAAACTTAAGAGATATCAATAAGTTATTATCGCAATTGGCTAATCTTATTAAAATATTAGCTCGGGTTGTGGCAAGGATTATTTCTCCTTAGTAGTTCAGATTCATTCAAGACCGACATATCGAGGATTGTATTGCTTTGGCTTCTGACTATGTGAACGTGTTGCGGAAGAAGTGCTATGGGGGTAATTTGTCCATGAAGATTGATATCTGCAAGGCTTTTGACACCTTAGATTGGTCTTTCCTTTGCAGAGTGCTTTAGGCTTTTGAGTTTTCTTCAGTTTTGTGAATTGGATAGATGACATTCTTCGTTCAACTAAGCTTTCAGTTTTTTTGAATGGGGTCCCAAAGGGTTATTTCCGTTGCTCTAGAGGGGTTCTTCAAGGAGATCTGCTCTCTTCACTTTTGTTTAGTATTGATGAGGACTTCCTTATCATATTATTGACGAAGATGGTGGGTTCTTCTCAGATTCTGCTGATTTCTTCCCCAAGGGATTTTTTGGCACCAACTCATTTGCTATATGCAGATAATGTTTTGATATTTTGCAAAGACACTCAAAAGAATCTAAAGAATATCATAGGTGCTTTTATGGGTTATGGTGATATTTCAGGTCAGTTGGTTAATTAGGTAAGTCCTCTATTTATTTCAGATCTTTTGTCTCCTCTTATCGGATTGGTAGTTTTCAGTCTCTGATTGGTATGCAGATTGGGTAGCTTCCATTCTCTTATTTGGGAGTTCCTTTGTTTTGGGGTAAGCCTCGAAAGACGGTGTTATGGCCTATTGTGGATAAGATACTCTTGTCTAAATTCGCTAAATGGAAAGACAAGTCCCTTTCTCTGGCCGGTCGTGCTACTCTAATCAGGTCGGTCATCACTGGTTCATTTGTGCACTCTTTCATGATTTACAAGTGGCCTTCTTCTTTATTGTTGCTGATTAACCGCAAGTCGAGGAACTTTTTGTGGACTGGTTCTTGTGAGGAGACTAAGTTGATTCAGGTTGCTTGGGACTGTTTTTGTAGGCCTTACTCTCATGGTGGTCTTGGTCTGAAAGATCTTGGGTTACTGAATGACTCGCTGTTGTGGAAGTTCACTTAGAATTTATGACCTTTGATGGTTTTACTTTCTCATTTTTTCGGGAGAGGTTTCTTAGACAGCTGTAGAAGCCTCAAGGAGGGTATGTCACCTCCTTGATTTGGTCTTCCCTTCTTAAGGAAGCTATTTAGTTAATTGGTGAGAACTCTCAGCGGGACTTTTGGTGTGATAATTGGCTGGCGGTTCCCATTTTGGAGTTTTTAGGGATTCCAAATTATTTAGCTAATCTACTCCGGGTGAGGGTCTCAGATTTTATCTAGGAGGGTAGATGGGTGCTTGACGATTGTTTCCGAGCGTGCTTCCTGGATCTGTGTTTTTAGATTGATCGGATTAGGATTTCTTCTGTTGTGGATTCTCTGGTTTAGGTTAATTCTCAGGATGGTCGTGTTTCTTGCAAGGCTACTTATTCTCAGTTTTTCCATGACATTCCTCAGGTTGTTTGGTGGAGATATGTTCGGTCCTGTTTTATTCCCCCATCTCGCTCAGCTTTGACCTGGCATCTTATGTTGAACAAGATTTCTACTGAGGATCACCTTTGCAGGTCTGGGTTCTAGTTGGTTTCTCATTGCAATATTTGTGGGGTTAGTAGTTAATCGGCAAATCATCTTTTTCTTTATTGTTCCCTGGTGGTTGCTCTTTGAGAGGCTGTTTTCTCGACTTTCTAGGGACGTGTCTCTGTAGAAATTTGGAAATCCTTCTTCTTGTAGGCCATGTCGGTTTCCTTTAGTGAGCAGGTTAGGATTTTATGGAAGGTGGCTATCCATGCAATGATTTGAGGGTGTGGATTGCCTGTAATCTGTGGATCTTTGAAGAGAAGTTGGCGGAATGTAGATCTATCCTTTTTCTAGTTTGACGTGTGGTTTCAGAGGCTAATCGCCTAGTGATTTGTTGTATGCGTAATTGTATGGACGACCATTTGATTCTTCATTGATTTGGTCTTTGGGATCGCTCTTCTAAAGCCCCGGTGATCAAGAGTGTGGTTTGGTTGCCTTCGGTTCCTGGTTGGATCAAACTGAATACAAATGGTGCTGCTATGGGCTCTCTGAGAGTTGGTGGTTGTGGTGGTATCTTTCGGAACTATAGAGCCTTTGTGAAGGGTTGATTTTCTATTCCTCATGGTCAGGTTTTCGTGTTGTAGGCCGAGCTTCTGGCGGCCTCGTTGGCCATTAATTTTGCTTAACAGTATAGGTGGCATCGAATCTGTCTTGAGAGCGACTCTTCTTATCTGGTTCAGCTTCTTTCTTCTCGTTCTGAGATGTTTCCTTGAAAGGTTCGTTAGGCGTGGCAGCGCTACATCTTCCAAATCTCGCAGATGGATTTTCGGGGAGTGTAATTAGGTTGCAAATGCGCTCTCTAAGCATGCTTTGGAGCTTCAGGCTGATTCTTGGTGGTTCTCCACCCTGCCATTCTGTTCTTTAGTTTGTAATGACTGCATGGGCTGGGAGTCTTTTCCTTTTTCTTGATTCTTTATTTTTATTTTTGGTGTGGCCTATGTGCCTCTTTTTGTTTGGGGTTGTTTTCCCCCTGGTTCTTTGTGCTTTGTTGCTTTTTGTCACTCTTTACTTTTCTTTTATCTTTATATATATGGATACTGTTTAAAGGTTTTTCAGCATATAATCGCTTATGATACTTTTTTCCCTTAGGTCAATCCAATTTTATTAAATGTAAACCAACCACCCTAAACTCTACACTCCTTCTAACCATCCAACCATGCACAACATTAATGATTAATGATTAATGATTACTGTCCACTTATATATCCATCCATATACTCCATCTCTCCTTCCCAATCTCTACAATCTAAACCAAAAGCCCTAAATCCTTCAGATTTTCTAAATCAATAAATGATCGAACCAAAATTGGTACGATTTTGGGCCTTTACTCCCATCTCTTTATGCTTGATTCTCGTGCATTTCCCCGTATTTAATGTCGTTAAATCGAGTGTTTCAGGTTTATTTAGGCCTTAAGGGCATTTGTGAAGAAGAAGAGGGGTTTAGTGCAAAAAGGAGAACAAGGTGGTGAAACAGGGCATTGTCGCCCTTTTGATGTAGCCATTGTTGCTGTGGCGACAGGGAGGTGTAAATCAAGTAAATTGTCGCCACGAGATGTCGCTCCGAGTATAAAAGGCGACATAGAAGAAGCAAAGCGTTGTCACGAGTGTCGCAATGGCGACAATGTAGGAATTCTAGCGTTGACATTCCAATATTGGACATTGTCGCTATGGCGACACAACAGCAACAAAGTGGAGAAACGATCAAGTGTGAGTGTCGTCCCCAAATGTCGCCATGGACGAAATTGTGACAACTCATAGTGACACTTCCAGCGTTGGAATTTCAACCATTCAAGAGGGGTATTCTTGTCCTTTCATGCCCATTTCATGACCTAATTCCAATACCCTATAAATACATCATAGCTTTTCCTTTGAAACAACTCTTGACAATCAAAAAACCTCCTTTCTTCCACCATTCCTAATCCCACCATCTCTCCTCTCCAATAAACAACTAGATTACTCCACCTAAATCACTCATCTCTTCCCATCTTCTCCACCCCTTTCCTTTCTCACTTTCCATTTGACTCCACCTATCTAGACATATCCTCAACACCCAATCTTTACACAAGATTCAAGAAAGGAAGCTCAAGGAAGGATCAAGCCTACAAGAGAGACCTAAGGGTGATTTCTCTACATTTTACTTCCTTTTTCTTGTTTATTATTATGTGTAATTAAACCCCCATTTTAGGGGGATGATTTGAGAGACTTTTGGACATTGAGTATTTATTAAAGCTTTGAATATTATGTTTGCATGATTATAGTTCTATTTACTTTTTAATTAGATCTTGCACTTATATGATTAAATGAGTTATTGACACACTTATTGATTACAATATGTTGTAGGATTTATTTGTGATAAAATTGATTGAGTTATTGACACACTTGATTGATTGTAGCACATAGTGAATAGGTTAGGTTGTTGGTGGGGATATCACCCCGATTGCCTAGGCCATTCGATCATCACTAACCGATCCCACCTTGACCCCTTTTTCCTTAATCGGTTAGGCATTTTGGTGGGAAGTTGTTTAGGGTTCGTAGTGACGGCCTAAACAACACTTCTAAATGAGATCGGTCCTTGATTGTGTAGATTACACATTAATGAAGCCATATATGAATTTCTCAATAGTCCATAGTTACTCTATCATCTCCTTAGAATTCCTATTAATTGCTTAATCTATTTTCTTATCTAGGTTGTTTGTATTTGATTCCTATCTCCATTCATTTTCTCTTTATATTCTTGTAATTTAATTTACATGCATTGTTTGGTGGTTTCTCAAACCACACACTATCCCACTTACCATGATTTATTTTCTTGCACCTAGTTTAGACTAACTTAGATTAGATAGCAAATCGATTAATCTAACCTAATTCCTATGGAACGAATCTTAAGCTTCCCGCTTTACTAGTTTTCAAAACTTAAGTATATTGCATAAGAATTTATTTATAAACATCTTTTGATAATTCGCAATTTGGTAATGACACAAAAAGTGAGTCATCACTAAATTATTCATATTTTGGAAGCCCTAAAACAATGTCCTCTAGTGAAGAAATCTGAGTTGATTGAAAAACTTGGTGTAGCTCTAGAAAGTTCCGGAATGTTGTGGGCAATTTGATAGGAAAAACAAAGAGAATGTGTGGAGGATATAAGATTTGGGGTTGGAAATATATAAATGTGTCTAAACAACCCTAGGGTGGGGGTAGGGGTGGGGTGTGTGAATGAATTGTTAATCCAATTGGTTACCAAATTTTCGGATTAGTCAATATAAGAAAAATTAATCCAATACAATAAAAAACAATCAATGTAATTAAAGTGTGGAAAACAATAAAAACACGTTGATTTGTTTTATGTGAGAAAACCCTCCAATTGGGTAAAACCTCACGGGCTAGACACCTAGTCACTCCGGTCCTCAAATCCACTATATGTAATGATGTTTACAACCTAGGTTGACCTCTAGTCACACAATTCTCGGAACGTAACACACCACTACTACCCACAGGCCTTTTATAATGATTCTAGACCAATTGCTTGTGTATTAAACCACTTATCCACAAGACTTAACTCTTAATAAAGAGATAAACAACCTATGTGAATATACAATATCCAAAATGTAATTAATGCTATGCTACACTAAATGCTTATCTACATATTAAATGATGGCAATAAAAGCAATCATAGATATCAATATGTTTATATGAAAGCTCACAAAGGCCTAACTAGATAAAGATGTGAGAATCTAAAATCTAGTCATTAAACAAAAGCCAATCAACAAGAGTTGTCATTAAACATGGAAAGGACAATAAATGCAATTAATGTGTCCTAATCAACAATGTCTAAATGTAAGGCATATACACTTAGCTAGAGGGCATAAACTGTAGGGAAAAAAATGATTGCATGCAGCGGAAGTGAGAATAAAATAGGTTTAGTATATTTAAAAAAAATTTCCTTTTAAGAGAAGAACCTTAACCCTTGATTAATAAATATATAACAAAAGATATCGTACCTTTGTCGTGTGATCCGATTGACGTTGCGTCGATGGTAATCTGTAAGATCTTCCAATCCAATCACGAATTGTAAACCTGAGAATGGATAACAAAACTTTTTCTTTTTCGTTAGTCACTAAACCTCCAAGAGATAACAAAAAACGTCCCGGTCACTTTTGAATTCTCAATCTAATGATCGAAACTCGCGTGAACCTTATTCGAAGTTGTGTACAAAGCCTATTGATGTATAAGCTACTGGTTCACTATCGAAATAAAACGATCTCTTCTCTTTTTCTCTCTTGGCCGAATTCTCACACTAATCTCTAGAGTTGGATTCTATTTTTCAAGTTAAAGAAAAATAACTCTCAAACAAGACTTACGGTTTTTCGAATTCTATATAAAGAATATATATATAATGGCCGAAAGTCACTTGCCAAAAAATATATATATATATATATATATATATGCGCAGGGGCGTACCCAGGAATTTTTATGAGGTTGGGCTAAAACAAAACTGTATATACATATATAAAATAAAAAAAAATGTAATAGTAAGTGAATCTTGACGGTACTAAAAATTTATTAAGCAATTTGATTAAACTTATATTTTATAAATTATAATATAACCCTAAAAATAATAAATTACATTCGTAAAATAAATTAATATAAAAAATAATAAAATATAAATTTAAAATTATGAATAATAAACCTAAAATCTTAACTTTTTAATTAGAAAAAAATAAATTTTAACTTTTTAAAATAAATCGAATCAATATTTAATGGGAAGAGAGTGAATTGGGACGAGAGAGAGAGAGAATTGAGATGGTGAGAGAGATATAAATAGAAATATAGAATATATGTAAGAGAGGGAGAGAGAACGAGAGTATTGGGATTTGGGACTAGTAAGAGATAAAAATAAAATTGATTTTAATTGTTGATGTAACCTGCATAGAAAAAAGAGAATAATTGCTTGCAGACTACTACCTACTCTTAACTCTACCATGCTTGTTAATTAATTAGAATACTATTAAATTAATCTTTTTTTTTTTTTTTTTATAAATGTCTGACCCGGCTATAGCCGGGGTCATCCCTCTCATCGTACGCCCCTGTATATGCTTGAATTCTGATTGCCATATCATATAATATATATATATATATATATATATATATATATATATATATATATAGAGAGAGAGAGAGAGAGAGAGAGAGAGAGAGAGAGAGAGAGAGAGAGAGAGTACCAATTGAACTAGTCTTCTGAATAATATATATATATATATATATCTACGAATTCTCTTGCCATAATAATATATAGTTAATAGGCGAATTCTTCTTGCCATATCTATATTTCTATAGGCGAATTCTTCTTGCTATATATATTTAGGGTTGTCGAATTCTATGATAGGTCATCTAAAAGGTGGCCAAAATCCTCACTATAAGAGGATTTGTGTTTCACCAAAATACCTATCAACTTTAGAATCAAAACCTTAATCCAACTCTTTAGTGTATTTGTGGCTATATCAAAGACTTCATAATCTGACTAGATAAATAAATTTCTTTTATTTATCTACTTACCAAATAAAGTCTTTGATACTTATTATACTACTAACAATAGTATAACACTAAGAAACATATTTCCTAGTCAGAAAAAGATTTTGACTTTTAATTAAATAATTAATCAATCAATTAATTAACTTCCATTTAATTAAATAATAAAATAAAATAATATATTAAGCTAATCCATTAGCCTTGCCGCCCATATACCATACATGGGCCATATATTATTTTCCCATTTTATTTAATCCATTAAACTTTAAATAAAAAGCCCACATGTGAACTATACCCATTCTTACTAAAAGAAACAAACCCACATGTCTTTCATTAATATATTAATATAATTAAACAGCCCATTAAATAAATAATGTGCAAATTATATTCTTAATATATTAAAGAGTAATTGGCACAAATCCCCCCTCGAGTGTATATATATTTGCATGTTGCCCCCTAAACTTTTTTTTTAGGCATGTTGCCCCCTGAACTATCACTTTATTGGCAATCCTTTGGTTTTTTCCCCCCTGAGGGGGCATTTTTACTCTTGTTCTGCCAATAAGTGATAGTTCAGGGGGCAACATGCCTAAAAAAAAAGTTTAGGGGGCAACATGCAAATTTATATACACTCGAGGGGGGATTTGTTCCAATTACTCTATATTAAATACAATCCTAGATGGACACATAATCAGTCCAGTAGAATATATCAAGTGATCCATGCAAGTCAGTGTGGATTGGGGATCTTGGCAGGCTATCTAAATTTAAGCTTCAATAGACATAACATAATCACAATCAACAAATGATTCACTTATGTTCAATCTATTAATTTTAGTTCATTCCACTAAAGAACTAAAATTGCACTCTTAAATAAAGATAGAATAAGTAAATGTTTCTCATTCATACCCTAGACAATCTTATTGAAGATAGTGAATCCTCGTGAAGAATATCAGTAATTGCCAAGAGCTCATAGACCGCCTATAGCTCTCCAAGTTACCATATTTACTTATATGACCACATTTTGAACTTGGATATTTTGACTTGTCTAGAAGCCATGTTTCAATAGACACTATTGAAAACTTAACGTTAAGATTTAATATCCGAAACCTCAAAACATCCATATGATGATATTCTACTCTCATTTAATAAATGGAGCCACGATGTCCATATCTATAAATGATGTCCATATCTATAAATGATGTCCTCTATCGATTAACAAATGATTACCACCAAACTATCGAGGACAGACTATGCTATATAATCGTACTCATTGATAGCTCAAATGATAACACTTGCAACCATAAGTCCATCATTTATCTCAGGATTAAGATAGACTCTCCGATTGTCCTCATAATGAAAAGACTTTTATCTATTGACGGTTCTAATAAAGTATTTCATTGTGATCCTATTCAATGCACTAGATTCTTTTACTCAAAGCCACTTTGATGATTTTAGACTTATCATACCACATTTGATCCCACTCAAATGCTAGCAAAAGAATCTACAACTTTAACAAGATAAAGGTGCCCAACCTTTACCTTAAGTTGTGAACATTATTCAAGACTAACTAAAGAATTGTGTCTACCTCATACATATCCGGATGTACGAACAATTCTTCTATTCTCATAGTCTTTTGACCTTATGATTATTTACTTTTGACAATTATAATAATTAAACTATAAATGCTATAACTCTTGTTAAACCATAAATCACTTTATTAATATGAAAATATTGTCAAAAACTTATTACACTCTTGCTATCGAGCATAATCCTAACAATCTCCCACTTGCGCTATAGCAAGTGTGTCATATCTCTCATTCCAATGTTCTCTAGGTACCCATCAAAACGTTTCTCAGGTAGAGCCTTTGTGAAGGGATCTGCTAGATTTTTTGCTGATGCGATTTTGGTAATCGTCACGTCATCCTTATGCACAATTTCCCTTAAAAGATGATACTTCCTTTCAATGTGTTTTCCTCTCTTATGACTTCTTGGTTATCTCGAATTAGCCACTGCTCCACTGCTGTCACAATAGATAGTGATCTGCTTATTCGCTTTAGGAACCAATTCCAAGTCAACAAAGAATTAGCGGAGCCAAACAACCTCTTTGGCAGATTCGCATGCAGCAACATACTCAGCTTCCATGGTGGAATCAGCAATACAAGATTGCTTGATACTCCTCCATATGACTGCTCCTCCTCCTAGAGTAAACACAGATCCTGATGTGGATTTTCTGGAGTCAGAATCTGACTAGAAATCAGAATCTGTATACCCTACGGGAATCAAATCCCCTCCAGAGTATACAAGTATATTATCTCTCATTCTCATGAGATACTTTAAAATATGTTTGACTGCCATCTAGTGATTAGGTTCAGGTTTCGATTAAAACCTGCTAACTATGCCAGCAACAAAACAAATATCTGGTCTAGTGCAGAGCATTGTGTAAGGATTCCCAAATGTTGATTGACTTATTTTGTGGACAAACCACGTGTTGGGGATTGTATGTAAGGGTAGCTTAAGTGATTCTTTATCAAGCTCAAGACCCTCTCTTGTCCTCAAGGTGACAAGCACTCCAAAGGTATATCCCTAAGTGCTTGATTTGATTTGAAGAGTTTAGTTGCACACATACACACATAATCCATGCATATCTATACTTTGTGTATAACATGTGTTTATATATGTGTGCATTCATGATCATATAACATCTTTTCTTGCATAAGTATTGATTGCATCGTGTAATTATAATGACATATCTTGTTAGACATTAGGATGCATTTTCATTACCCTTTTTACCCTTGCATATTTGGTTGCGGGTCTATAGGGAGTGTGCAATGCGCTGATCCACCTTCCCGCGCAGCACCAGCACATTGCGCTGGTCGTCATGCGCCGGACCAGCGCAACACACCAGTGCAGATCGCCCAGTGGTCTGTCGCTGGTCGTGCGCTGGTCATCCAGCGCATGCACACCAGCGCAACGTGCCAAGTGTTTTGCCGCTGGTGATGCGCCTCTGACCTGCGCTGGTCGACCAACGCACCATGCAAATTTGGTCTATGCGCTGGTCGTGCATTGGTCGTCCAGCGCACAATGCACAAACTGGTGTGATTTTTCAAAACGACCTCACTCTACTAGAGATGCCTATATATATCCTTCTATGTTTTTAGGTCGAATTGATGAGTTCAAAATATTATATATTTTCCTTAGAATATTTTTCAAGTGAAAAATCATCAAAGAACTCTTCTTTAAACACTCAAATACATTCCTTTGTGCATCAAAGATCATCTTGCATCATCCATGCATGGTTTTGCATCATCACAACTTGCTTGGTAAGATTTTGATTAACTTCATCTTATTTTAGTATTTTTACTATCAAGCCATCTCTTTAAATTACTTGTATGTTTTAGATCATATGCTAAATACAAGAATAGAGAATTGATTGTGATGAATTGATTGAGTGTTGTATTGTGATAGCTAATTAGGTTTTTGCTTAATCTTGATTAGCTAAGCTATTTGACATGTCATTTAGCTCTTGATATTTAGGATTGATTTAATTGAATATATCATCATCTTAGATAAGCATCTAAGGTTCCTTAGCCTTGTTTGTTGTTTGAATATCATCATATATTCACATAGGTTGCATAATCTCTTCATTGAGAATTAAGACTTGTGGCTAAGAGTGCTTAGGCCATAAGCAAATTGGACTAGAGCCACTTTTAAAGGCCTGTGTGGTAGAAGTGGGGGGTTATTGACCGGAGTGTTAGACGAGGTCTACATAGGTTGTAAACTCCATTTCAATTAGTGGATTTCGAGGTTCGAGTGTGGCGCACTATACAACCCGTGGTTTTTCCCAGTGGTTGGGTTTCCACATATACATCAAGTGTTATTTAATTCCCGCACCATATTACACTTTGTATTTTTGACTAGTAGGGGCATTTTCGTAAAATTGACTTGCATGCGAAAATTGGGTAATAATAGTTAAAATCTATTCACCCCCCTAGATATATTTATCATACACACCGAGCATTATTTATTTATTTCACATTGCATACATGAGACATCAAACTACCAAGGCATGAATTGCTCTTCATGCTCATTCTTAGGAACTTGTTCCTTAGAAAGTTTGATTCCATGCCTGAAAGCTAACATACCCTTCTTGGAATCTTGCATAGAGAACCTAGACAAGATCTTATATATGTATGAAGCTTGGGATAATGCAATCGTTCTATTCTTTCTATCCCTTATTACTTGGATACCAAGAATATAAGTTGTTTCTCCTAAGTTCTTCATATCAAATTGTTTTGCTAACCATTCTTTTACTGATGTCAATACACCTACATCATTTCCGATGAGTAGTATATTATCAACATAAAGAATGAGGGAAACCATCTTGTCTACTTTAATCCTTTTGTAAACACAAGGTTCGTTAAGGTTCTGAATAAATCCAAAACCTTTAACTGCTTGGTCGAACCTTATGTTCCAGGACCTGGATGCTTGCTTTAATCCATACATGGATTTTTGTAACTTGCATACCTTTTCCACTTGGCCTTTTTCAATGAATCCTTCTGGTTGCACCATATAGATGCTTTCGTCAAGACTTCCGTTAAGGAAATTTGTCTTGATGTCCATTTGCCAAATCTCTAGATCTAGAGATGTTGCAATGGATAAGAGTATCCTAATGGATTTAAGCATGGCCATAGGAGAGAAAGTTTCCTCGTAATAGATACATTCTTTCTGTGTGTAACCTTTAGCTACTAGTATAGCTTTAAAGGTTTCCACATTTCCATCCATACCTCTTTTCCTCTTGTATACCCACTTGCAACCAATGGGTTTTATCCCTTTAGGCAAGTCTACAAGGGACCAGACTTTGTTATTAAACATAGATTTAATCTCAGATTGCATTGCCTTTTGCCAATGACGACAATCAACATCCTCTATTGCTTCCTTATATGTGTAGGGATCATCGTCGTCCGGGAGATTCTCCACTGATTCTCCTAGACCGATGTATCTCTCGGGTTGACTTCTAACCCTCCCATTACAACGAGGAATGGTAGGTTGTTGATTTTGTGATTGTGATGGTGCGGAACTTACAATTGAGCTAGGTTGTGTAACCTCTTGTGTAATTGTATCTCCTGATATCTCATTCAGGACAATTCTACTTTTAGGTACAAAATCATTAATATAGTTCGTTTCCAGAAATTTAGCATTTGTCGAAACAAATACTTTAAGATCTGAAGGACTATAGAAATAATATCCTTTAGTTTCTTTTGGATACCCCACAAATATGCATGTTTCCGAACGGGACTCCATCTTTTCTGTCTTTCCTTTTAACACGTGCGCAGGACAACCAAATATCCTTAAGTGTTGTTGTTAACCGCCAAAAATGGTGGGGGTCAAAAAGAATTTTTCACAAGCTTTGAGAAGAAAGCCGGGATCCAAAGTAGAAGAGAAAAGACACCCGGGTACCCCGCCTGCTAGCTAACAGGCTAAAGTATGAGTATTTACCCACCCCGGAACTAGGTCCAAAGGATAAGGAGGGCTTGGAAGACACAACCATCATGAGATCTTGGTACCCAACTATCCTAGTATCCCGCTATTCTAAACCCCGATATCTGCAAACATCGTTTTAAAAGGAGCACGAGAGACGCGGGGTACCCGGGGTACCCCGACCAGCAAAACACGTGGCATATACATGGCAAGATATATACCAGGATCACGGTAGACCGACCCCGCTGAAACAAGAGGCAGGTAACCCGAAGAAACAGACTACATATAAAAGCATTAAACGCCATCGTTTGATGAGATATTACATGCATTCCCGCCATTCAAGAGTCTCATTCAAAAACAAAGTCAACTCATTCAGTTCTAAAAGGAAAACACTTGATTTCAGGGATCAAGGCCCAACAAATCCGTGAATCGCCAGAGGAAGGATCCGTAAATTGCTAAAACCCTAGACCGAAGTTCTAGGGGTACAGGGCAAGGCACGGACCTATATATTAATCGCATCACCACAGAGAAAGGGATCGAAACCCTAATTCATTTTTTCTACTTATTGACAGGCACGAAAAGCTCCATCTCCATTGTTCTCCTTTAGGCTTTATTTTCTTCCATGCTGTAATATTGATAGTTCAAATACCGAGTTGTAAAGATCGTATTTCAAATCCACATATATATATACATAAACTGCCTTTTGTAAGGAAAAATCGTAGTACACGCAGCGGAAGCGAAACTAAAAAGAGGTTTAGTATATTTTAAAATTTTTCCTTTGATGAACCTTAACCCTTTAAATTAATTAAACATACATATAAAGTAACAAAAAGTAGAATACCTTTTGTCGCGTGATCCGATTGACATTGCGTCGATGGTAATCCGCAAGATCTTCCAATCCAATCACGAACGTGAATCACCTAGGAGCGTGGTCTCCTTTCTCTTTGAATTGTGTACCTGAGGATGGATTAACAAAACTTTTTCTTTTTCGTTAGTCACAACAAATTCCAAGAGGCTACAAAGAATGTTCCAGTCACTTTTGAATTCACAATCGTTAGATCGAAACTCACGTGAACCTTATTCGAAATTGTGCACAAAACCTTTTGATATAAAAGTTACCAGTGCACTATCGAAATAAGAACAAACTTTTCTCTCTTTTCCTCTTGGCCGAATTCTCACACTAGTCTAAGAGTTGAATTTTATTTTTCTCAAGCAAAAGAAAAATAACTCTCAAGTAAGCATTAGGGTTCCCAAATTCTATACCAAGAATAATTATCTATATTGGCTATTTTATAAAAACTGCACGCCTAAAGAAATATATATATATGTCTTGCGCATTATGCATGCATATATATATATATATTGCACATTCAGCTTGCTTTATAAAAAATATATATATATAGTTGACGACTTCAACTTGCCTTATCATATCAATTGCATGAATTCCCTTTCTATTATATATCTAACTTGCACAATATATAATAGTGTATTTCTAATATCTATTCTGCCGCATGCATATATGTATATATATTTCCGCATGCATTCATGCATATATATATATATTGCACATATCCCGCATGCATATATATTATATACAAACCCTAATCCAACTCTTTAGTGTATTTGTGACTATATAAAAGACTTCCTTATTTGACTAGATAAATAAATCCCTTATTTATCTATTTACCAAATAAAGTCTTTTATTTTAATTATACTACCACAATAGTATAACTCTAGGAAATATATTTCCTGATCAGAAAAAGATTTTGATTCTCAATTAAATGATTAACTAATAAATTAATTAATTTCCATTTAATCAATCAATAAAATAAAATAATATTTTAGACTATTATTCTAGTCTTGCCGCCCACACCATATACATGGGCCTAATATTATTTTCTTATTTTATTTAATCCATTAGACTTTAATTAAAAAGCCCACATATGAACAAGACCCATTCTTACTAAAAGAAACAAACTCACATGCCTTTCATTAATATATTAATATAATTGATCAGCCCATATTATATTCTTAATATATTAAATACAATTCTAGATGGACCCATAAATTGGTCCGGTAGAATATATCAAGTGATCCATGCAAGTCCGTGTGGATTGGGGATCTTGGCAGGCTATCTAAATTTAAGCTTCAATAGACATAACCTAATCACAATCAACAAATGATTCACTTAGGTCCAATCTATTAATTTTAACTCATCCCACTAAAGAGCTAAAATTGAACTCTTAAATAAAGATAGAATAAGTAAATATTTCTCATTCGTACCCTAGACAATCTTATTGGAGATGGTGTATCCTCGTGAAGAATATCAGTAATCGCCAAGAGCTCATAGACCGCCTATAGCTCTCCAAGTTACCATATTTACTTATATGACTACATTTTGAACTTGGATATTTTGACTTGTCTAGAAGCCATGTTTCAATAGACACTATTGAAAACTTAACGTTAAGATTTAATATCCAATACCTCAAAACATCCATATGATGATATTTTACTCTCATTTAATAAATGGAGTCATGATGTCCATATCTATAAATGAAGTCCTCTATCGATTAACAAATGAATACCACCAAACTATCGAGGATAGACTATGCTGTATAATCGTACTCATTGATAACTCAAATGATACCACTTGCAACCACAAGTCTATCATTTATCTCAGGATTAAGATAGACTCTCCGATTGTCCTGATAATGAAAAGACTATTATCTATTGACGGTTCTAGACAAAGTATTTCATTGTGATCCAGTTCAATGCACCCAGTGCACTAGATTATTTTACTCGAAGACCCTCCGATGATTTTAGACTCATCATAACACATTTGATCCCACTCAAATGCTAGTAAAAGAATTCTACAACTTTAACAAGATAAAGGTGCCCAACCTTTAACTTAAGTTGTGAACATTATTCAAGACTAACTAAAGAATTGTGTCTACCTCATACATATCCAGATGTACGAACAATTCTTCTTTTCTCATAGTCTTTTGACCTTATGATTATTTACCTTGACAATTATAATTATAAATGCTATAAGATTTTGTTAAATAAACAGAAATCACTTTATAAATATGATAAGATTGTCAATTACAATATTACACTCTTGCTATTGAGCATAATCCTAACAATCTCCCACTTGCACTATAGCAAATGTGTTATATCTCACATTCCCATGTTCTCTAGGTGCCCATCAAAACTCTTTTGTGGTAGAGCCTTTGTGAAGGGATCCGCTAGATTTTCTGCTGACGCGATTTTGGTAATCGTCACGTCACCCTTATGTACAATCTCCCTAAGAAGATGATACTTCCTTTCAATGTGTTTTCCTTTCTTATGACTTCTTGGTTCTCTCGAATTAGCCACTGCTCCACTGTTATTACAGTAGATAGTGATCTGCTTATTCATACTGGGAACCACTTCCAAGTCAATCAGGAATTGGCGGAGCCAAATAGCCTCTTTGACAGCTTCGTATGCAGCAACATACTCAACTTCCATGGTGGAATCAGCAATACAAGATTGCTTGATACTCCTCCATACGACTGATCCTCCTTTAATAGTAAACACAAATCCTGATGTGGATTTTATGGAGTCAAAGTCCGACTGGAAATCAGAATCTGTATACCCAACGGGAATTAAATCCCTTCCTGAGTATACAAGCATATTATCTCTCGTTCTCCTGAGATACTTGAAAATATGCTTGACTGCCATCCAGTGATCAGGGTCAGGTTTCGATTGAAACCTACTAACTATGCCCACAGCAAAACAAATATCTGGTCTAGTGCAGAGCTTTGCATACATGAGACTTCCAACTGCCGAGGCATATGGAATCCTACTCATGAATTGCTCTTCATACTCATTCTTAGGAACTTGCTCCTTAGATTGTTTGATTCCATGTCTGAAAGGTAACATACCTTTCTTGGAATCATGCATGGAAAACCTAGACAAGATTTTGTCTATGTATGAAGCTTGGGATAATGCAATCATTTTATTCTTTCTATCCCTTATTACTTGGATACTTAGAATAAAACTTGCTTCTCCTAAATCCTTTATATCAAATTGTTTTGCTAACCATTCTTTTACTGATGTCAATACACATACATCGTTTCCAATGAGTAGTATATCATCAACATAAAGAATTAGGAAAACCAACTTGCCGCCTTTAATCCTATTGTATACACAAGGTTCGTCAAGATTCTGAATAAATCCAAAAATTTTCACAGCTTGATCGAACCTTATGTTCCAGGATCTGGATGCTTGCTTCAATCCATTTATGGATTTCTGCAACTTGCATACCTTTTCCATTTGGCTATTTTCAATGAATCTTTCTGGTTGCATCATGTAGATGCTTTCGTCAAGACTTCCATTAAGGAAAGCTGTCTTGACGTCCATTTGCCAAATCTCTAGATCTAAAGATGCTGCAATGGATAAGAGTATCCTAATGGATTTAAGCATGGCCACAGGAGAGAAGGTTTCCTCGTAATCGATACCTTCTTTCTGTGTGTAACCTTTAGCTACCAATCTAGCTTTAAAGGTTTCCACCTTTCCATCCATTCCTCTTTTCCTCTTGTATACCCACTTGCACCCAATGGGTTTTATCCCTCTAGGCAAGTCTACAAGAGACCAGACTTTGTTATCGAACATGGATTCAATCTCAGATTGCATTGCCTTTTGCCAATGGCGACTATCAACATCCTCCATTGCTTCCTTATACGTGTAGGGATCATCATCGTCTGGGAGATTCTCCACTGATTCTCCCAGACCGATGTATCTTTCGGGTTGTGTTATAACCCTCCCACTACGACGAATGGTAGGTTGTTGATTTTGTGTTGGATCGGAACTTACAATTGGGTTAGGTTGTGTAACCTCTCGTGGAATTGTATCTCCTGACATCTCATTCAGGACAATTCTACTTCTAGGTACAAAATCATTCATATAGTCATTTTCCAAAAATTTAGCATTTGTCGAAATAAATACTTTAAGATCTGAAGGACTATAGAAATAATATCCTTTAGTTTCTTTTGGATACCCTACAAATATACATGTTTCCGAACGGGACTCCATTTTTTCTGTCTTTCCTTTTAACACATGCGCAGGACAACCAAATATCCTTAAGTGTTGTAAACTAGGCTTGCGCCCAGTCCACAACTCATGCGGTGTTTTAGGAACAGACTTAGATGGTACATCGTTTAGAATGTATATAGCAGTTTGTAAGGCATATCCCCCAAAAGAAATAGGAAGTGTTGAATAACTCAACATAAACCTAACCATATCCAAAAGAGTTCTATTTATCCTTTCTGCTACCCCATTCTGTTGAGGTGTACCTGGTGCAGAAAACTGAGAAACTATCCCATTATCAATAAGATATTGCTGAAACTCACCAGATAGATATTCTCCACCACGATCAGATCTCAAGATTTTTATATGTTTCTCAAGCTGATTTTCCACTTCAGCTTTGAATGCTTTGAACATGTCAAAAGCATCCGACTTATGTCGCATGAGATACATATAACCAAATCTCGAGTAATCATCTATGAAGGTGATGAAGTACTCATATCCACCTCTAGCTTGAATGCTCATAGGTCCACATACATCAGTGTGTATCAATCCTAAACATTCAGTGGCTCTCGCACCTTTGGCAGAGAACGTCCTTTTGGTCATTTTACCTTCCAAACAAGATTCACAAGTTGGTAGATCATCAACCTTTAAGTCATTCAAAGGTCCGTCACATACCAATCTTTTAATCCTATTAAGGTTAATATGACCTAAGTGTAAATGCCAAAGGTAGGTTTCATCAGTTGATAATTTTACTCTTTTATGATTAGGTTCCGTTATTTCTGTGTCTAACGAGTGAGAGATATTTCTATGCAAAAAGTATAGACCGTTTTCCAATGTACCTTGGCAAATAATTTTGTCATTCTTACTAATAATAAAAACTTTATTAAAAGTAACTGAATATCCAAATTTATTTAAACAAGAAACTGAAATTAAATTCCTCTTGAATTGAGGTACATAATAAACGTCTATTAAATCTAAATGCCTTCTAGAATCCAAATAAACTCTAATATCTCCCACTGCACTTGCAGACACTAACGTTCCGTTGCCCAAGCGCAAATTGATTTCATTCTTACTCAGCCTTTTCCTTTCTTGGAACCCCTGCAAGGAATAACAAACATGATTAGTGGCTCCTGAGTCTATGATCCAAGAATCTGTAGAATCAGCCAAAAAACATGTTTCAAGATAATTCACATTACCTTCTTCCTTCTTATTCTGGGACTTTGGGCAATTTCCCTTCCAATGTCCCTTTTCACCACATACATCCGTGTGTATCAATCCTAAACATTTAGTGGCTCTTGCACCTTTGGCCGAGAACGACCTTTTGGTCATCTTACCTTCCAAACAAGATTCACAAGTTGGTAGATCATTGACCTTTAAGTCACTTAAAGGTCCGTCACTTACCTATCTTTTAATCCTATTAAGGTTAATATGACCTAGGCGTAAATGCCATAGGTAGGTTTCATCTATTGATAATTTTACTCTTTTATGATTAGGTTCCGTTAATACTGTGTCTAACGAGTGAGAGATATTTCTATGCAAAAAGAACAGACCGTTTTCCAATGTACCTTTGCAAATAATTTTGTCATTCTTACTAATAATAAAAACTTTATTAAAAGTAACCGAATATCCAAATTTATTTAAACAAGAAACTGAAATTAAATTCCTCTTGAATTGAGGTACATAATAAACGTCTATCAATTTTAAATGCCTACTAGAATCAATATTAACTCTGATATCTCCCACTGCACTTGCAGACACTAACGTTCCGTTGCCCAAACGCAAGTTGATTTCATTTTTATTCAGTCTTTTCCTTTCCTTGAACCCTTGCAAGGAATAACAAACATGGTTAGTGGCTCCAGAGTCTATGATCCAAGGATCTGTATAATCTGCCAAAAAACATGTTTCAAGATAATTAACATTACCTTGTTCCTTCTTGTTCTGAGACTTTGGGCAATTACTTTTTCAATGTCCCTTTTCACCACAAAGAGAGCACTTCCCTTTGATCTTGGTTACTATCTTGGTAGGCCCAAGTTGCTTTTTCTTCTGTTATTTCTTGACCTTCGTACGGGTCTTAACAGTAGCAACTTTACCAACCAAATGAATCTCTTGACTTGTGCCATTAGATTCACAAGTATGAGCAAGTGGCTTAGGAATAGATAGAATAAATTTATATTTTTCAGCTTGCAGCAACAACCCAATTTTCCTTTTCCATGTGACATAATTATTACCAGTTAAAGTTTTATCTTTTAGGATGTTCATAAGTGATGGGGTCATGATTTCTGAATATAAACAAAAATTTATATGAGTAAATAATCATGATAAAGCACTTTTGAATATTTATCTTAATTTAAATAAATAACTCAATCATAAAAATTCAACGGTGATCTAACACCCATAAATGTTACGCCTCCTTTGGGAGTTCGCACCATTTACTAGTTAGACTAGGTCCCACCTAATTGTTAACATAACAACCAGCGTTTTCAATTTTAGGCTTGCAATTTTACTGACAAGAACTCTTAGGAGGATATCAATAAAATTACATTGAATGTGTTACAAAGATATCGACCCTCAATTTTCTCTCACGAAAATCCCTCCTTGGGGAGTAGATCTCGTTTGAGTCAATTGTCTAGTCTATCCTTGTAAGGAAGTATGTTGCTAAATTCCATTCATGGATACCCATTGGGGGGATTACCAATAAACAATAAAGCTCAACTAACCTTGGAGGCCATAGGTGTTACAAAACACCTTCTCCCACTCAATTATTTAAGGCGTGTGATTAAATCCCATAGAATGATTTACCAAGTTATCTAGATGCCAATATAGATACCTAAATCATTCAATGCATGTTCATACCAAAAGAGATATATGAGTGGCACTCCTATTCTATATGACATGTTATCATACAATAACAAATATTGAAATATTTATACAAAAATAAATAGCCACAATTTTGGTCCATCCTAGAAAAGCAAGTAAATTACAATTTGTCAGGAATACAAGATCTTCAAGTGGCCATCAACCATCCGCGCACACCTCGGCTGCCTCCCATAGGCGTGCACACCCCACAACCCCACAAAGGGGCTGCCGTGCGCAGCCCATCATGTGGGCTGGCCATGCGTAGCCCAATCCACTCATAGGGTGCACATGGTGCTCGTTCTAGGTTCCGGTTGCTTCCCATTCTTCATGTCTTCGAATCTTCAATACTCGAACATTTTACAGCAGTATATAAACATATAAAATACTGCAGTATTAATTTTTAATTTTTTTTATTCACTGCAGTACTTATTACAAAAAAAAACTGCACCTAAAATAAATAAAAAAACTGCAGTAAATTATAATACATAAAATACTGCACTATTTATTTACAATAATAAAACAAATAAAGCAACTATCAAGAAGGAATTATGGCGATGATAGACCACCCTTCTTGTTACAATTCCAAAACAAAAATACATTGAAATTCTAGGACCAAAATCGAGCAACAACAATTCACTTTATAACAACATATATAAATCCATACATTCAACATATAATTATATATGAGAATACCTAGAGTGCCATCTCTTTCTAAAACATGCATAATCACAATAAAAAGAAATAGATTCACGTATATATACGTTAATTAATTAAAAGGGTTCAACCTAGGCTCTGATACCAATTGTAGGGAAAAATCGTAGTACACGCAGCGGAAGCGAGACTAAAAAGAGGTTTAGTATATTTTAAAATTTTTCCTTTGATGAACCTTAACCCTTTAAATTAATTAAACATACATATAAAGTAACAAAAAGTAGAATACCTTTTGTCGCGTGATCCGATTGACATTGCGTTGATGGTAATCCGCAAGATCTTCCAATCCAATCACGAACGTGAATCACCTAGGAGCGTGGTCTCCCTTCTCTTTGAATTGTGTACCTGAGGATGGATTAACAAAACTTTTTCTTTTTCGTTAGTCACAACAAATTCCAAGAGGCTACAAAGAATGTTCCGGTCACTTTTGAATTCACAATCGTTAGATCGAAACTCGCGTGAACCTTATTCGAAATTGTGCACAAAATTTGATATAAAAGTTACCAGTGCACTATCGAAATAAGAACAAACTTTTCTCTCTTTTCCTCTTGGCCGAATTCTCACACTAGTCTAAGAGTTGGATTTTATTTTCCTCAAGCAAAAGAAAAATAACTCTCAAGTAAGCATTAGGGTTCCCGAATTCTATACCAATAATATATATCTATATTGGCTATTTTATAAAAACTGCACGCCTAAAGAAATATATATATATGTCTTGCGCATTATGCATGCATATATATATATTGCACATTCAGCTTGCTTTATAAAAAAATATATATATAGTTGACGACTTCAACTTGCCTTATCATATCAATTCAACTTGGTACCTAGCACACACACCCACACTAAAGGAGATATCGGGCCTACTTGCGGTCAAATAAAGCAAGCTACCTATCATGCCACGATATAACGTTTGTTCCACACTTTTACTACTAGCATCCTTGCTTAGCTTCAAAGTGGTACTCATGGGTGTATCACAATGTTTTGCATTCTCTAAACCAAACTTCTTCACTAGGTTTTTGGCATATTTGGCTTGGGTTATGAAAATCCCATCATCTAATTGCCTAATTTGCAAACCTAGGAAGTAACTAAGCTCACCAACAAGACTCATCTCAAATTCATGAGACATGACATCAACAAATTGTTTGACCTTAGTGTTGTTGGTGGAGCCAAATACAATGTCATCAACATAGATTTGAGCTATAAATAACTCATCTTTGTTTCTCTTGATGAACAAGGTCTTGTCAACACTACCTCTTGTGTAGTCATTGTCAACAAGAAATTGAGTGAGGCGCTCATACCAAGCCCTCGGTGCTTGTTTCAACCCATATAGAGCCTTCTTGAGGCGATAGACATGGTTGGGGTGGTGAGCATCCACAAACCCCTTGGGTTGTTCAACAAACACTTCCTCTTGTAAGAAGCCATTGAGGAAGGCACTCTTGACATCTATTTGGTGCAATTTGAACTTGTGCACACAAGAAATGGACAAGAGAAGCGTAATAGACTCTAAACGGGCAACGGGAGCAAATGTCTCCTCAAAGTCGATACCCTCAATTTGAGAGTACCCTTGTGCTACAAGTCTAGCCTTGTTCCGCACTATGTTGCCATCCTCATCGGATTTGTTCCTAAATATCCATTTAGTGCCTATGACATTAGTGGTCTTAGGCCTAGGAACTAGAGTCTAAACCTCATTCCTTTCGAATTGGTTTAGCTCTTCTGGCATGGCAAGAACCCAAAATTCATCATTTAAGGCTTCTTCAACCTTTTTGGGTTCAATTTGAGAGGTGTAGCATGTGTAGCTAATAAGATTAGCTATTTGACGCCTAGTTCTAACACCCTCATTCACATCTCCAATAACATCCTCTTTGTTATGGAGCCTTCTAACCCATGGAGCGGGTTTATTAGAGTCTAAGAGAGGGATTCTAGTAATAGGTTATGTGACTTCATTAATGTCATTGGATGTCCCAACATTGGGAGTCACCACAACCCTCTCCAAAGGAGAGTCATCATCTAAAACTTCCTCCTCCTCATGGTCATTAGACTTAAGCCTTGTATCATCAGTAACAACATTCGATGATTTCATGACGGTTCGTGTCTTCAAGTTGAAAACTCTATAGGCTCTACTATTCAAGGCATAGCCAATAAAGATACCCTCATCACTCTTAGCATCAAACTTGCCAAGTTGATCACGGTCATTTAAAATGTAGCATTTGCTTCCAAAAGTGTGGAAGTAGCTAACATTTGGCCTCTTGCCTTTCCATAACTCATAGGAGGTGTTTCTAGTACCGGGCCTTAGGAAAACACGATTCCCTATATAGCAAGCCGTATTGACGGCTTCAGCCCATAGGTTCCTAGGGACATTGTTGCTAAGCAACATCACACGGGCCATCTCTTGAAGGACCCTATTCTTCCTCTCAACAACTCCATTTTGTTGAGGTGTCCTAGGAGCCGAGAACTCATAGGAGATGCCTAAGCTATTGCAATAGCTTTCAAATGAGGCATTCTCAAATTCCCTCCCATGGTCACTTCTAACCCGTTTAATGCTTTTAATGTTAGAATTCATTTCATTTTGTATTTTAGTACAAAGCATTTTAAACTTATCAAAAGTTTCAGATTTTTCTCTAAGAAAATATGTCCATGTAAATCTAGAGAAATCATCAACACAAACAAAAATGTATCTCTTTCCACCTAAACTCTCGGTTTGCATAGGACCCATGAGATCCATGTGGAGAACCTCTAGAGGCTTCTTGGTAGAGAGATACTTGCCCTTTTTGTGCATGCTTTTAGTTTGTTTTCCTTGTTGGCAAGGTCCACAAATACCATTGGCTTTCTTCCCAAGCTTAGGGAGGCCACGCACACACTCGAACTTTCCAAGGGTTCTTAAATCCCTAAAGTTCATGTGGCCAAGTCTTTCATGCCACAACTCTATTTGCTCATCCATGGACACATTGTTTGAGACTATTCTAGCTTCAAGACAATAGCAATTGACGCTAGATCTTATACCTTTCAATAAGGTTTGTCCATCGGGCTTTAGGATCGAGCAATAATCTTTACAAAACAAGACGGAATATCCTTCATCACTTAGATGTGAAATGCTTATTAAATTGGCTTTCAAGCCATCAACAAATAAAGCATCGGATAAGGAGGGTAATCCGGGAACGGAAATGGTTCCTTTCCCTACAACCTTCTTTTTGGATCCATCACCAAAAGTGACATATCCTCCTTCCTCCATAACAAGAGTCTCGAAGAAACTCTTGTTTCCCGTCATGTGCCTAGAGCACCCACTATCTAAATACCAAAAATTAGAAGAATTTGCCTTTAAGGCTATTTGAGCAACATGGCAAACATTTTCATTCTTTCTAATCCACCTAGAAACAATCTTAGCTTTCTTAGTGGTCTTTGGTACATGGGCTCTAGATGTCCTAGGATCATGCATAATAATATTATCATTCCTAGGAACATGCATCATGGCTCTTTTCTTTTTCTTCTCTATCATGCTTCTAGTTTTGCGCATTTTTATATATCGAAAGCAATGTGGTCTAATATGACCATCAAATTCACAAAAGTGACATATAAGAGTAAAATAAGGAATCATACCTTGTCCTTGTCTTTGTGGATGAAAGGGTTCAATCCTTCTTCGTTGTTGAACCGGTCTAGATTGCTTCCTAGCTTGAGGTTGCATGATAGGTCCCTTTCCTTTGTGAGCCAATTGTGGAGGAATGTTGGCTTGAGGTACCCTAGGGGGTTGAGCTTGAGTTTGCCTTCTTGGCCCCATCTTCACTTGTGCATTTGAACATTGTCCTACTTCTAACTTCTTCCTAGGAATTTGCACATATGAAGTTTCTTCGTTCTTCAAACTCTTGACAAACACGGTCTTGTTAGAGGTTGAGATCTTTTTGCCATCTTCATACCCAAGACCCCTCTTGTCACATGGACTCTTTCCAACACCAAGCATATGGTCAAGCTTCTTGGTGCTAGAATCCATCCTAGTCATAGACTCTCTTACTTCTTCAAGTTCCCTCTTTAGGCTTTCTTCATTCTTCCTAGATAAGACTAACTCCTATCTTAGCTTATCTTCCATCTTCTTGAATTTTTCCACTTGTTCACCTAAGTGGTCATTATGAGATGCAAGCTCAAGATTTTCTTCTCTTAACATCTTGATCTTTCTTGTGCTCTTGATTGCTAACTCATTAAACTCGGCATGATATTTAGCAAGCACCTTTTTCTCCACAAATCCATTTATGGAGTTAGAAGAGGAATCACTTTCTTCTTCACTTAAGTCATTTTCCTCTTGACTCATTTCCTCTCTCTCACTAGCACTTTTGCTTTTATGGGAGGAGGCAAAAGCTAGGAGATTAGCCATGAGCTCTTCATCACTTGAAGACTCATCTCCCTCAATGGAGTCATCACTACTTCCACTCCAAGTGGCGGCCATCACTTTTCCCTTTTTCCTCTCATTGTGATTTGCACATTCGGGGGCAAAGTGACCTATGCCACCACACTCGAAACATCGGACCCCTTTCCTTTCGGTCCTTTCTTGCCTAGGTTCAAACTTCTTGAAAGAGCCATTTTTCTTCAAATCTTGACCTTTTGATCCAAAGCCCTTTCTTCTAAACTTCATAACCTTGTTGAACCTTTTTACAAACAAGGCAAGGTCTTCATCCGAGTCAACCTTCTTTGCCTCCTTTTCATCCTTGGAGGTTTTTAAAGCAATTCCTTTTTGCTTTTTAGTGGGTGTGGAGATAGGCCCTTTCCTAGACTCATAAGCTAGAAGTCTCCCAATCACCTCACTCGGCTTCATATCCTTATATCCACTATTTTCTTCTAAAGCCGTCACCTTCGATTCAAACCTATCGGGTAGAGATCTCATAATCTTTTGCTTGATTCTCCTATCTGAATATGGATCACCAAGTTGATGGCTTTGGTTGACTATATCCATCAACTTGATCTCGAAGTCGTTGAAGCACTCATTCTCCTCCATCTTAAGCATCTCGAATTGAGTTTGGAGGACTTGAAGCTTAGAGTCCTTCACCACTTCGGTTCCCTCATGTGCAATCTCTAGGATGTCCCAAGCCTCCTTAGCTATCCTAGTACTTTGAATCAATTTATATTGATCTTCATCCATAGCACACAAGATGGCATGCATCGCCTTCCTATTCCACTTTGAAGCCTCAAACTCTTGCGCGTTCCATTGCGCCTTAGGCTTCAATACTTCTTCTCCTCCACCATCGGGAGTCATCTTAGGTAGATCATATCCGTCTTCCACCACCATCCATGCACGGTCATGAATTTGGCATATGTAGGATTCCATCTTCCCTTTCCATTGGGAATAGTTCAATCCGGTAAGAAGTGGAGGCCTTATGCTAGAAGCACCTTCGTTGCCACCACCATTTCCACCGTTTCCACTCATAGTGTTTATGAATGAATGAAATGAATGCAAATGTATGAATGATCAAAAATCACACAAAATGCAAAACACACCAAAATAAACAAGGATCACCTATGTATGTCTAGGAACTCGCTCTGATACCAATTGAAACAAATTATAGCACGGTGTGTATAAAACTATCTAGAGGGGGGGTGAATAGATTTTAAGCTTTTTACCCAATTTTTCGTGTTAGTCAAAATTATGAATTTACCCCTAAATAGATAAAGCAATAAATCAAGTATAAAATGCGGAAATTAAATAACACTTGATTTTTACGTGGAAACCCTCACGGGAAAAACCACGGGCTAGTAAATAAGCCACACTCGAACCTCGAATCCACTAAATGTGTAAAACGATTACAACCTAATCCCGGAAGTAATCACACACCTACCTAATCCCGGTATGAGTGAACCTAGTCCAATTTGCTTGCGATCTAAGCAACCTAATCCCGGATGCTACACACAAGACTTACTTTCTCTATGAAGAGAATACAACCCTAAGTGAATATATGAATATCCAAATACAACATAGAGCAAGGGAAACCCTATATGCTTATCTAAGATGATTAATATGCAATTAGAACAATCCTAGATATTAAAAACTAAATGACATGTTCAATCAAATAGTTTAGCTAATCAAGATTAAGCACAAAACCTAATTAGCTATCACAATACAACTTCTCAAACATACATCACACTAATCTCAATCTTGTATCAAAAGATATATGAAAATCATACAAGTAATAAATTGAGATTGCTTGTTAAGAAAAACACAAAATATGTAAGATATTAGTGAAAAGCTTACCAAGCAAAGTATGATGAAGAATCCATGCAAGATGTCATCTAGATGATCAAGGATGATGCTAGATGATGATTGATGATCATGAAAAAGTGTTTGAGTAAACTAAAAACGAGTTCTTTGGAATTTTTCTTCTCTTTGAAAAATATCCTAAGTATAGAATCTGAATATGAACTCTTCTAATTGACCTAAAGTCAAAGTGGCATATATATAGGGGGCCAAAACAAGGTGTGGTCGTTTTGATAAGTTGGCCTCATATTTGCCTTGGGCGCTGTACGTAGAGTGCCTCTTGTACAGCGCTTGTACAGCGCCCCTACTCTGTTCTCACAGGAAAACAGAGTGGCACTGTACGTAGAGCGCTTTGTACAGCGCCTGTACAGCGACTCAACAGCGACCAAATTAAATCGATCAGGTCTGAACATCGCTCAATGGACGCTGTTCGTACAGCGCTTCTGTAGAGCGCTTTTGGGAGCGCCCAATGCAAAAATGCAATCCTTAGTCTAAGCATGACAAGGCAATTGGATATGCAAGATGCAATCAAACTAACATGCAAGAAGAGATGTTAATGAACATTAATGCACAAAAATAAGACACACAACATACAAGTATTAACCATATGCATGATTTATGAGTGTGTGCAACTATCTCTTCAAGACAAGTAAGCACAAAGAAATATACCTTCGGTGCTTATCAATACGAGGTCTTCAAAGGACTTCGAACAATAAACCCGATACCTAGGCTACCCTTACAAAGAACCCCAATATGTGGTTTGTCCACGAAATGAGCCAATCAACAAATGGGAACCTTTCACATTCCTAGCTTCCTCCAATTTGGCCTGGAGAGCCAGATTGGCCTCTTTCAGAGCAATTGCTTGCTGCCCCATGGCCGGGGCGAACTTGAAACCCTGCAAAAAGAAATAAAGAAGATATGAAACAAAAAAGGGAAATCTACATACAGCAAGCTGAAGGGGCTAAATGCATACCTCGGTAAAAAGTGACGCCCCCTTTGACGCTAAGGTATCAATCGGGAGAGAGGACATGGACTGCAAGCCCCCATTAGAGCAAGCAGCAGTGAACTTAGAAATGATTTCCTCCTGATCATGGTTTCGTGACCCCGACCCAGAAGGAAGATCGGCGGAAGAGATAACTTGAGCAGTGTCCCCCTTCCTTTTCTCTGTTCTAGCAGGAAGCTGGGCTGAAGCAGTAAAGGGAGGAGGAAGAGGAGCGACCATTATTGCAGGCGGGATAACGGCTAGCTTGGACATTTTCTTCGAAGCAAGGAACGGTGAAACTTTAGTCTTGGTAGCCCGCGCCAACATCTCGCCTAAAGATGGGCGCGCTGCGATTTTTATCGGAGGGGAGGAAGGTGAAAATGAAGCCGACCCCGCAAGAGCAGGAGGAGGAGTTGACGCAAGTGGCTGGAATATGGAGGCAACTCCAACACCAACTGAAGAAGGAGTAGGAGAACCGACAGGAGAGGAATCCAGACGTATCATTCCTAATAGAAAAGAAGAAGGAATGGGAGTAGCCGAAACTGTCAGAAGAACCATTAGTAAAAAGAAAGAGAGAAAGAATGGAGGAAGGATAAGGGGCAAGGCATACCTGGTTGCGCAAGAGATATCCACAGATACTGCTCCAGCCGGGCACCTTCAAAGGGATCACATGTGGGATACTGCGGGTTGGCATAGTTCCTACTTTGAATCTTCGTAAGGATCTGACTGGATTCTACAGAAAGCTCAGTCATGTTCCACTTATCTTGTGAAGAAAAGCGAATAGGAACCAAGTGTTTGACCCCATCCAGATACACCGACTGTCCCCAATCGCCTTCGATTACGACCCACTCGTCCTTCCATGGCGGGACGAATTTCACATTCGCCCCAGGAACAACGAATTGCAGCTTATTCTTAGGTCTCAGGTAGAATTGACCCCGAGGAGCCATGCTCGTTATTTGAAAAATATAGCGGAAGTCGTCAAAGCTAGGTTCTTTCTCAACACCGTCTTTTTCACACTGCTCCCTCTAGAGCACCAGGAACCCTGTCAGGTTCTTCCAGAATCCTGGCGAAATCTGTAGCGAGGTCGATCCTAAATGGACAAGCAGCCTGCTAATAGAGGGGTGAAGAGGAAACCGAACGCCACACTCAAAGGCGGCCACGTGGAGTAGTAGGCAACCTACAGGGGGACTGTACACATCATACCCCCGGTGAGGAAGGGAAAGACGGATAGCATCCGGGATCCTGTAAACCCTCCGAAGCCAGGCTAAAGTATCGGCAGTGCAGACTGAATCCGGGATTATGCGGCCTTCACCGAAAGGAGGGAGGGGCCCAACAGGAATTCCCAAAGAATCCACAGAAAGAATGTCGCCTGCCTCCTTCCCTTTTTTATCGTCAACACCAGCAACCTCATCTTCGTCCATTATCTGGACCGGATTCTCAGGTTCATTGTGAAAACCCAACCCGATTCGGGGATTCCCCATAGAGAGACGACGTTGGGACGAGATACCATCTCCAGTAATGTCTCCATCACTGTGATCACGCTTCTTTCCCTTGATCGACTGTGAACTCGCTGCTGAATCCTCCTTCTGGCTACCAGGAAGATACGAAAAGACAGAAGGAGAACCTGAGGGGGCAGTCATAGAAGGTGAAGGAACATCCTGAGTTGAGGCAGAAAGCTTTGAGAGAGATGTCATTGTTAAAAAGAAAAGATTCGAAAGAAAGAGAAGATTTCGGTTCGTGATTTCTGAAAGGTAGCATAACAACAAGAGAGGGGGACTATTTATAGGCAGAAGAAGGGTGGTTACCGAAACCTAAAAGGAAACAAGGGTTAATGGCCAAAGACGTGCTCGAGGAAAACACCAAAAAAACCCACGTCAGAAACGGCCAATTTGAATTTATGAAGCAATCGTTATCAGACACGTTGGTTATTATTAAATACCACCGTTTTGAAAGAAGATTTCCCCCTTTGTAATGAAGATAGCCAGACAAGACCTAAACAAACAGACAAGGCGGAAAATCCTTCGAACGGGCCAGGGAATCCTAACTCCAACCCTAGCTAGATGCCGGTGTTTAAGTTAGGGGGGACTTCTTTTAACCGCCAAAAATGGCGAGGGTCAAAAAGAATTTTCCACAAGCTTTGAGAAGAAAGCCGGGATCCAAAGTAGAAGAGAAAAGACGTTGGGTACCCCGCCTGCTAGCTGGCAGGCTAAAGTACGAGCATTTACCCACCCCGGAACCAGGTCCAAAGGATAAGGAGGGCTTGGAAGACACAACCATCATAAGATCTTGGTACCCAACTATCCTGGTATCCCGCTACTCCAAACCCCAATATCTGCAAACATCATTTTAAGAGGAGCACGAGAGACGCGGGGTACCCGGGGTACCCCGACCAGCAAAACACGTGGCATATATATGGCAAGATATATACCAGGATCCCGGTAGACCGACCCCGCTGAAACAAAAGGCGGGTAACCCGAAGAAACAGACTACATATAAAAGCATTAAACACCATCGTTTGATGAGATATTACATGCATTCCCGCCATTCAAGAGTCCCATTCAAAAACAAAGTCAACTCATTCAGTTCTAAAAGGAAAACACTTGATTTCAGGGATCAAGGCCCAACATATCCGTGAATCGCCAAAGGAAGGATCCGTAAATTGCTAAAACCCTAGACCAAAGTTCTAGGGGTACAAGGCAAGGCACAGACCTATATATTAATCGCATCACCACAGAGAAAGGGATCGAAACCCTAATTCATTTTTTCTACTTATCGACAGGCACGAAAAGCTCCATCTCCATCGTTCTCCTTTAGGCTTTATTTTCTTCCATGCTGTAATATTGATAGTTCAGATACCGAGTTGTAAAGATCGTATTTCAAATCCACATATATATATATATATATATACAGAAATTACCTTTCAGCTTTCATACATCCACCGTATAAGAAACTCATCCATCCCATTAATTGTATTCATCATAATATCGGATTCGTGATACCCAGCGGGATACCAGGCTACTAAGTATCTCGTTTGCCCCAGTCAATCCCGATCCGGGTTCGTTACATACATGCAATATCTCGCCTAGCAGATTCCAGTGAACTAGCAGAATATCGGGGTATAGAGTAACCCGCTAGCCCAGGTCTAATTAGATCCGGGTTCATCACATACCGTTAATTCTAAATTGCACCCCGGTGACAATTTTGGGTTAACAGTTGTAAACTAGGCTTTCACCCAGTCCATAACTCATGCGGTGTTTAAGGAGCCGACTTAGATGGTACATCGTTTAGAATGTAAATTGCAGTTTGTAAAGCATATCCCCCAAAAGAAATAGAGAGTGTTGAATAACTCAACATAGAGCTAACCATATCCAAAAGAGTTTTATTTCTCCTTTCTGCTACCCTATTCTGTTGAGGTGCACCTGGTGCAGAAAACTGAGAAACTATCCCATTATCAATAAGATATTGTTGAAACTCACCAGATAGATATTCTCCACCACGATCAGATCTCAAGATTTTTATGTGCTTCTCAAGCTGATTTTCTATTTCAGCTTTGAATGCTTTGAACATGTCAAAAGCATCCGACTTATGTCTCATGAGATACACATAACCAAATCTTGAGTAATCATCTGTGAAAGTGATGAAGTATTCATATCCACCTCTAGCTTGAATGCTCATAGGACCACATACATCAGTGTGTATTAATCCTAAACATTCAGTGGCTCTTGTGTCTTTGGTCGAGAACGACCTTTTGGTCATTTTACCTTCCAAACAAGATTCATAAGTTAGTAGATCATCAACCTTTAAGTCACTTAAAGGTCCATCACTAACCAATCTTTTAATCCTATTAAGGTTAATATGACCTAGGCGCAAATGCCATAGGTTGGTTTCATCTTTTGATAATTTTACTCTTTTATGATTAGGTTCCATTGTTTCTGTGTCTAACAAGTGAGAGATATTTCTATGCAAAAAGAATAAGTCGTTTTCCAATGTACCTTTGCAAACAAATTTGTTATTCTTACTAATAATAAAGTCTTTATTAAAAGTAAACGAATATCCAAATTTATTCAAACAAGATACTAAAATTAAATTTCTCTTGAATTGAGGTACAAAATAAACGTCTATCAAATCTAAATGCCTACTAGAATCTAGATTAAATCTAATATCTCCCACTGCACTGGCAGACACCAACGCTCCGTTGCCTAAACACAAGTTGATTTCATTTTTATTCAGCTGTTTCCTTCCATGGAACCCTTGCAAGGAATAATAAACATGATTAGTGGCTCTAGAGTCTATGATCCAAGAATCTATAGAATCTGCCAGAAAACATGTTTCAAGATAATTAACATTACCTTGTTCCTCCTTGTTCTGAGACTTTGGGCAATTACTTTTCCAATGTCTTTTTTCACCACAAAGGAAGCACTTCCCTTTGATCTTGGTTACTTTCTTGGTAGGCCCAAGTTGCTTTTTCTTCTGTTGTTTCTTGACCTTCTTACAAGTCTTAACAGTAGCAACTTTACCAACCAAATGAATCTCTTGACTTGTGCCATTAGATTCATAAGCAAGTGGCTTAGGAGTAAACAAAATAATTTTATGTTTTTCAGCTTGCAGCAACAACCCAATTTTCCTTTTCCATGTGACATAATTGTTACCAGTTAAAGTTTTATCCTTTTGGAAGTTGATTAGGGATGGGATCATGATTTCTGAATAAAACAAAAATATATGTAAGTAAATAATCATGATAAAGCACTTTCGAATATTTATCTTGAATTAAATAAACAACTCAATCGTAAAAATTCAACGGTGATCCAACACCCATAAATGTTACGCCTCCTTTGGGAGTACGCACCATTTACTAGTTGGACTAGGTCCCACCTAATTGTTAACATAACAACCAGCGTTTTCAATTTTAGTCTTGCGATTTTATTGACAAGAACTCTTGAGAGGATATCAATAAAATCACATTGAGTGTGTTACCAAGATATCGACCTTCAATATTTTCTCTTATGAAAATCCGTCCTTTAGGAGTAGATCTCATTTGAGTCAATTGTCTAGTCTATCCTTATAAGGAAGAGTTAACCCAAAATTGTCACCGGGGTGTAATTTAGAATTAACGATATGTGATGGACCCGGATCTAATTAGACCTGGGCTAGCGGGATACTCTATACCCCGATATTTCATCGGTTCACTGGAATCTGCTAGGTGAGATATTGCATGTATGAAACGGTCCCAGATCGGGATTGACTAGGGCTAGCGAGATACTTAATAGCCTGGTATCCCGTTGGGTATCGTGAGTCCGATATTACGATAAATACAAGTAATGGGATGGACGAGTTTCTTACATGGTGGATATATGAAAGCTGAAAAGCAGTTTATATGTATGTATATATATATGTGGATCTGAAATACAATTTCTTAGAACCCGGTATTCGAACTATCAGTATTACAATATGGAAAAGAAATAAAGCCTGAAGGAGAACGATGGAGCTGGAACTTTTCGTGTCTGTCGATAAGTAGAAAAAGTAAATTAGGGTTTCGATCCCTCTCCTGTGAACCTCTCATTCGTATATATAGGCTCGCTTTCTCTAGCACTCCTAGAACCTCGGTCTAGGGTTTCAGTGATACACGGGTTTTCCTGTGAAGTCTCTCCGAGTTCATTGAGAAAGTCATCCCAAAAGATCAGGTGATTCCTTTTTTCTCGGCTCCAAATCAGTTGATCCCTATTTAAAATAAGATCCTAAAAGGAGGGAATGAATTCCGAGTTGTAGCTTTCATCTTTAAACGGTGACATTTAGTATCCGCTTTAATATGTAGTCTGTTCTTTAGAGTGCCCGCCTCCTGCTTCAACGGGGTCAATCTATCGGGATCCTGGTATATGTCTTGCCACGTGCTTGTCATGTGTTTCGCTGGTCGGGGTATCCCAGGTACCATACGTCTCTCACACTCCTATAAAAGCGATGTTCACGGATATCAGGGTTTCAAGCAGCGGGGTACCAGGATATTCGAGTATCGGGGTACTCGAGGTAGCTGGGTACCAGGATCTCGTGATGGTTGTGTCTTTCAGGGCCTCTCCCTTTACCCTTTGGCTTCCTAGTCCTTTTCTTGGTCCCAGGGATTCTAGACCTGGCCGGGGTGGGTAGAGGCTCCCTTATTTAGCCCATCAGCTAGCAGGCGGGATGTCCGGACATCTTTCCGTTTCTACTTTGGATTCTGACTTTCTTCTCAAGGCTTGTGAAAAATTCTTTTTTGATCCCCGCCATTTTTGGCAGTTAATAGAAGTCCCCCCTGACTTGAACACCGGTATCTTGCTGGGGTTGGAGTTAGGATTCCCGGGTCCGTTTGAAGGATTTTTTCGCCTTGTCTGTCTGCCTAGGTCTCGTCTTGCTGTCTTCGTAATCGAAGGGGGGAAATCTTCCTTTGAAAAGGTGGTATTTAATAATAACCCACATGTCTGATAACGATTGCTTCATAAATTTAAATTGGCCGTTTTCAGCGCAGATTTTTTGGAGTTGTCCTAGAGCACGTCTCTAGCCATTAATCTCTGTTTCCTTTTAGGTTTCGGTAACCGCCCTTCCTCTGCCTATAAACTATCCTCTCTCCCCCTCTTCCGTTGTTATTTTTCTCTTACCTTTCAGAAATCAAGAACCGAAATCTTCTCTTTCTTTTGAATCTTTCCTTTTCAACAATGGCATCTCCCTCTGAGCTTCCTATCTCTACTCAGGATGTTTCTTCACCTTCTATGCCTACTCCCTCAGGTTCTCCTTCTGTCTCTTCATATTTTTTCAGTAGCCAGAAGGAGGATTCAGCAGCGAGTTCACAGTCGATCAAGGGAAAGAAGCGTAATCGTGGTGATGGGGATGTTACTGGACGTGGTATCACGTCCCAGCGTCGCCGCTCTACGAGGAATCCCCAAATAGGGTTAGGTTTTCGTAATGAACCTGAGAATCCAGTCCAGATAACGGATGAAGATAAGGCTGTTGGCGTTGATGACAAAAAAAAAATGAGGCAGGCGACCTTCTTCCGGTGGATTCTTTGGGAATTCTTGTTGGGCCTCTCCCTTCTTTCGGTGAAGGCCGTATAATCCCAGATTCGGTCTATACTACCGATACTTTAACCCGGCTCAAGAGGGTTTACAGGATCCCGGATGCTATTCGTCTTTCCCTTCCTCACTGGGGGTACGATGTGTACTCTCCCCCCGTAGGTTGCCTGCTACTCCACGTGGCCACCTTTGAGTGCGGCGTTCGGCTTCCTCTTCACCCCTCCATTAGCAAGTTGCTTGTTGCTTTAGGACTGGCCCCGCAATAGATTTCGCCAGGATTCTGGAAGAACTTGACAGGGTTTCTAGTACTTTGGAGGGAGCAGTGTGAAAAAGACGATGTCGAGAAGGAACCTAGCTTCAACGATTTTTGCTACATTTTTCAAATAACGAGCATGGCTCCTCGGGGTCAATTCTACCTGAGACCCAAGAATAAGTTGCAATTCGTTGTTCCTAGGGCGAATGTGAAATTCGTCCCGCCCTGGAAGGATGAGTGGGTTGTAGTCGAAGGCGATTGGGGTCAGTCGATGTATCTGAATAGGGTCAAACATTCGGTTCCTATTCGCTTTTCTTCACAAGATAAGTGGAACACGGCTGAGCTTTCTGTAAAATCCAGCCAGATCCTTACGAAGATTCAAAGTAGGAACTATGTCAACCCGCAGTATCCCACATGTGATCCCTTTGAAGGTGCCCGGCTGGAGCCATATCTGCGGATATCTCTTGCGCAACCAAGTATGCCTTGCCTCTCTCTCTTCCTCCCTTCTTTCTCTCTTTCTTCTTACTAATGGTTCCTCTGACAGTTTTGGCTATTCCCCTTCCCTCTTCGTTTCTATCAAGAATGATACGTCTGGATTCCCCTCCTACCAATTCTCATAATCCTTCTTCAGTTGGTGCTGGAGTTGCCTCGATATCCCTGCCACTTGCGTCTACTCCTCCTCCTGCCCTTGCGGGGTCGGCTCTAGTTTCACCTTCTTCCCTTCCGGCAAAGACCGCAGCGCGCCCATTTTTAAGCGAGATGTTGGCGCGGGCTGCCAAGACTAAATTTTCACTGCTCCCTGCTTCGAAGAAAATGTCCAAGCTGGCCGTTGTCCCTCCTACAACAATGGTCGCTCCTCTTCCCCCTTCCTTTAATGCTTCAGCCCAGCTTCCTGCTAGAACGGAGAAAAGAAAGGGTTCCAGTTACTACTTCCGCCGATCTCCCTTCCAGGTCGGGGTCACGAAACCATGATCAGGAGGAAATCATTTCTAAGTTCGCTGTTGCTTGTTCCAATGGGGGCTAGCAGTCCATGTCCTCTCTCCCGATTGATATCTTAGCGTCAAAGGGGGCGTCATTTCTTACCGAGGTATGCATTGGGTCCCTTCAGCTTGTTGTATGCAGATTCCCCTTCTCTAATTCATATCTTCTTTATTTATTTTTTTTGCAGGGTTTCAAATTCGTCTTAGCCATGGGACAGCAAGCGATCGTCCTGAAAGAAGCCAATCTGGCTCTCCAGGTAAAACTGGAGGAGGCTAGGAACAATCTGGCCCGGGCTGAGGAGAGCGTTTCTTCCTTAGTTCAGGAAGCCTCCGATTCTGATGCTGGCAGGGAGACGGCCTTGATGGACCTGAAACGGGTGACTCATGCTTATGACGTGGAAGTCGCCAGATCAAATCACCGCCGTAATGACAGGGAGACCGTTAAAGCGGAGATGACCGTCCTTTTAGACAACCACAGGGCCCTACAGGTTTCTATGAACGCCTTGGAGTTTAAGGTGGATTCCTCCTTCGGGGGTGGGTACTTTACTGCTTCATACGAGGTTGCCAAGGCATTTTCTCCTCCATTTGACTTGCAAAACACTCTTAACTTGGATCGTGATTTGATCATGGCCCGAGCTGCCTAATTTGAAGACCCGGACCAGGGAGGTTCTTTCTATGCAACCATTGCTTCCGAATTTATGGAGAAAGGTACCCGAAGTCCCCTGGTTTCTCCAACTGACTTGTTACGAGATTCCGTGCCCCCGACTGACGAGATGGGTCTTCCCCCTGGAATAGTTATCGCTGGTGTCGAACAAGTTCATGACGCCACTGGTGACGAAGGGGCTGACGAAAAAGGTGGGTCTGGATGAAGACCAACGGCGGAGAAAAACTTAGTTTCCTTTATTGTTTTCCCAACTACATTGATAGTTTTTTTTTTTTTTTTTGTAGCTCGAACATGAGAACTGGGCGTCCCCATTGATTAATTAAAATTCCTTTCCAATATTCAGTGATGTCGTTCTTGGATGATGGTTCCTTGGTTTGTTGAGCTTTCCTAACGAGTATTTTTGTGTAAGTAGAGGGCCTGTCTTAATCTGAAGTCCTTAATCTGGGTGACTTTAATCAGTCTAACGGGATGGGATGTTTTTGCTTGATGCTTTATTAGTAAATCCTGGTTGGCAACCGAGGTTGCCCCAGTATCAGGTCTCTCTTACTGAGATACGGTGATGTAATGAAACGTAGAGTCATGCATCCTGATGGATCGTCTTGATTCCTCTGGCTACCCGTTTGGGTAGTCTACTAAGGTTTACCTTGGTGCTTGATTAATTCTGGAGGTGTTTGGTTAATCCTGGAGGGGGGAATTCCCCGTCCGAGGCTTCAGGAGGTCCATATAGACTCTCCTGGTCTTGGTTAAACAAAATCTGGCAGACGACTACGCCTCTTATGCTCTCAAGCACCAGATTCTTCCTGGAGGGGGGTATTCCCCGACCAAGACAGTAGGAATGCCATGGGGCTCTTCCTGGTCTTGAGGCAAAAAGGATGGTGAAAAACTTCATTTAGGCGTACTTCGGAGAAAACCGTGGAAAGAAAAACTGACTTTATTGATTCTCAAAGTGAGTACAAAGCAAAAAGGAAATCGGGGTATGCGTATCAGAAGTGTACCCTCCGTGACATATTTCTTCCTTTAAGAACTCCTAAGGGTAAAACCTTTTGAGATGATCGGCATTCCAAGTATGATCCACCGGGTAACCATCCATATCTTCTAACTTGTATGCTCCCCTGCTTACCACTACTTTTATCAAGTATGGACCTTCCCAATTACGGGCTAATACCCCGTCTGACCTCTTCCGGGTATTCTGGGTCACTTTCTTGAGGACTAAGTCCCCTTCTTTGAAATTTCGAGTCTTTACCCTCCTATTAAAACATCGGGCTATCTTGTGCTGGTAGGCCGCTACCCGCTCGGCCACCTTATCTTGCTTCTCTTCAAGGAGGTCTAAACTGGCTCTTAACTTCTTCTCATTTTATTCCAACTCAAAACGATGGACCCTAAAAGATGTTAACCGGTGTTCGATGAGCAAGACGGCCTCCGTTCCAAAAGCCAAAGAGTAAGGAGTTTCCCCAGTCGCGGTCATTTTCGTAGTCCGATATGCCCAAAGGACTTTCGGAAGCTCATCAACCTATCCTCCCTTTTTCTGTTGGAGCTTCTTTTTGAGGAGCTTCTTGATAGTCTTGTTAGTGGCCTCGACCAATCCATTAGACTGAGAATGAGCTATTGAGGCTAGGCGTAAATCTATAGCCCTTTCTTCGCAGAAAAACCTAAAGTTGGCATTGTCAAACTGTTTACCAAGATCGGTGATTATAGCCATCGGGGTACCGAATCTACAAATGATATATTCCTTGACGAAGCTCGTGGTATTGGCTTTAGTTATCTGGACCAAGGACTTTGCTTCCACCTATCGAGTGAAGTAGTCTATGGCTACTACCGCGTGCTTGGCCTGGCCTGGCCGGGTGCGGTAAGAAGTGGCCCGATTAGATCCAGCCCCCAGATAGCGAATGGATAAGGTGTGCTGATCGAAGTGAGTTTTTCTAGGGGCAAATGGTGTAGATCCGCAGTTTTCTGGCAAGGCTCGTAGGATTGTGCAAATCTTTTGGCGTCCTGATGGATAGTGGGCCAGTAGTATCCCATTCTGAGAATTTGATACGCCAACCTCTCTCCTGCAACATGATTGCCACAATCTCCTGAATGTACTTCGTTCAATGCCCATTTGGCGTCATCTGGGTGCAAACATCGTAGCAGAGGGAGTGATTTTCCTTTGCGATAAAGGTGTCCCTCTATCAGACAGTACCGGGTTGCAATCCTCTTGAGTTTGCGCGCCTGGTCTGGGCTCTCAGGGTGCACACCGCTTTGCAGGTAATTGGCAATGGGATCCATCCAACAAGGCAGACGAGTGACCGGGTTAATTTCTAGTCCCGGGGTCGTGCTAGGTCGTGGTATCAACTGAAGTGGTATCCCTTTAGGTAATGCCCTTCCTCCTGTGGCCGCTATCTTGGCTAGGACATCTGCTCGGTGATTTTTCTCTCGAGGGATTTGTTCCATCCTCAAGCCCCTAAACTTCGTAGCTGCTTCTTGGACTTTCTGGAGGTACGCTATCATGTTGTCACCTCTTGCTTAATACGTGTCGGATACCTGGTTGATCACCAGCTGGGAGTTGCTCCTTACTACGAGATACTCAACTCCTTGCTCTGTTGCAACCTTCATTCCTGCCAACAGGGCTTCATACTCTGCCTCGTTATTAGTGACTTTGAATTTGAACCTAAAACAGTGGCTGCATTCGATTCGTTCGGGATTGATCAGGATGATCCCGGCCCCATATCTGGCTTGATTTGAAGAGCCGTCCGTATACAGGGTCCAAATCTTACTGTCCGCTGGCCATTCTGGAGGTTTCGGATCCATGTCTGGAATTGTAGAAGGATCCAAGTGACGAACTATGCTAAATTCTGTGATAAAGTCGGCCAGAGCTTGCGCCTTGATTGTTGTCCTAGCCTTGTATCTTATGTTATACTGGGTGAGCTCTAGAGCCAAAAGAACCAACCGGCATAATACATCCGGCCTTTGAAGGAACTGTCTCAAGGGTTGATCTGTTACCACTGCAACGGTGTGAGCTTGAAAATAAGGCCGAAGTTTTCTAGCTGCGGTGACCAATGCAAAGGCCAACTTCTCCAGGATAGTGTAGTTTTTCTCAGATTTTGACAAAGCCCGACTCACATAGTAGATTGGTCTTTGGATTCCATCATTGCACTCCTTTACCAAAGCTCCACTAGTTGCGGTCTCTGACACCACCAGATAAAGTTGTAGTTCTTCCCTGGGGTGGGCTTAACCAATAGAGGTGGACTGGCTAGATACTCTTTCAGGGCCCGGAACACTTGTTCACTTTCGTGATCCCGGTTCATGTTTTTTCCTTGCTTGATGATTTTGAAGAAAGGTAGGCATTTATCTGTGGACCTCGATATGAAGCGGTTCAACGTCGCTACCCGTCCTGTTAGCCCCTAAGCTTGTTGGAGAGTATTTGGAGACCCCAGTTCGATGATGGCCTTGATCTTTTCGGGATTGGCTTCGATCGCTCTCTCATGCACCATGAAGCCAAGGAACTTTCCCGCTGCTACCCCAAAGGCGCATTTAGCTGGATTTAACCTCATCTGATTTTCTCTGATTATTTGGAAAGTCTGTCGTAAGTCTTCGGGGTGTTGATGGGCTACTTGAGATTTGGTGATCATGTCGTCTATATACATCTCCATAGACTTCCCTATCAACGGTTTGAATAATTTGTTTACCAAGCGTTGATACGTGGCTCCTGCATTCTTGAGGCCAAAAGGCATGACTTTGTAACAGTAAAGACCTTGCCCTGTGATGAAGCTGGTCTTATCCTAATTGGCAGGGTGCATCATGATCTGGTTGTATCCTGAGAAGGCATCCATGAAAATTAAGAGTTTGTTCCCTGCGGTAGAATCGATCAACTGGTCGATTTTAGGAAGGGGAAAGCTATCCTTTGGGCATGCCCTGTTGAGATCTATATAATCCACGCACATGCGCCACTTTCCATTGGCCTTGGTTACCATGACCACATTGGCGATCCATTCGGGGTAGTGGGATTCTCTGATGAATTTAGCTTTCAAAAGCTTGTCCACCTCTTCCTGTACCGCGGTGTTCCATTCCATGTTGAAATGTCTTCATTTCTGTTTGACTGGCTTGACTGTGGCGTCCACTGCCAGTCGGTGAACCGCTAGGTTGAGAGGGATTCCCGGTATTTCGACGTGGTTCCAAGCAAAGATGTCGTTGTATTCTTCAAGAAGTTCCACCAATCTTCTCCTGACCTCGCTATCCAGTGCACCTCCTATTTTTACTAACTTAGTTGAGTCATCTTTTCTAATCTGGATTTCTTCTAATTTTTCCGTGGAGTGTCCTCCAGTCCACCCTTTTCCCTCTTCTTTAGTTTCCTCTGGGACCAAATCTGGTATCTCCATTTCTTCTAAGATGTGGAGGTCTGGCTCCGAAGCCCTGTGACTCAGCTCTTGGGCGATACGGGTGTATCACTTAGTTGAAGTGGTGGAGTTGGTAAATGCTGCATGGCAGGTGCAAGCTGTTTACTGATCCCTACTGACTTCCCCTACTTTGGTTCCAACTGGGAACTTCAGGATGTTATGATAAATGGATAGGACTCATTTGATTCTTGACAAGAAAGGTCTTCCGAGGATCGCGTTTTAAGCGGACGGAATGTCCACTACAATGAATTCCGTCACGACGTTCTGCTGAAGGGGGGCCTCTTCAATAATTACTAGAAAGGTGTGCGCTCCTACCGGCATCACGGAGTCTCCTGCAAAACCATATAAGGGTGTCCTGCAACTGTTGTAGCAGGGGTTCTTGAGGTTAAACTTCTTAAACGTTTCTTTAAATAGGATATCTATACTGCTTCTAGTGTCAATCAGGATGCGGCGGACCTGACAGTTAGCAATCTGAGCTGTGATCACCATTGGATCGTCACGGGGTTGTGCTGCACTGTAGGTATCCTCTTCAACAAACACGATCTGAGCAGAATGGGGGAATCACGTAATCTTTTTGACACCCGGAACACATCCCGGCCAGCTGCATGCTTCGAGATCTTCCTTGCATGGTTTTTTCTTGAATTGCTGGAAGCTCCTGTAAAGGTTGGTCCTCCGCTAATGGTATAGCTAGCCTGAACTTGTTGCACCACGGTCTTTGCTGTCGGCCTCGTCGCTGACTGGATCCTTCTAGGTGGGATATTGGTAGCTGGCTTCACCAATCGACGTCTGAGATCTTCAGGATGACTCTGTACTGATAATGACGGTCCGAGTCCGTTAAAAACCGGTACCTGGGTACTTGGTCCTGCTCCTTCGGTCAGTCCAGGTGCTTTAGAGGGGATCCCTTGGGTGATCATCCGAAGGCGGATGCTCTCCACATAGGTTAGAGCATGTTGCTCTATGGGCTCCCAAGTCGCTTCCGGGATCGCGGGGTCCTGTAGTGCTGATCCGGGATTAGGCGGTAGGATCTGGCTTTTGGTTCCTTTCCATTTCCCTTGATTTCGGGTGGAAGAAAGGGAATGGAGCCCCAAGTTGGCGGGTTGCCCTTGGGAGGATTGGTGCCTCATCTTCTGTCTTCTTCTGAGTTAAACTTGAAAGTTTGTTAATGGGGGTTCGTTTCCCATAGACGGCGCCAAAGTGTTAACCCAAAATTGTCACCGGGGTGCAATTTAGAATTAACGATATGTGATGGACCCGGATCTAATTAGACCTGGGCTAGCGGGATACTCTATACCTCGATATTCCGTCGGTTCACTGGAATCTGCTAGGTGAGATATTGCATGTATGAAACGGTCCCGGATCGGGATTGACTAGGGCCAGCGAGATACTTAATAACCTGGTATCCCGCTGGGTATCCTGAGTCCAATATTACGATGAATACAAGTAATGGGATGGACGAGTTTCTTACATGGTGGATATATGAAAGCTGAAAAGCAGTTTATATGTATGTATATATATATGTGTGGATCTGAAATACGATTTCTTACAACCCGGTATTTGAACTATTAGTATTACAATATGGAAAAGAAATAAAGCCTGAAGGAGAACGATGGAGCTGGAACTTTTCGTGTCTATCGATAAGTAGAAAAAGTAAATTAGGGTTTCGATCCCTCTGCTGTGAACCTCTCATTCGTATATATAGGCCCGCTTTCTTGAGCACTCCTAGAACCTCGGTCTAGGGTTTCAGTGATACACGGGTTTTCCTGTGAAGTCTCTCCGAGTTCATTGGGAAAGTCATCCCAAAAGATCAGGTGATTCCTTTTTTCTCGGCTCCAAATCAGTTGATCCATATTTCAAATAGGATCCTAAAATGAGGGAATGAATGCCGAGTTGTAGCTTTCATCTTTAAACGGTGACGTTTAGTATCCGCTTTAATATGTAGTCTGTTCTTTGGAGTGCCCGCCTCCTGCTTCAGTGGGGTCAATCTATCGGGATCCTGGTATATGTCTTGCCACGTGTTTCGCTGGTCGGGGTATCCCAGGTACCATACGTCTCTCACGCTCCTTTAAAAGCGATGTTCGCGGATATCGGGGTTTCAAGCAGCGGGGTACCAAGATATTTGGGTATCGGGGTACTCGAGGTAGCTGGGTACCAGGATCTCGTGATGGTTGTGTCTTTCAGGCCCCCTCCCTTTATCCTTTGGCTTCCTAGTCCTTTTCCTGGTCCCGGGGATTCTAGACCTGGCCGGGGTGGGTAGAGGCTCCCTTTTTTAGCCCATCAGCTAGCATGCGGGATGTCCGGACATCTTTCCGTTTCTACTTTGGATTCTGACTTTCTTCTCAAGGCTTGTGAAAAATTCTTTTTTGATCCCCGCCATTTTTGGCGGTTAACAGGAAGTATCTTGCTAAATTCCATTCATGGACGCCCCTTGGGAGGATTACCAATAAATAATAAAGCTCAACTAACCTTGGAGGCCATAGGTGTTGTAAAACACCTTCTCCCACTCAATTATTTAAGGCGTGTGATTAAATCCCATAGAATGATTTACCAAGTTATCTAGATGCCAATTAGATACCTAAATCATTCAATGCATGTTCATACCAAAAGAGATATATGAGTGGCACTCATATTCTATATGACATGTTATCATACAATAACAAATATTGTAATATTAACGAAAAATAAATAGCCACAATTTTGGTCCATCCTAGAAAAGCAAGTAAATTACATTTGTTTGGAATACAAAAACTCCTTTCTTGGCAAACAAGTCTTCATGTGGCCATCCTCCACTTGAACACCCCTTGGCTGCCTCCCATGGGCGTGCGCACCCCACAGCACCACAAAGGGCTGCCGTGCACAGCCCATAACATCCATGGGGCTGCCATGCGCAGCCCATATCACAACTAGTGCAGTTGCGTGCTTAATTGCATGCACGCTCGTTGCTATTGTGCGCATGATCCCAAGTTTGTTTCGGTTGCTTCCAATTCTTCAAATCTTCGAATCTTCAATACTTGAATTTATTACAGCAGTATTTAAACAAATAAAATACTGCAGTTTTTTGTTTTTTTTTTTGTTTTAATTAAAACTACTGCAGTATTTTTAATACAATATAGTGCAGTATTTTTATTACAATAGCAAAATAAATAAAAAACTTAGCAACTACCAAGAAGGAATTATGGCAATAATAGACCACCCTTCTTGTTACAATTCCGAAACAAAAATACATTGAAATTCTAGGACCAAAATCGAGCAACAACAATTCATATAATTATAATAACATATATAAATCCATACATTTCAATGTAATTATATATGTGAATACCTAGAGTGCCATCTCTTTCTAAAACATGCATAATCACAATAAAAAGAAATAGATCCACGTATGTATACATTAATTAATCAAAGGGTACAACCAAGGCTCTGATACCAATTGTAGGGAAAAAAACGATTGCACACAGCGGAAGCGAGACTAAAATAGGTTTAGTATATTTTTAAAAATTTTCCTTTTAAGAGAAGAACCTTAACCCTTGATTAATTAATATATAACAAAAGATATCGTACCTTTGTCGCGTGATCCGATTGACGTTGCGTCGATGGTAATCCGCAAGATCTTCCAATCCAATCACGAACGTGAATCACCTAGGAGCATGGTCTCCCTTTTCTTTGAATTGTAAACCTGAGAATGGATAACAAAACTTTTTCTTTTTTGTTAGTCACTAAACCTCTAAGAGATAACAAAGAACGTTCCGGTCACTTTTGAACTCTCAATCTAATGATCGAAACTCGCGTGAACCTTATTCGAAGTTGTGCACAAACCTATTGATGTATAAGCTACTAGTTCACTATCGAAATAAAACGATCTCTTCTCTTTTTCTCTCTTGGCTGAATTCTCACACTAATCTCTAGAGTTGGATTCTATTTTTCAAGCTAGCTAGATAAAAATAACTCTCAAGCAAGACTTATGGTTTTTTTGAATTCTATATAAAGAATATATATATAATGGCCGAAAGTCACTTGCCAAAAAATATATATATATATGTGTGTGAATTCTGATTTCCATATCATATAAGGGCTGCCCTTGGGTGCAACGTTACATGATGCAACAAAATATTTTGACTGTGATCATGTCTTCTTTGGTACAACCACATCAGCTAATATGTGATTATATGTTCTAACATGCGATTACAATAATTTAATTGTGTGATCATGTGCAATCCATATGCGATAACATTATCTATATTTATTATCACATGTAATCATATGTGATCACATACTATTTTTTAAAATTGTATTGTGTCATGTTGCACTCAAGAATGAGCCATCATATAATATATATATATATATATAGTGGACCAATTCAACTAGCCTTCTAAATAATATATATTTATATATCTACGAATTCTCTTGCCATAATAATATATAGTTAATAGGCGAATTCTTCTTGCCATATCTATATTTCTATAGGCAAATTCTTCTTGCTATATATATTTAGGGTTGCCGAATTCTATGATAGGTCATCTAGAAGGTGGCCGAAATCCTCACTATAAGAGGATTTGTGTTTCATCAAAATACCTATCAACTTTAGAATCCAAACCCTAATCCAACTCTTTAGTGTATTTGTGACTATATCAAAGACTTCCTAATTTGACTAGATAAATAAATTTCTTTTATTTATCTACTTACCAAATAAAGTCTTTGATACTTATTATACTACTAACAATAGTATAACACTAAGAAACATATTTCCTAGTCAGAAAAAGATTTTGACTTTTAATTAAATAATTAATCAATCAATTAATTAACTTCCATTTAATTAAATAATAAAATAAAATAATATATTAATCAAATCCAGTAGCCTTGCCGCCCATATACCATACATGGGCCATATATTATTTTCCCATTTTATTTAATCCATTAGACTTTAAATAAAAAGCCCACATGTGAACTAGACCCATTCTTACTAAAAGAAACAAGCCCACATGTCTTTCATTAATATATTAATATAATTAAACAGCCCATTAAATAAATAATGTGCAAATTATATTCTTAATATATTAAATACAATTCTAGATGGACACATAATCAGTCCGGTAAAATATATCAAGTGATCCATGCAAGTCCGTGTGGATTGGGGATCTTGGCGGGCTATCTAAATTTAAGCTTCAATAGACATAACATAATCACAATCAACAAATGATTCACTTATGTTCAATCTATTAATTTTTGTTCATTCCACTAAAAAACTAAAATTGCACTCTTAAATAAAGATAGAATAAGTAAATGTTTCTCATTCATACCCTAGACAATCTTATTGGAGATAGTGAATCCTCGTGAAGAATATCAGTAATCGCCAAGAGCTCATAGACCGCTTATAGCTCTCCAAGTTACCATATTTACTCATATGACCACATTTTGAACTTGGATATTTTGATTTGTCCAGAAGCCATGTTTCAACAGACACTATTGAAAACTTAACGTTAAGATTTAATATCCAAAACCCCAAAACATCTATATGATGATATTCTACTCTCATTTAATAAATGGAGCCACGATGTCCATATCTATAAATGAAGTCCTCTATCGATTAACAAATGATTACCACCAAACTATCGAGGACAGGCTATGTTATATAATCGTACTCATTGATAGCTCAAATGATAACACTTGCAACCACAAGTCCATCATTTATCTCAGGATTAAGATAGACTCTTCGATTGTCCTCATAATGAAAAGACTTTTATCTATTGTCAGTTCTAGATAAAGTATTTCATTGTGATCCTATTCAATGCACCTAGTGCACTAGATTCTTTTACTGAAAGCCACTTTGATGATTTTAGACTTATCATACCACATTTGATCCCACTCAAATGCTAGCAAAAGAATCTACAACTTTAACAAGATAAAGGTGCCCAACCTTTACCTTAAGTTGTGAACATTATTCAAGACTAACTAAAGAATTGTGTCTACCTCATACATATCCAGATGTATGAACAATTCTTCTATTCTCATAGTCTTTTGACCTTATAATTATTTACTTTTGACAATTATAATAATTAAACTATAAATGCTATAACTCTTGTTAAACCAGAAATCACTTTATTAATATGAAAAGATTGTCAAAAACTTATTACACATTTGCTAGCTATCACAATACAAACCCAATCGTACAAGGAAGCTCATAAAGATATGCGTTAAAGAGAGTCCTATCATTTAATCAACTAATAAATGCAATAAAAACACAATCTTGGAAAGTATGAACAAATAACAAAGATGGGGTTTTTGTTCAACTTACCAAGTCAACTTAATGATGAAGACCCATGCCTAAGAATGCTTAATGATGCGTGAAGATGATGGGTTTGGGGTTTGGAGAGTTAAAGTGCAACTATTGGAGCTTCTCTCTATTAAGGAAATCTTCCTCTCTCTAAAAATATGTTTTAAAGCTCTAAAAGCCGAATTGTAGAGAAGATGACATATACATATATGGGCTACCCTTAGGTGCAACGTTACATGATGCAACATAGAAAATTTTGACTGTGATCTTGTCTTCTTTGGTACAACCACATTAACTAATATATGATTGCATGTTCTAACATGCGATCACAATAATTTAATAGTGTGATTACGTGCAATTCATATGTGATAACATTATATATATTTGTGATCACATGCAATCATATGTGATCACATACTATTGTATCGTGTAATGTTGCACCGAAGAATGACCCTATATATATATACAAGTTTTCTATTGTCTGTTCATTTTGATATAAAATATATCAGGACGAAGAATGTGAACCATTAGATTTACATACTTTGACTCAAAGTGTATGCACTTGTCAAAACTTCTCCATAATCTATGGTCTACATTCTTCGTCCTGATATATTTTATATCAAGACAAACTGATAGTAGAAAGATTGTATATATATATATATATATATATATATATATTGTAAGTTCCTCATATTTTAATTGGCGTATTTCGGTGAAAAACCACATTTGGGAATGATTTTGTAATAGGTAGCTTAGGTCCTCGATGGCAAGCTTCCAAGCATCCCGGTGACTTCAAGAGCAAGAGTGAAAGGTAAATCACTTGACTTGCCTCTTGAAGAGATTAGTTGCACACACACACACACACACACATCTTCATGCATGTTTTATTCATCTTGCATTTGTGCTTCACTTCTTATGTGTGCATTCTTCACATCCCACACTTGCACTTCGTGTCTTGTTAGTCTTAAGTGTGGTGTAATTCATTTCCCGAAGTATGTTCGGAAACGTCCACGCCTGCACGTTGGTGTGCTTGGTTTAGCGCGATAATTGCCGTTAGAGAAGCTCTTGTCTTCTCCTTTGGTTTCACCATCTTTGGTTAAATGGCGGTTGTGATCGGCGACCAGACCGTTGATTGAAACCACCATTTGAGACCTGATTGACTTTTATGTCTCGGGTCCAAATCGACGGTTGAAATCGACAGTTGTTATCAGCTGTCATGAAAGTGCCGAATGAAAGTGCCATTTGAAACCAGTGTTCTCAGTTTCAATTCGACAGTAAAAATCGGTGGCCCCGACTGTCGATTGAAACCACTGATTGTCACGTAATTGGGGTAAACTTGTCTTTTCACCCAGCTCGTTTTTGCTCTATATAAATACATCTTCATCTCTTGTTCTTTAAACAAGCTCTTTGATATCAAGAACCCTAAAGAGATATTAAGAGAGTGATGAGCTGGTTTTGTTACTTAACAAAATGATGTTTTATGTTCTTTTGAAAACCGTATTTTAACCACTTAAAAATCCTTTAAGATAATATTTCTTAGCAAGTAGTAAGCAAGATTCGTTCCACAGGGAGATGGAGAATGTATTGGATGGATTGACTAATCTTAAACAATAAAATAAATCATTGAAAATGGATAGTTGTTTGGGTTTTACAACCCACAAAATTGCAATAAAGTAAACATACAAAAGTGATATGAAAAATAGAAGACTCCACAATCTTGATAAGAGAGATGATGAAAACAATTAATAGAAGTTAGGGAATAGATTGAGTTACTCATGAATTTGGGTAATGCTTTCAAGCCTAAAAAATGACCAATCTGGTAAATGCTAACCATTTGTTTTCTAAAGTGTGTTTAGGTCATTACTATGAACACTAAACACATTCCCACCTCAATGTCTAACCCGATTAAGGAGAGGGGGTCAAGGTGGGATTGGTTGAGTACAAATCAAGGTTTGGATTAATGGGGTTGATATACCCACCACTAATCCATCCTATTCACTAAGTTCTTTAACCAATCAAGGGTGTCAATCCAACATTGGTTTCACAACAAATTATCCCACACAATATTATGATCTACTAGTGATATACAATGCAAATCATAATAAGCATAAGATCTAAATATAAAGTGAAAAGGAAACAAGTAAAGATTCAATTACGAATAGCTAAGCAAATACCCATAATCACAAGTTCCTCAAATCTATCCCATAGATCAGGGGTTTAGTTACACATAGTTACAATCAAATGAATAGGAAGTAATAGTTAAGGAAATCACCTTTAGGCCTCCTTCTTTAGAGCTTCCTCCTTCCTTTCCCTTGATGCTCCTAGTGTCAAGAGTGGTAGAAGAGGATGTGTCTAGATAGGTGGGTGTCTAATGGTAAGTGAAAAATGTATGTAAATGGAGAGAATGGAAAGAGAGGAATGATTGAGTGTAGTAATCAAGACATTTGTGTTGAGGTTTTGGATGGAAAAGATAGTTCAAGTTTAGAGAATGGAGGAAGTTGAAAGATGAAATATGGAAGAAGAACTAGATCTAAAACTCTGTAATTTTTGTGCTCTTCAAGAATGGTGTCTATTTTCAAGTTTGGAAGAAGAGGAATATATATAGTGGCCTTGAACATGTACTGATAACCGCTGAAAATCTGATGTGGCAAGGTGTCGCCACTTCTGTCGCCGTGGCAACACCATGTGGTGACAAGCGGTTAAGCCTTCTGAGATTCATATGTCGCCACCATCTTCATCTTTTTCACCATATTGCAACTGGAGACAATGAGGAAACTTGTATGTGTCGCCACTTCCTCTTGTATGTCGCCATGGCGACAACCCCTGATGCTTTCAAAGACCTTCTATCACCAAGTGTCAGTGTCGCCATATGTCAAGTGGCGACATCAAGTGGTGACGACACCTGATTGAATTAACCTGGAATAAAACCTTCTGTCTCCATGGCAACACAAGTGGTGACAATGCCCTGTTTTGCCAACTTGTGCACCTTTTGAACCAAACTTCACATCTTCTTCACAAAAGCTCTTGAGACCTAAATAAACCTGAAATGCTCAATTTAACAGTATTAAATACGGGGACACGCCCGAGAATCAAGCATAAAGAGACGGGAATGAGGTACAAAATCATACCAAATTTGGCTTGATCAAAGAGACTTGAGAGAAAAAGCATAATTATTGCTTCTTTAATTCTCTAAACTCATTTCTGTGTGCATCAAACGTCATCTAGGATCATCTAGGATGTATCTATGCATGAGTCTTCTTCAACACACATGACTTGGTAAGTTGAACACCATCTATTCATTTTTATGTTCTTACTTAGCAAGAAATATCATTTATAACTTGTATGCATTTAGATTATATTCTATCTACAAGATTGAGATTATGTGTTGATTGATTGAGTTGTTTTGTGATAGCTAGGATTCCAAGTTTGTATAACATCTAGCTAAGTTATCTCATTGTTTGATTGAGATTGTTTGTGATAGCTATTTTATCTAGGATTGGTTATCCTTTACATAGCTAAGTTGTATGCCATGACATATAGCAATATGATATCTAGGATTGATTTTATTGACATCATTTAATCTTTAGATAAGCATTTAGTGTTGCCTAACATTAATTGCATTTTGGATATTTCATAATATTCACATAAGTTGTGGGTCAAGTGCCACTGTAAAAGGCCTACAGGTAGAGTAGGAGGTGCTCACGCCAAGAGTAGTGGATCGGGGGATATCACTAGGGATTGAACTAAGAGTAGTGAGTGGTAGTGTCCATAGCCTGAGATTGTCTAGAGTGAGAGTCTGTGTATCACTTGAGGGTGTAACCTTTTATTCATATAGTGGATTTCGGTGACCGTGTGTGACTAGCATAATAGCTCGTGAATTTTCCTTATTGAAGGTTTCCACGTAAAAATCAAGTGTTCTTTAATTTCCGCACTTTATACTTGATTTTATTGGTTTGGGTTTATTTTTTAATATTGACTAATCCGAAAAAGTTGGTAATAATCGGATTAACAACCCATTCATCCCCCTCTAGGTTATATTAGACGCACACGTAATATTTGTTTCATATATATATATGTACTAAATGAAACTATGACGCTTTGGAAAAATAGACCAAAAACTGGACACTGCGTGGGTAGAAACCAGCGTAATCACCGGTGCACCAGGACCTGAAAAAACACACAAGAACACTGCGCCGATTGAGACCAGAAAACTACCAGCGTAGTCACTGGCGCACCAGGACCTGGAAAAACAACCCGAGAGCACTACACGAGTGGTGCACGGGTAGAGACCCGCGCACTGGAACCATCTCTGGTGGTCACTCATCGTGCTAAAAGCAAGCATACCATCTTGTGGCATGAACGTTTTCTATCAAGCATCGGGAAACGAATTACAACACATAAAACCACACTTAGATCTAACAATCAAGTGCACGTGTGAAAAGTGTTAAGAAAGCATACATTCTAGAATTGACACACAAATGCAAGATGCGCAAAGCATGCATGAAGGAGTGTGTGTGTGCAACTAGTTCTCTTCAAGGAGTTAAGCACAAGTGATATACCTTTGAAGTGCTCTTGAGCTTGATGACTTGACAGTGCCTTTGAAGCTTGATTAAGCACAATGAAGGCCTAGTCTACTCTTACACATTTAAATCCCAAATGTGGTTTATCAACGAAATAAGCCAATCAAAATATGAGGAACTTACAAGGGTTATACTGAACATTAGTTGTGCTAAGTTATATCATCCTTCATGCAATATGTTGCTTAAAGCCATCCAACCGGGCACACACGCTACGGTGTTGCATGATAAGTGGATCCCAATAAGGAAGTCTGATTTTGCTAAGGTGATGGGCTTGCCAGATGGCATCCTGGATGTAGACTGTGACATGGATGAGTTTGACAAAACTTGCATTCGTTTGAAAGCCCTTCTACAGAGTAGTACTATTAGGGACAAGATTACACTCTCTTCCTTGGCGACAAAAGTGCAGAATATAAATGCCGCGAATGATGATTTCAAGATTTCCTTTGTTTTGTTTACGGCTTCAATACTTCTATGCCCGCCAAAATCACCAATAGTTGACGAATCATTGCTCACACAATTGAAGGATCCGAAAGTAATCAAACAGAAGAAAAGGGCAACATATTGTTTCAAGTATCTAATGGATGGTATCAGAAAGTTCAGAGATGGAGGCACACAATATTTCCAAGGGTGCCTTCCGTTTCTTTAGATTTTTCATTGGGGATGTATTTCACAGCAGGAAGTGTATGTGAATAGGCTCCAAGTACCTTTCGTTTCTTGGACCGTGAAAAAAGCTGAAGCACTCCTTAAGGTTGGTGAACAATGATAAAATTTTAGGTGTGTACAACCCCACCGTAGAGGTTGACGAGCCATACTGGGCTGTCATCCATCGGGGTTTGGAACAAAGGCTAGAAAACATGAAAGAAAGATTCGATTCCATCGAAGTTTCACTCAAGTATTTTAAAGTCGTCGAAGTATCTGACTTGGTGGGAACAATAGTCGCAACCCTCTCAGAGAGTTTCAAGGTTGAAATGTTGAAATTTCTTTCAAACTAAGGAATGAAATATGAGCGCATCCATTTAAACAACAAAGTATGGTTCATTTGTTTACATTTCTCTCCGCTTGTTTTTATTTAACCCCCCCCCCCCCCCCCCTATTTATTGTTCTTTCATTTTATTTGATAACATTTATTACTTAGAGTGATTCCCAAAGCGTTGAAATAATAAGCTCGAGTACAGAGTCTTTTTCACAAAGCACGATTGTAACTAGACAAAAGAACCGACTGTAAAGATCCACTGCAATGGAAAAAGGTTTAGCTTGTAAAACTAAGGTTGACCCCCTTTTGAGACCAAATATCAGATCGGTGAGGAGAACATTAGACTTTCCTTCAAACAACCATCTTGCATCATTTTTAGATGATGACATTCATTTGTTGAATGTTTTGTTGAGTCACCTAACAACAGAGAATGGAAGGTAAAACTGATATCGCATTGTTGTTGATCACGTTTCTCTATATTAATTTATTGTGATATGTGATGTGTATGTGTGATATCACTTGGTATTTAACATACGGAAAATGATGTTTAAAATGAGGCTATTGATGGATAAAACTGTGTTATAAAAAACCTAACTCGCAATTGCACGAATCGTGAGATAAGTACAACGACAAGTAGGGATCGTTCCCACGAGGAAAAGTGAATTATCGATTAAACTAATTTTAATTAAAGCTAAGCAATTAAAAGTGTCCAAGAGATTTTGATTCATTGAGTGATTGATTGAATAAAACTAGATTAAACTAAGAAAGCAATTAATAAGAATAGGTGATTGTGATCAAGAGGTGAGAAAACTAGGTTATCAATGCTCCCCAACTACGTTTACTCATTGCTTCGAATTGACTTTGATAAAAAGATTTTAATCAAATTAAGGGTTCGTTCTTAAATTAAGTATGATTGTTACCATATTAACATGGAATGAATCAAGTGTTCTCAATTATATTTTACCTCAAACCTGATGTGTAAACTACAACCTAGAATCCATTAAGTGAACGAACAAGTGAACCAAAACTTACGTGCATATAGACATGCTAACAAGTTTTACCCATTCAATTGAAAAGTGATTGAGAGTGGTGACGTAACACACTCTAAACTCAATCATTAAATCATCAAAAACCCTAAATTCATGCCTGAGCATATAAACATACATTAACAAGAATAAAGAATTATGACATAGGTAGAATTGAATAAATCAAAACTTGAATTAAGAAATATAGTCAATTCTAACAGAGAGCATTCATAGAGGTTCACATTGATTCCCTAGTATGGAGTTAGTTACACGTATCGAAAATAAAAAGAGAAGAGAAGTAATTGATAAAACCCATGGAAGCCTTCAATGAACTCTTCCAATCTCTGATGTTGAAATCTTCTTCCTCGTCTTCAAATCTTCTATGTGTAAAGATGGATGAGAGAATTATGTGATGAGTTGTGTTGTGGAACGGTCTGTGGTCTGGATGAGGAGTGAGCGAGAGCAAAACCCTAAATTCATCATGTATTTATAGCCACCGGTTTCTAAAACGTGTTAGAAATCCCACTTTAGCGAGGATTTGCCTCACCGCTGTCACTACCGCTCTGAAAACTAGAGCAGTCATGGGAGCAGTCTTTAATTAATTACACAACGCTGTGGCTTTGACAGTGCAATTCCAGAGCAGCCATGAGAGCGGTTGCTTCTGTCCTTAGGAGTGCTCTTGGAACCACTGTAGTAATTCACAGCAACCAAGAGAGCAGTCACCTCTGATATAGGAACGCTCTTAGAACTGCTACAGTAATTCATAGCGACCAAGAGAGCACAAAACTGATATTTGCTGAGAAGTCCCTCAAGCTTGCTAAAATTGCCCTTTTGCTCTGAAATTCACCAAACACAACCTTTTGGTCCCTATAACCTAAAAATGCTCAAACACACAAATTAAATCCCTAAAAGACTCGAGAAACAAGCAATTGATTGAATGAATGGGGATAAAAAACATATACAATAAATGATCGATCAAATACCCCCAAACCTATCTTTTGCTAGCCTCTAGCAAAACTAAGAAAACAAAAACTAAAAACTAAATCTAGAAATAAAATAAAAAAAAAAAAACCTAACTAAGCCACTTTCGTAGGGAACATGACAGCATTGAGCGTATTCTACAAGCAGTTAAACCTCTAGGTGTCCCTAGTAGAAGGAGTTTTGTCTCCTGAGGGTTTACAGCTATGACTCCCACAAACATATCCTGCGAAAACCTGTCATCCAAAATATGATGATATGTGCCCATGTTGAGACATTGCATGCAAAAGCCAATAAGCAAAGACTAATATAAGTCACAAATCTGAAAAAATTGCTCAACTTTTAGTGAAAAGCCCAAACTAAAAACATTCTAGCTTCAAGGACGCATCGTCAAACGCCATAGATATAATTCTCCTCAACTCTAATTCTCACAAGATGTCTCTCATTCATTCTCACAGAACCTAGGCAAAATCACTCATCAAGCATATGCGATTGGAAGATATGCACATGAAAATTTCAAATTATCATCGCATATAAATATATTATTCAAAGAACGCTTGATTTGAAAGCAAAAGGTCTCATGAAAAGAATCAAACATTATGAACAAGATAATCACATGTCATATTTCTACTATCATAGCAAGGATAACCAGCAGATCAAATAGACTTTCATTTAGGTTGTAATGGGGCCATTGCGTGAAGGTTAAGAAAGAACGGAAATTGGAATTCAAAAACCTAGGATCATACCATGAGAGTCTTCTATTACCTTTTTGGCTTCACACAAGTCTCTTGGTCTCCTTTACAAGTGGGATGATACCACGTATTATTTAATTCCTCAAAATTCACCTTTCTCTCTTTGTCAAACTCCCTTTGAGTAAATACAAACTTTACAATCTTCATTGACTTAATTTCACTCTTTACATTCTATTCTTTGATTCTCTCAACACACCATTCATTGTGGTGGCCAATTTTTTTTTTTAATACAAAAGAATCAGAGATCACATATAGTGTATTACTTTCAGCTTCAAAACTTTTGGATTGAATGCAGCTCTTCCTCAGTCTTAGCATCAAATTATGCACACAGTTACGTGCATAACCAGCACATCTTCTTCACAATCTCAATGTATGATCCCAAGCTATAAGATATGGCTATAACATTGGCTTATTTGGGTTACAGTTAATGTGGTGAAGAAAGAAAAGGCTATCAATGTTTGGTTTCAAACAGGGCTATGGAGCACACACATACAGGTAGGAAATATTTAAGGCCTTTTAAGTAGCTTAAGCACACATAGTCTATCATCACTTCCACACTGGTTCGTCTTACTCAAGATCAAAATTTAACATGCGAAATCTTTTATGATGAAAGTTCTATAATGCTCAATGAACAACCTATAGAGATCGAATCTAAAGCTAAGAACCTACTGAGTGTTTAAAGAGCAGAAACAACAGGACCCTTATAGTATGTCATTTTATGTACGCTTTTTGGTTTTGTGAACTCACAAGGGCAGTATCCACTATCAATCATGACAATCCAACTAAGTTTCATATCCACCATCACATCAAGAGTGTGTCATAAGTTTGAAAAATGTAATGCAGTACCCTAAATGGCAAGATGTTAGTTTAAACCCACTGATTCATGCATATCATCTCTAAGGCACACATCAAAGTATCTCGTCTTGGAAGACGTAGGAACGACAGACTCTAAAAACAAAACAAAAATTTGACTCAAAAATAGATTATCACACCCCCAAACCTAAATCCAACATTGTCTTTAATGTATGAAATTGAAGCACATGACAAAAAGGATAAAGACAAGGCAGTGGAATAATGACACAAAATAAAACAGCAAAAACCAATCATAATAAACTTAATCCACAAAGTAAATCCCAATATCACAATTTAAAATAAAAAACTTAAAAAGGAAAAGAAAAATAAAAGAGAAATAAAATAAAGAGAAACATATCATGCTGTAGACTCAGGTCCATCTACAGTGTCTCTAGCAATCATCATCACGTTGCTGGCTTGGGCTAGGCCCAAATCTATCACCTCCAGGAGGCGCAGTGAAGAAAACTCCATGTTGTTGCTGGGCTGCGGTCTCTAGATCGGCAGCATCATAACCTAAAATATCATGAGAATGAGAGGGGTCAAAAGGCTGAGACAGGCGAACTGTGGCCCGATGGATCTCATCAATCGAAAGCTACATGGAGTCCAAACGTGTGATCATCTCGCTCCTCAAGCCTGCTACCCCTAAATCTATGCAGCCCCTTATCGTGGATAGCATGTACTCTACCCATTTAGGTCTTTGCTGCGACGATCCGGCTCCGACATCTGAGGGAGCTCCAGTTGCATAATCTCCATCGCCCTGAAACTGCTGCACTGGAATCTGCTGGTTCAGATCCACCATGTTGTTTTCCTCATTGTCTTCCTGACCAGCCTGATGCCTTTTACGCGTAGGGTACTTACCAATCGTGGGCTGGTTACGGCGACTCGCCAATTGGTTCCACGTGAAACAAATTATAGCACGGTGTGTATAAAGCTATCTAGAGGGGGGGTGAATAGATTTTACGCTTTTTACCCAATTTTTTGTGTTAGTCAAAATTACGAAAATGCCCTCAAGATAATATAAACAAGCAAATGTAATATGGTGCGGAAATTAAAACAACACTTGGTTTTTACGTGGAAACCCTCACGGGAAAAACCACGGGCTATGTAAGTAAGCCACACTCGAACCTCGAATCCACTAAATGTGCAAACGATTACAACCTAATCCCGGAAGTAATCACACACCTACCTAATCCCGGTATGAGTGAACCTAGTCCAATTTGCTTGCGTTCTAAGCAACCTAATCCCGGATGCTACACACAAGACTTACTTTCTCTATGAAGAGAATACAACCCTAAGTGAATATATGTGAATATCCAAAATGCAACATAGAGCAAGGGAAACCCTATATGCTTATCTAAGATGATTAATATGCAATTAAGAGCAATCCTAGATATCAAAACTAAATGACATGTCAATTAGTTTAGCTAATCAATATTAAGCACACAACCTAATATGCAAGCACAATATAAAATCTCAAACATACATCATACTCATCTCAATATTGTATCTAAAGCATACAAAATAACAAACAAGTAATTAATTGAGATTGCTAGATAAGAGAAACACAAAACATGTAAGATATTAGTGAAAAGCTTACCAAGCAAAGTATGATGAAGATTCCATGCTAGATGACATCTATATGATCTAAGATGATGCTAGATGATGATTAATGATCATGAAAAAGTGTTTGAGAATCAAGAATGGAGTTCTTGGAATTTTTCTTCTCTTTGAAAAATATCCTAAGTATGAATTCTGAATATGAACTCTCTTAATTGACCTAAAGTCAAAGTGGCATATATATAGGGGGCCAAATCAAAGTGTGGTCGTTTAAGTAAGTTTCAAAGAAACGCGCCGATCGGCGGTTTCAATCGGCGGCCAGGCCGCCGATAATGACCGCCGAATTGAGCTCGTGAAGAACAGAGCAAAAACGGCGGTTCATTCGGCGGTTTCGTGACCGCCGATTCCAACCGCCGAATCAAAACAGAGAGATTAAAATCAATCAGGTATGAACGGCGGTTTCGAACGGCGGTTTCGAACGGCGGTTTTGTGACCGCCGATTCAACCGCCGAATTAGACTGAGAGATAAATCAATCAGGTCTTGAAACGGCGGTTTCGAACGGCGGTCGTGACCGCCGATCTCAACCGCAGAAATGCTACAGACCAATCTGGACTGAAACGGCGGTTTCATTCGGCGGCCAGGCCGCCGATCATAACCGCCGATCACCTAGATAGGTGAAAACCAAGGAGAAGCCAAGGGCATTCTCCATAGGCGGTCCTCGCGCTAAACCAAGCACATTCTAGTGCATGCGCGGACGTTTCCGAAAGTTATCGGGAAACGAATTACACAACAACATGACACAATTACACACAACAAAATATAATAAATAAGTGTAAGTGTGAAATGTGACAAATGAAGAGAATGCACACATATGCAATGAATGTTAAGTGTGTGTGTGCAACTAATCTCTTCAAAGAAAAGTAAGCACATAGAAATTTACCTTCGGTGCTTATCAACACGAGGTCTTCAAAGGGCTTCGAACATTAAGACCGATACTTAGGCTACCCTTACAAAGAACCCCCACATATGGTTTGATCACGAAATAAGCCAATTAAAAACAACGGGGATCCTTACACCACGTCACCAAATACAAAGCGCACAACCTTATTTTTCAATTTTCAACGTCACAATAATGTTCTGTTCTAGTTTCTGAAGCAACAAAAAAACTAAGCAATATATCAATCTATTGAACAAGATAAACAATAACATAGATTCTAATGAGAACATGAGAATAATAATAAATGAATACAGGATTCTTGGAAGCAAAGAATAATAATGTTAACCTTTAATAATAATTTTAATTTAAAAACTAGGTAAACTTCACCTACAACTGCATATTTCCTGGCATAGTTTAATTTTAAGCACAAATTCTCATTCAAACCCAAAAATTAACAAAACCTTGTCAATTCACATATTTAGAGACATAGAAAGAGACACAAAAATAACATAGAACATATATTAAAAATATTTAAGCAAAAATAACAAAAAAATATATAAACAATTAAAATTGAAATGAAAAAAAAAAAAACAAGAATAAAATACCGAAAATCAATAGAAAATAAAGCAAAATTGAGGATAAATATTAAATTAAGGATTTGACAAAATTGTAAAGCATGAAAGAATCCCTTACCCTAACAATTCTTCAATGTGCCGCTTCTCAAGCTTTACTGAACCGTCTACCGCCTAATCGGAAGCAGGACCATTACAAGGTCCTCCACCTCCACAACTCTCTGCTCTGCGTGCTTAAGGAGATCTACGACCACCACGTGTACTCTTATCCCCACCAGATCTATTGATAAAAAGAAAAAAAAAAAAGAGAAAGGAATATAATGATGAATTTGGTTAGAATCAACTGAGAGAGCAAAAAGAGAAATTAAGGGAAAGGCTTTTGACAAAAATAGAAGAAAAGAAAAGAAGCAGCTCCTGATAAGTTAAACAATTAAAGTGTTTAACGAGAGCAAAGAGTTGAAAATCTAGTGCCAAATGTGTGGCAGGAACTTCTCCCGCTTCTCTAATTTTTTATTTTATTTTATTTTTTACTTTATATATATATATATATATATATATATATATATATATATATATATATATATATATAATATTAATAAAGGGGTTGTCTATAGAACAACGGTGTACTAAACACCGCTACCTGTTGTTTACCTATAAACTTGTTGAGCAAGTTACTATTTAATCTAAGGCAATTTAAATTTTTGCTTTATTAACTTTTCCCTAGGTAAAACAATCATTTCTTTTCAAATTTAAAAAATAATCAATGCAGCTGACAAATAACAATAAATGCGTTTCAAATTTAAACAACAATCATTTATTTTTAAAATTAAATCTGTTCCCGTCATTCGTTTGGCATTTGTATTGTGTGATAACACTCGATATGAGTAAACATCATTTAAAATGTGTGATTACATTAGATAAAGGTAATCATCATTAAAAATGTGTGATAATAGTCGATATAGGTGAATAGTTAAAAATATAATGGGGCTGGTGAATCTAATGTCCAACAAAGTAAGAGGATGGATAGAGCTTTGGGTACAGGTTTACAACCCCCTTGTCCGAGTGTTCGAGTTTGATATATTTAATATTTTTGTCTAGTAAGAGAAGTTTTATTTTTTGCAATGAAATAATTGACAATAGTCCCACACCAGGCATACATGCCTATTGTACTTACATCATTCATAACAACAACAACAGTAGTATAATCTAGAAACTTCATTTGTTGTTGTGCTTTTTTTATAGATTCCACATACATCTCTCTTAAAAAAAAAAAAAGAAGAATTAAAAAACCTTATTAAAGTCAGACAAGCCCAGGTCTCAAAGGGCTCTAGCTCGTCAATAGACAAGTCCAAGAACCCCAAGACCCAAGCCCATCGTTACTTCAATAGGTTTATATGCTAGGCCCAGTTGGGAGGCCTATTGTTCAATGTCTAAGCATTACTTTACTACTTATAAACCATTTTAATCCATTTTTATTTTTCGATGTGGGATTCACATTACACAGTGTTTCAATAAAACGGTTCCACCCTCTGCAACGAGCGATAATTACATAATAATGTTGTGATTGTATGAAAATACTTACGATCACAAATACCGTTTTAAGTTAAAAACAACCTTATTAAAGTTAGACTAGCCCAGGACTCAAAGGGCTCTAGCTCGTCAAGATGCAAGCCCAAGAACCCCAAGACCCAAGCCCATCGTTACTTCAATAGGTTTATATGCTAGGCCTAGTTGGGAGGCCTATTATTCAATGTCTAGGCATTACTTTACTACTTATAAACCATTTTAATCCATTTTTATTTTTCGATGTGGGATTCACATTACACAGTGTTTCAATAAAACGGTTCCACCCTCTGCAACGAGTGATATTTACATAATAATGTTGTGATTGTATGAAAATACTTACGATCACAAATACCGTTTTAAGTTAAAAAAAACCTTATTAAAGTTAGACTAGCCCAGGACTCAAAGGGCTCTAGCTCGTCAAGATGCAAGCCCAAGAACCCCAAGACCCAAGCCCATCGTTACTTCAATAGGTTTATATGCTAGGCCCAGTTGGGAGGCCTATTGTTCAATGTCTAGGCATTACTTTACTACTTATAAACCATTTTAATCCCTTTTTATATTTTGATGTGGCATTCGTATTACACAGTGTTTCAATAAAACGGTTCCACCCTTGGCAACGAGTGATATTTACATAATAATGTTATGATTGTATTAAACTATTTACTATTATAAATACTATTTTAAGTTAAAAAAACCTTATTAAAGTCATATTAGCTCAAGCCTCAAAGGGCTGTAGCTTGTTAAGAGACAAGCCCAAGAAACCTAAGACCCAAAGCCCATGGTTCCTTCTTACGATTATATTGTTTATTTAGTGATTATATTAATATACAGTCAATCACATAATATTTGGAACATGGATTTGATTGAAATAATTGTTGTCGATGATTTTACATGTAATTATACTTAATATATTGTAATTATAATTATATATTTTTAAACACAGAATATATATAAAATGTATTGTAATGACTAGCCCAAGCATCAAAGGGCTCTAGCTCGTCAAGAGACAAGCCCAAGAACCCAAAGACCCAAATCCCATCATTACTATTTACGATTATATGTTTTTCCAAGTGATTATATAATTAAATTGTCAATCACATAGCATATGTAATATGGATTCTATTGAAACTGTTTATATCGACTTTTTTGTTAATGTAATTATACTATTTAAATTGTAAATGTAATAATATATTTTCAAACACAGAATCTATAAAATGAATTCTAATGACTAGCCCAAGTATCAAACGGCTCTAGCTCGTCCAGAAAAGCCCAAGAACCCCAAGACCCAAAGCACATCATTGCATTTTACGATTATACTATTTACTAAGTGATTATATATATAAATTGTCAAACACAAAACATATGTAATATGGATTCTGATTGAAACTGTTTATATCGACTTGTTTAATGAAATTATATTTTTGAAGTGATAATTGTATATCAATATATTCAAACACAGAATATATGTAAATTGTGTTCTAATGACTAGCCAAAGCCTCAAAGGGCTCTAGCTGGTCAAGAGACAAGCCCAAGAGCCCCAAGACCCAAAGCCCACCATTACTGTTTACGATTATACTGTTTAATAAATGATTATCAAAATATATAGTCAATCACGTAGGTTATGTAATATGAATTCTGATTGAAAGTTTTTATACATCTAAAGATGTAATTATTATTATATATTTTCAAACATATAATATATGTAAATTGTATTCTAGTCGGTATTTTGCCCAAGAACCCCAAGACCCAAAGCACATAATTACAATCTACGATTATACTGTCTACTAAAGTGATTATATATATAAATAGTCAATCACATAACATATGTAATATGGATTCTGATTGAAACTGTTTATATCGACTTTGTTATTGAAATTATATTTTAGTAATGGTAATTGTAAATTAATGTATTCAAACACAGAATATATGTAAATTGTATTCTAATGACTAGCCCAAGCCTCAAAGGGCTCTAGTTGGTCAGGAGATAAGCCCAAGAACTCCAAGACCCAAAGCCTATAATTACTGTTTACGCTTATACTATATACTAAATGATTATCAAAATATATAGTCAATCACACAAGATTATCCAAATAAATAGTCAATCATACAAGTTATGTAAATATGGATTCTTATTAAAAGTGTTTATACATATAAAGATGCAATTATTATTATATATTTTCAAACACATAATATATGTAAATTGTATTCTAGTTGGTATCTTTAGAATATGTTGTCATGCATTAAATAAAATCGTGACCACATTACATAGATAATATGGATTCTACCTGATGCATATAACCTATCCCACCAACGTGTTGGTGGTAACCCACCAACGGCGTGCTATGCAGCTCAATAGTGTGCGTAACAGACTGTTGGTGGGATACCACCCACACATTAACCGGCGATTCTTGATACATTGAATAAACTCGTGAGCAAACAACAATTATTATCATACAAGAATAAACGACAATAAAACATAAATCTGGGGAGCAAAAATTATCCATCGAAACATGTTCAAGCAAATATATTTGTACATTTCAAAACTTTCATCCAGAATGTAATCATGTTCATATTGAACCGTTGCAATCAAATCTAACATTGACCATTAATGAAACACATTGCAGATCAAAGAATAAGCAACAGAGAAATTCTCTTAGAAGAGCAAAAATTATCAGTCAAAACATGTTTAATCAAATCTGATTTCATTTTCAAAACTTATGTGCCGAAGGTAATCATATTCGTATTGAACCATTGCAATCATATGAAACATTGGCCATTGAACAAACAGGTAATATCACTATAAATCATCCATCCAACACATAACAGATCAAAGAAGAAGCAACACTAATAAATGCTTTTCGAATGTGGATTCTATAAAGAATAAGACATACATATTTTTCATGTTCAGTGTGTGCAAAAACATTTTTCAAACACTAATTACCCCAAAAACCCTTTAACAAACACGTGCAGAGATTACGAAACCAATCAAAACATCTTCAAACTTTCAGTACAAAAGCTTGAAAAAACCTACAAGAAACAAAAATATAAACATTTACAAAGGTCAGACCATGCGATTTTCACAAACCTCATAGGTCTGTCAATCTTATCACATAAGCCTCTCGTTAACAGAAGAATAGTTGCGTGATGGACAATGTTTAGTGAAAGGAACAACAGCGGCATGATGAAAAGAGTTGTATTTAGGGTTTCAAATCGTGAATCCAAGACAGAGAGATGCTAATGTGTTTTGATGTTAAAAATAAGGGTAAAAAATGAAATTATAATTCGGCTTTGCATTGGAAATTGTTGTAATAATAAATTTCAGGTTGTGCATGCGTTACACATGGCTTTGTTTTAAATTCGGACCAACCCATGTCAACTAAAACAACCAATAGAAAGAAAATATTTTAAAAACTTGAAAATGAATAGTTTGAAGTTATAATTCGGCTTTACATTGGAAATTGTTGTAATAATAAATTTCAGTTTGTGCATGCACGTTACACATGGCTTTGTTTTAAATTCGGACCAACCCATTTCAACTAAAACAACCAATAGAAAGAAAATATTTTAAAAAGTTGAAAATGAATAGTTTGAAGTTAAGAGATTTCCCACCTAATCAGTTGAGTATCAATGAGTACAATCTATGTTATTGAGAAATTAAATATCAACCAGCAAACTAAATTTTTATTGAAGAGCGTAAGAGGTTTGGATAAGCCTGTATCCCAATTGGCCACTCTTTTTATAAAATAAATAAAACAAAATCTAAAGCAGATGCTACATCATTATATTTTTGGGAAGCCCTAAACTCTACACATATTTTATGCCCTACATAGTTCGTATGTACACACCTAAATAAAAAATCCCGTTATAATTATTCGTTGGAAAGTGTAAACAACATTTCGTTTATGTAATATACTTTTTTTATAAGCTCCTTTCAGATTGATCTCAGCCGTTGGTTTGTTTAATATAATGATCATAGCTTCACACTAGTTGCAGTAAATGGTTACCTCAATGTTACCAATCGGCCTACAAAATTAACATCTAAATATCAATTAGAGAACATTTTTGCTCACCCCGTTTCAAGTGAGGTAACCATTACCCCCCTCCCAAATGGATGACATGTGTCCAGGGAGGTAATTATGTTTGGGATGGGGGTAATGCTTACGCCCCTTGTAGGAGGGTGAGCAAAAATGGACTATCAATTATTGTCAACAAGCCTACAAAATTAGCATGGAAAAACGTAAGATATATCAAATAGCTAGCCACCGTACGTAATGATTAATGATTGATGATTATTATATACTAATAACACCTTCCATGCATGTATACGATCTCTCTGTCCCAATTACTCCATTCTAAACCAGAAGCATAAAATCCTTCAGATTTTTTTAAAATATCTAAATTCTTCATATATACTTTGTGCAGCCCTGTAAAGTTTCGCGAAGTAGTGGACAATTTGACCGAAGAACAAAGAGAATGCGTGGAGGATATGGGATTCAGGGTGTTAATGAACATGAGTTATCTTCAGTTATTTGGTTCTCTATGCAATATGTTGCTTACAGTGATCCAACCTGGCACACAGTCTATAGTGCTCCACGGTAAGTGGATCCCAATAAGGGTGTCAGAATTCTCTAAGGTGATGGGCTTGGCAGACGGCATTGATGAAGTCAACTGTGACTCTGAAGAGTTTGACAAAACTTGTATTAGAATGAAAGCACTTCTACAGAGTAGTACTATTAAGGACAAGATTACACTCTCTTCCTTGCAAAAAAAACTACAGAGTATGAGGGCCGCAGATGATGATTTCAAGATTTCATTTGCTTTGTTTACCATTTCAATACTTTTATGCCCACCTGCATCACCTAATGTTGACGAATCATTGCTGACCCAACTGAAGAATCCAAAATTAATCAGACAAAAGAAATGGGCAACATTTTCGTTTCAGTATTTAATGGATGGTGTGAGAAACATCAGAAACTGAGGTACAACATTTTTCCAAGGGTGCCTTCCTTTTCTTCAGCTCTTTTATTGGGGATGTCTTTCGCAGAATAAAGTGAACATGAACAGACTTAATGTTCCCTTGGTTGCTTGGACCAAAAACAAGGCTGAAGCAGTCAATAGGTTGGTGGACAATGATGACGTTATAGGTGGTTACTACAGCAGCACTGTAGAGGTCGACGAGCCATACTGGTCTGTCATGCACCGGGGTTTGTAACAAAGGATAGAAACAATGACAGAAAATCTCGATTCCATCGGAGTTTCACTCGATTATTTTTAAAAAGTCAAAGTACCTGACATGGTGAGAAGAATGGTCGAACCCTTACTAGAGAGTTTCAAGCTTGAAATTTTGAAATTGCTTCCAAACAAAGAATTGAGAGCTGAGCATGTCCATTGCAATGATGTGGTATGGTTACTTACTAACTTTTTTAAAGTTTCACTCTGCATGTTTTAATTAACCCCGGCCCTATGTTTACTATTTGTTGATATTACTTGTCAACATGTATCACATAGGTAGATTGCAAAACCGTTGAAATAATCAGCTCCAGTACGGAGTCTTTCTCACAAAGCAAGATTTTAACTGGACTAAACAGTCGGCAGGCAAAATCCACCGCAAGGGAAGAAGGATCAACCTGTAAAACTAAGGTTGACACACCTTCGAGACCAAATACCAGATTTTCCACGAGAACACTAGACTTTCCCCCAAACGACCCCTCTCTCGTCATTTTCAAAAGAAGAACTTCATTTATTGAACGTTTTGTTTAGTCACCCAACAACAAAAAATGGAAGGTAAAACTGTTATTGCATTGTTGTTGATCACTTTCCTCTGTAATAATCTTTTATGCTTTGCGATGTATATGTGCGGTTTTACATATAACTTAACATTCAGAAAATTGTTCAGCGATAACACATTTTATTATAGAAATCACGATTTATGTTTCTCGTGATTGTTAACCGTTTTTCCTTTCAGTCTCTCCGTCATTACTAATGACGATCTGCATCTAACTCGCGATGATATGGCCAATCTTTTACCTCATGGCTGGTTGAATGATAGCGTGAGCATACATACATTCCTTTCGTTTTTAATTTAATTATTTTTTGTTTACATCCAATGTACTCACTTAATTTAAATAATTAATCATCAATTGTGCAGCTCATTGATATGGCCATGTACAATCTATCCCGTGATTCTTCAAAACAGGTGTGGTATCTGTCGACATACTTTTCGGTTAGTTGCTTAAACCCGACATTATTATTTTTAATTCTTCCTTTAACAAAACTTATGGACAATATATATGTAGACGTTCATACCTTGCCCAGTCATGATTGCAGTTTTGTGCAATTAAGTCACCCAGAAGTCAGTTGGCAGAATTGAGGTTGGTTGGACGCCTGAGCTATCTCACATTTTACTATGGGTCTGAGCGTGAATGCGACAAGGTTACATTATTTAAATACAGAAATATTATTAATTTCAATACACAACAATATAAAAAAAAAAAATCAATATGAGTCTATCACGTGTAACTTGGTGAAATCACTGAACTATATTAGTCCATATGCAGATCTATATTCCCATGAATGAGGGGACTGTGCATTGGTTCTTGTTGGTGATAAATGTTTCGATGAAAAAAGCAGAAGTCTGGGATAGCTTTCCCACGGATGAGCACAATGAACAAAGAATGCTGTCAGCAAAAAAAGTTGTGCGTATCCTGAAGTATTGAATTTTACTCAAGAATGAGTTTCTTATTTTTAATTTTTTTTATATGCAGCTTGCATTTCTGGACCGGTACTTTTCTGAAATCCTCGCTTTAAATTTTGAGTTCAAATCCTTTCCTGTCGAAGCATATGTTGAATGTCCAAAACAGCCTAATAGTTTTGATTGTGGTGTATTCCTGATCAACAACTGTGTGCATGGTTCCATTACATGGTTCGATCAGAGTAATGTACGTGGATTACGTCTTCCTTCCCTTTTAAAAAACACTAGATTATTATTTGTTTTTCCTGTGGTAACTAAATAAAATATTCTAACTCTTATGATACTTCCATCGATTGCAGTACAACTCTGAGTATCACAGGATGAAAATTGCTTTAGATCTGGCAAACCATCACAGAAATCAAATGCTGAAAGAACTTTTAGAAACGCCAGTACGAGGAAAGCCAAGATTCATTGCAGTCTCTACAAAAACCCCACAAATTCAATTGGACAAGCAACGTGGCTTGTTGAAAAAATATAACAAGGGAAAGGGGACAACACATAGTGAGATTGCAAATTATTCAAAAGGTCTTAATATTGGTAAAAATTATCGACGTCGCGGTGGACCGGGGAAAGGGGATAACAAAAAGTGAGATTGCAAATTATTAAAAAGGTCTTCATAGTGATACATTTCTCGACCTCGCGGCGGACCATGAATGCTCTCCATGATTGCTTGCTTGATAGCACACATTTTGATTATTTGTTTTTGAAAGTGTTAATCAATTGTGGACCTTGTTTTTTCTTTAAAATTGTTACATGTTCAGTGAGTATTTTTTAATCCTTATAACTACTACATAACTCGTCCATCCATATAGTTTCATACAATAATAAGTTTCAGTGAGCGCAATTATCCACATAATACAAAACAGTTTATTAGATGAACAACCACATCATTTCTGGTGTAATTACAAAATACCACGCTTTATTAGTTGTGATTACAAACAGTTCAGGATAAACAAAAAAAAAAAACACAAGAAACAGAATAACAAAGACAAAACAGAAACATCATGGATTACAACTATGTTGTTCAATAAGGAGAATCAAACAATTGCATTCCTCCATCAAGCTGTTAACTTCAATGGTTTTTGCTTCGACCTCCATCTCCAGTTTCATGATGCAGATGTCAACATCTTCGACCTTCTTATTCTCCTGTCTCCAATCCTCTACCAGGTTCCTGCAATGTATGCGCTCGTTCTCCAGCGCACATTCAAGAATAGTGTGTTTTTCCTTCCACAAATCAAAAATGGCATGATTGATGAAACCATTGGTGTTGGAATCCATTTTTCATAAATAAAGAGAGAAACTCAAGTACATGCTCTATCTGATTTGAACACCCTTTATATATTACTTGCATGATTTGTAATTAAAAAGTAGATAAGTTAATTAACTGGACACCATATAATGACGGTGGTTGCTTGAACTCGTATAAATAAATGATATTCCAATTTTGTAATTAATCGTTTCAACTTACCACTTACATTCATGTACTTTAATTAATGCTAGACAACCTACCTACAATCTCACCAGGATTCAAATCATCTTTAAAAAAATGGTGTCTCAATTTGTGTGTACTCAACCAATTGGTCCATTTGTAATTGGAGGTGGTTCAGCTGAAACGATTACTGGGAAATCGTGTATCATTATTACTTCATCTGAATGCCAATTGATTATTTAAACAATATTAAAACAATATTAAAACTCAAGTAATCATTTAAAAATTTTATTAAAGCAATATTAAATCATAGTTTCGATAAAAACAAAATGTCAACGTTAATGGTTGATGACATATTTTTTTTTTTGGAAAAATAAGAAGATTGAAATTATTCATTATGCCAATTTCGAAGAGTTTTGTATCAATATATGAATAGATATGGTTGATAAACATTTATTTACACTTATTTCACTCTAACTACTCCTTATTCATAAACTCTGACGGTCATTTTGGTGTTTGCTCACATCCTTATCCTTAATTACAACTGGCTACCACTATGTAAGTCAAACAACTATTCAGAAGTCATAAATTACTACAACTATTATACTCCTTCGTAATGATAGACATCAAAGTTCTATAAGTATGCGTTTTCAATTAATTTCAAGAAAACTGTTCTAACAAATGCGAAGGATGGATGCCGGAGATAGAGAGACTTTGGAGTTTTTGAAAGGAAAGGTAGCCATCGTTGAGAAAGCGCTCGAGCACAAGCGTCGTCGTTGTAGGAATCTGCATCGTGAGTGGATTGTGGAGAATGCTAGAGTCAACGATCGAGAGAAGCGCGTCATGCAACTGGAAATGGAAGTTGATGGTCTTGCAGATCAAATTTACTCTTTGATAGACCAATCCACCTGTTTAAGGACACGTCTGGCAGACCTTGATAACGTCTAAAGTAGCGTTATGTTTGTTTGTTTAGTTTTATTTGTCCTGGCGAAGTGTGCTGCCTTTTGTTTTTGTAATTGCATCGGATGTTATGAAAATATGTTTCCTTTACTTTAAGTGTAGTAGTGTTCTCCTTATGATGAAAATTAATTTCTTCTTAATCATTTAAGAACTGAATGCAAATTAATTTGTTTCAATATGATGTTTCATTGAACAATATGATGTTTTATTTCATTCAACTAACCCATGTGTGTGAACAAATTATGGTAATAAAATGAAAAAAAAAAAATTTAAAAACAATAGTTTAATGAATCTTCTTATTTTTAAAAAAGATGCCATCTTTCATATTGCTTTAATAAAATTTTCAAATGATTACTTGAGTTTTGTTAGAGTGAAAGAAGTGTAAAGCTGTAAAACGAAATATTTGACTGTAACTCCTCTGATAACATTGGTAAGGTGAAAATTGGCAAGGAAGGACACATTAGGATAACGATGTACATACTTCATAATAACAATATGATCACTTCAAGATTTACTAACTATACTATTAAGTAGTTGTCATATTCCATACGTAATATTGTTATCACCATTACAAACGTACTGAGTTCAAAGATTAATTGACGTCATAACTGTGTGATCACAAATAAACAACACCTTCAAGGTGTGATCAGTATTCAAAAAACGACTTAGTCATTTCATCCTACCAGTTCTATTTGACATCATTACCCTGTGATCACAAATACAACAACACCTTCAAGGTGTGATCAGCAAACAAAAAACGTCTTAGTCATTTCATCCTATCAGTTCTACTTGACATGATATTTTATTGCAGTCATATTACCTAAATATACATTTATATGTTCAACAAGTCCATATTACATCACAAACAGGAATTCAGTTTTGCTTAGGTTAAACATAAAATTACACCAACGTATTCAAATCACCTTGCTGCTATTCTAGACGACTTCCTTGTCGATGCTTTCTTTGATGTCTTTTTCTTATCTTTTTTCTCTGCTAACTTCACCTTGTCCTTGGGTTGAACAGTTGGAAGAACAACCTCTGTCTTCTTGGTATTGGGATCTTTCTTCACCTTTTTGTTTGGTTCAGCAATTGGCACTTTTTCCTTTCCACTGTTTAAGAGTTTTGTTGCTTCCTTAGCCTTCTTGTTAGGTTGATCACCATCTGCAGTTGGTTTTCTCTTTTTGTTATGTACAGCTTGCTCTGGGATATCCTTCGGTGTAACACTATGAAGTTGTCTTTCTTCTTCTTCTGTTTAGGAGATCGACTGTTGTTCCCTTCGGATGCATCACTGGCGCCAATTGCTTCCTTCCCATTCTTGGATTTCGATTGCTTTAGCTAATTCACTTGAGTATCACAAGGTTGTTCTTCATCTCCTGTTTCCTCACTCACACTTTTTTGATCTCCTGTATCCTCACTCACTTTTTCATCTCTACTATTCAAACACATCACATTGTCACCCCCATCCGTTTTCACACTGTCATCTCCTGATTCCTCCTCATCCTGCACAACCTCCGTTACATCATCTGCTTCTGCTACATTATCTGTGTACATTATTCATAAAAAATGAAACGTAATTCAATAAGTTTAACATGCAACATACAGGGAAGCACAGTTAAGTATATACAGTAATTTAGAAGCATTCATGACATAAGTTGACTTGTTAATTTTGTTTACAATATTTTTTAAACACAAAACAGCTTGTATACACTCACCTGGTGTCCTCTTGTCTGTCATACCATCTGTGTGTGTTATTCCATCTTCACTACCATCATCCCCATCCTCACTATCATGAGATCTACTGCCCGAACTAATGTTAACATCCGATACCGATTTTGATGACGGACCAGACATTTTAGAGTCTTGTTCGTTCGAAGTACCCACAACCGGATTCTAAAAACAAACCAATATAGATAATCATAATTTTAAAAAGTGGATTGTATTTCTGTAAACTTAATTTCAAACAATGGTAACTAAACACATTTTTAATAACAGTAACCATACCGCAGCATCAGTGGTATGGAGCTTATTAACCTGGCCCTCCATCACAAGTTGTGTCAATCCAGAAATCATAGTGAGCAGCTCTTTCACTTGGGCAATGGACACCTATCTCACCAATAATTAAGCTATAGGCTCACTTATGTTAACCAAAAAACACAAATCATTACACATAAATGTAATAAACAACTCACATATTTTATTCGATCAGGCACCGGTAAGTGGTGATTGTTCTTAGGAATTTGTAGATATTTGCAAGTGAATCCGGAATTCGTGCGCCCCATCAGAGGGAGTTGCCAAGGTGGCAATTCCAATTGTCCGACAGAATTCTGGTCTAGTGTATCCTCCTGCCCATAGATAAACATAACAAATTAAGAACAATTACATCATGCTAGTGGTATTTCAGGTGAATAATTGGTTATTGATAATCTTCGGATAAACTCACCGTATCATCAAGGTACTTTTTAAACCTTATGTGCCGCTTTACGAAATCTCTGTAACTATTTAGACTACCATCAGGCTCAAGGTACTCAAGCGCATCCACGGCCACAAAACCTGATTTGGCCACTTCTTTTGTTATTGGGTAGTCCCCAAGCATGAATGGTGGTGGCACATTCGGAACACGTGGTGATATCAATCCCAAACTCTGAACAGATACACGCTCTCCTAGGTACCATGCTGGGCCGCAATGCCCATCCAAAAGAACCCTACTCTTGGTGTACTGTGAAGATTGCCGTACATAGGTCGGCAACTTGTCCTGGTCCGTTCCCCATGGGTGCATGTTTCCTCCTTCCATCTAAGTTTCCTCAACATATCCTTTAAATCATCGTAATCAAATTTCTTCTTCAAAGAGCCCCATCCTTTTACCCGAGGAAACGGCTTCTTATCTGTCAAGCATGTCACCAATCTTGTAATAGGTTTTATGTATTCACAAGCCCAAATCTGGTTAGGAAGCAACAGATCAATCACACGAAACTTGTTAAAATACCACAAACTTAATTAGTAAATGTACATTTTAAAATACATGTCCAAATCACAATACCTCCCAGGCCCTCCAAAATCCACCGGTGCTTTGATTCTTTCTCATAATAGCATCCATATTTTTGTACAAAGTAGACAAGGCGGCTCCGCCCCAATTGTACTGACCTATGGATGATATGGCTTTAAGACTTGGCAGGTAATAAAGGTTGACAACTCCAGCTTTGTCACACAGTAATGTGCCTGATAGCAATGCCAAGATGAAAACCTGAGTCAGTCTTTCAATGTCTTCCACAGTCATATTGTTCCCACCAAAACCTTTATAAGCTGTATAGATATCCATAAAAGGAACCCTTTTCATCTTGGCTAAATTGGCCATAGGCTCTCCAAACCACCTCACCAGCTCATCCACCTTCTTGTAAGCATACACGTCATACTCCACCGGCATTCCAAAAACAGGTATGCCAGTTATTACGCTAAAATCCGATGGAGTCATTGTCATCTCCCCAAAATCATCACAGTGAAATGTATGGGTCGTATCCCACCATCGGTCCACTAGGGCCCTCAGTATTGTTCTCTTTCGGCAGCTGTATTCATTTCCTAAAACCTTCACAAATTCTCCAAAACCAGCTTCTGCAACCTTTAACTTCACAGAAGCAGGCAATTCTTTATACCACTTATCACAAAGTATCCTGTTTTCGCATCCCCTTAGTCTCCCACTTATAGGCTGTAGGCAAAAGACATTGGTAAGGAATAATTAAACAATTACTAACAACGGACAAAGTTTTCAATTAAAATCGTATACTATATATGCCTACAATAGTTACAAAAGTTGTTTTTCTTCCTAAACATTAAAACAAGTAATCATACATAAAGATAGCCATACTTACATTGATCACTACGTGCATGTGAGGATCAATGTAGAGTTGATTCTTCCTAATGTCCCGATTCCCACACGGCTTCCATGACTTGATTCCATACTTCGCTGGGAAAATTCCACCCAAACCTTCCGCTACGGTCGACACGGAATCCTGCTGTCTCCTGGTAATCTGCTGCTTACCCTTTCCACTGTCCTGTTCTGTCATCTTATGGTGCTTTCTCTTTCCACCCTTTTCCATTATAATATATATGAAACCTCTAGAAATCACTAATATAGAGAAATCAGTCAGAAGGTATCACAGGAGGTAAACCGGTGGAAAAATTAGAAGCAGATATCACTGAACAAACACATTGCAAAGAAGATTATAGAAGAGTGACTTAGGGTTCATTGGTATACCATTTAAAAAACCCTAATTGACAATGGACAAACTACAATTAACAAACTCGGTATGCAAAATTATTCAACAAACAACAATCAAGATAACTGTTGCATGCAAAATTATTCAATAAACACGAATCAAGATACATGTTACTAAAATCGGCAAATTTAACAACAATAAACAAAATACCTTTTACTAAACTTGGCATCCATTATTATTCAACAAACGAGAAACAAGATACCTGTTACTAACTCGGCATGCAAAATTATTCAGGAAACAAGAATCAAGATAAAGCATATCGAATTCCTTCAGTAAACACAACAAAAACAAAAAAACATTACAAAACAAGGTTGAGAAGAGAATGTGCGTTGACCGTAGTAGCGTGGAGTCATGATTATAGATGTGTGGGAAGGCTTCAATGTTGCTGAAGAGACAAATTCCAGTCTTTGCGCAGCTCACATCAACCAACTTCAAATTCTTTTGATGAATTTTTAGGGTTTATATTTGGGGATTTCCTAATAACTTTTGTGAAACCAACTTTCTAATACCTTAAGGCTTAAACCCTAACGCTAATCTATAAAAACACGACATTTACACGTATTTGGTACTTTTTTAAAAAAAAATTAGGTTTAGGTTTGTGCAGTAAATCCTTTTTTTTTTTTTTTTTTAAATATTAATGCTACAAATCCCAACACTTGTGGTAGTTGAGTTGTTATTTGATGAGTGGATACACATTAAATATTGTGTCTAATCCCTTTTTTTTTTTTTTTAATTATTATTATATCTTGATTCACTGACCTGATCTATTGTCATAGGTATTTGGTATTTTTTAAAAATTTTAATCAACTAAGATTAAAATTGAGATTCACTATTACTATTATTTGTTTTTTTTTTTTAATATATAAAAGTCAACAAATACATTCAGTGCATTCAATATTTGTTTAAGGAGTTGCTTTCGTTTTAGGTAGAAGATTTTTTATAAAACTAAAGCTTAAGTAGAAGATTTTTTATAAGTAAATCTTCTATCACGTATAATACAACGAGAAGTCACTATTTAGTTTGGGTTCCGGTCAAGCAGGCTATTACACTTTCTGGCGTGATCACACCAACAAAAATTGCATCATTTTTCCGTGAACATAGCATCTAATAGTTGATTAACTAAACTTGCCCATGTCCAATATAGGTTTCACATGCAGTGGAGTAAGACTGACCTGAATTTTTTTCAAGTAATAATGCGTGTGGGAAGTGTGCAATTGGTAATTAACGAAACACTAACTGACTATAAACTAGAAATCAATAATAACCTATATTGCATTTTCGAGAAAGTAATACAGATATTGATCATGCATTGGGTAATTACTTAAAGCAGATATTGAATTAGCTGCATCTCTTTATCCAAGGACACATTATTGATGCTTTTAATACACGATTGGGAATTTGGTTGGATGATTATGCTATTTTTAATTTTTATTTTTGACAACAAAAATTGGAAATGGAATCACTCTTTCTTATAATTATTTACGTCTCTTGGTGATCCCTGATATAATCTTTATACGGATATATTTTTAAACTGGTATTGTTCATAGATTAAATCAAGGGTTCAACATATAAATTACCGAAACCTCAAGCAAATGTCCATCGAGGTCTAAATAATGAATGTATTCAATTATGAAATAATAGAACACATCATTCCAAGTTTTTTTAAACTAAAGGGAATTCCTCAAAGAGAGTTCATACAATGACCAAGCACACTATATCTGATGTCAAACAGATTACAAACAAACCCAAAAAGGTGTGATCGACAAATCTTACACACTTGAACGGTGTGATTGCATAGAAAATAATTTTTTTTGAAAAAAAAATACCAACCCAAAATATTGCAATGGAAAAATACGAACATAGCTTACTCATAGGAAAGTTTCAGTTGTAAACGGCAGGTTGGGCAGTTGAGTGCCTTCTCGAACCACTTGGTGATGCAAGTATGATGATAAATATGAGAGCATGGCATCAAAACAATTTCCCCTCCCGATGAAGAAAAATCTTCAAAACAAATCACACAATGTTCTCCCGGTAACGAACCTTTATCAATTTCCATCTTTATCAATTCTGACTTGAACAAACTTTCTTCTTTCATAGAGAGTCGAAGCACAATCCCAATTTGCACCAAAATTGGTACAACTTTGTACTCTGGCATAGTACAGGCTATAGACATTGACATATCCACAATTATTTTTGTCATAGTCTGTTCAACGTCTTTTGGCAGGTCACTATCGGAAAAGCATCCACGCAACTTACCTGACAATGAATATTCATCTTCTGCATAAAGATTATCAAATTGGACGTGAAACTCGCATTGCATTACGTCGTCTTCAATTGCTAAAGTGCGATTCGGATAAATAAGCTTAGTGGTGTAGTAGAATTGCACTGTGAAGAAAAAACCTTGTGTCAGATTTATCTGTTGTTCCGGAACTGCAATCGAATCATCCACATGTTCCACTGTCCGGAGTTGGAATCGGTAATCTCCATAGTTTCTGCAATATATCATCTTGATTGATAATGAAGAATATGTTGCACTTACTTAACCAGTGAAATTACAACACCAGTGAAACATACATAAGGAATGTTGTAATTTCACTTGACTGTTCAGCTGCCATCTTTATTAATACAGATGACATGTGGGAGCCTTTTTCAGTTTCAATTAAAAATTCATTTGCTGCTTTGTGGTGGGAAGCACATTGATGACATATTAAATGACTTACCGCATGCATAAAACAAAAATTACAACTACTACATGTGAATTATTTCCAAAATATTATGTGGTATGATATATTGATATCAACATTAAATAGGTATTAATTTTATACTTATACAACAATATATTTGTAATGCCGTTATACCTAATACATTTCAATCTATATACGTGATTATGTGAACATGAATTGAGCTAGTGTACACATTATGTATATTAATTTTATAACTAATGTATGTTAATTTTTAAAATGTGGTACTAATTTTATACTTATACAACAATATATTTGTAATGCCATTATACCTAATACATTTCAATCTATATACATAATTATGTGAACATGACACATTATGTATGTTAATTTTATAACTAATATATGTTAATTTTTAAAATGTGGTACTAATTTTATACTTATACAACAATATATTTGTAATACCGTTATACCTAATATATTTCAATCTATATACATGATTATGTGAACATGACACATTATGTATGTTAATTTTATAACTAATGTATGTTAATTTTTAAAATGTGGTACTACTTTTATACTTATACAATAATATATTTGTAATACCGTTATACCTAATACATTTCAATCTATATACATGATTATGTGAATGATTGCTCTAATTCTACACATAGTGTAGCCCCAATTCCATATCATTTTGTGTTTGTTTCTCGGGTAAAACCGGGTATTTAATATATTAAAATAAGTGTTTCAGGTATTTGTGGAGTTTAGGGGCATTGAAGTAATTTTGAAGAACCAGGGGTGAAAGTGCAAAGTTCGGAGGTATTATTGAAGATTCTGTAATAAAAAAAGAGTTAAGGGATACCTTTTGTAATTTACCATGAAACGCACCAGAAAGCGCCACGTGTATTAGTGAAACGATGCGTTTTGGTGTTGGGCCTAACCCGGCCCGGCCCAGATCCGGTTCGCCCAAAGGAAGACAAGACCCATTTGCTGAGTGCACCCCAGCCCAACGCTAAGTGCACCCCACACATTAGCGTGACGTCATGATGACGTCACGTCGTCTTCTACCTGCAGCTGACCCGGTCGGGTCTGCACCGGGTTGACCCTCCCGGTTTGCGACCCGACCTTCGACCTGCCTGTTTCGGCCGGTTTCTGACGCCGATTCCTACAGTTTTTCGCCCAGATCTCTTTCCGGTGACCTCCTCGTCCGTTTGGCACCACTTTGGGACCCCTATGCGCACTTTTTCCCAAGCCTCCAAGTCTCCCAACTTCCATGGCTTCCAAGCTTTTCCAAGCTTCGTTTCTCCCAAACCACGGCATGCAAGCGGCGTCCCGAGCGACAGAAACTCCCCTTCGTCGCCGCGGTCCCAAACTGCAGCAGTCGAGCGACAGAGATTTTTTCGAGCTTACCGCGGTCCAACCACCGCGGTAGTCGCCCAGACCGCGGTAGTCCGTCTCCACGTCATTTTGGGTGAGATTCTTGCCCTATTTTGAGCCTATATAAATACAACTTATGTTCTTTCATGAGGGGAGAGAGAGCCACACACAAAAATCCAAAAATCCACTCCAACTCTCCCAAAAACTCTCTCTTTTCACCATCTCTTCCACACACCATCACATCCACCATTTCCATCTACCACATCCACCATCACTCCACCTTTTTGGGCAAGAGAGAGTTGAAGAAAGATAGAAGGAGAAGAACATTCAAAGAAGAAGAGGAAGCTCTCCATTTAGTTTTCTCTAAACTTTTTCTCTTCTAATTCTTTTTCATAGCCATGTATTTATTTAATTTTATCTATGTTATGGCTAGTGGTTGTAATATGAGCTAAATATTGATTGCTAGGATTTGATGAAACCCCATCCAATGACTATATAATTTATATTGATTCTTGTTTATCCATTTATGTGCAAAGTGTGGTTTGTATGGGTATTTTTGTATGCTTAAAGCTTTCAAGTGATTGATATCCATTTGATTGATTTATTGTGGTGTGTTATGTACTGATCGGAGACGCACACCACGTGTTCGTTAAAATGCCCTCTATGTATGTCTAGAAAAGCATACCCACTTAGGCTAGTGTATAGGATTCGTTAAGTGCACCAATAAACTTAATGAAATCGTTCGTATATTTCGGGTAATCGAGAGATAGGCTTGAGTACGTTTCGGGTGTACTCTACTCTGCTTGACCAAGATTGTAGGTTAATATTAGGGTGCATGAATCTATAAATTGCATGAGCATATTTTGGGTGAATAATTGAGTCTAAAACGGAAGTAAATTGAGGGTGGGGTGTAGTCAAGTCCTAGCATGTTTTTCTTCGATATTACACTTGTGTTTATTTTAGTGTTATTTTATTTCTTGCATTAGCATTAATCCTTAGGTTTAATTTAGTTTAATTTACTTAGTTTTAAAATCTTTTTTCGCTTGTTTGAATAGCATCTAGGCTAATCAATTTCGGTAATCGATCACTCGATCCCTGTGGGAACGAATCTTATTCATCATTGTGCTACTCTCCGACCTCATCCTATTGCGAGTGTCGTGCCCTAAAAGAGAGCGTAGTCAGTGAACATGACACATTATGTATGTTAATTTTATAACTAATGTATGTTAATTTTTAAAATGTGGTACTAATTTTATACTTATACAACAATATATTTGTAATAGCGTTATACCTAATACATTTCAATCTATATACATGATTATGTGAACATGACACATTATGTATGTTAATTTTATAACTAATGTATGTTAATTTTTTAAACAGTTCTTTATATCTCCTAAATGTAGTTTTGATTTGTCAATGTTAAGGTTAATTGTGTAATTTTACCATCAGTTTATAAATAAATAAAATGGAACCCTAATCCCATTTGTACGTCGTTTATCACTTCAACCAAACATACCTCTCTCATTCTCTTTCTCTATTTGTGAACGCAACTAACGAGAAATGGCAGAGGTCATTATCTATACTAGGGAAGAGTTGGAACGCACTATCCAACATCTTCATGATCGCCTAGAATTATTGGCCAATAGCAAATATCAGAGGTCAGATGTTAGTGATTCCAACAATCTGGGTTTGGAGAGGGAACATTTGCTACGAGGTATACAACGTCTTAAGGACCGTCAAGATGAATTGTCCACCACCATTTATCGTTGTCCATCTATTGTGAAAATCAAGTCCAAGTCCAAATCCTTTTCGGGTTCAGATGTTGCTGGTTCCTACCAGCTTGGTCTGGAGGACGGTTTCAAGTTGCTTAAGGATTATTTGAAGAAGATTAAACCTGATGGTAATTGGGATGAGGTCTGTGGAAATAATGCAAAGGAAATGTTGAACAAGTGATGACTCTTTTATCTTGAACAAGTGATGACTCTTTTGTTATTTTTATATGTTTTTGTATCTATTTTTTTTTAATGGTTTTTGTTTGTAATCACACCAGAAAGGTGTTGTTGAATTTGCGTTGACATCTCTGAAGATGTTTAAGTGTTTTTGTTCTCACCATTTATGGTGTGGTTGACTAGTTCTGTAATATCGTATGTTTGATCATTGTCATTGTATTTCTGGTGATTTCATGAGGGTTGGAGGTAATTGCAGATGACCTTAAGGAATATAATATCGTATAAAGTATACTTGAAAAGTAATGGTGTTTGAACAAATTTTCAGATTGTAATTCAATTGATGTGATAGATTCATTGAAAAAAAAAATTCAAACTGTCTATACAATATCCAATGGATTTGGTGTTTGCGATTACAAAATTTTTCTTCAGGATATGCTGACCACTTAAATAAATTAATTATTTAAACAAAATTATTGATTGTGAAATATAAATATAAATACATTACTCATTTAAATATTACACTGTGTACAGTAAATAATAACTATTATTAATGGGAATACGAAATCATGATTTCTAATGATGTTAAATGGAGAAAATGCAATGATATTAAATGTTGGAAATTAATTTTAGATGAATATCAATATAAACTTGTAAAGTAACATTAAAAATTTGCGTGGCAAGTAAGGAGACATTAACTGGCCATACATTACGAAGCAATAAAAACCTATATTGAGTTTTTGAGAAAGCAATACTATCTTTTTGTCTTCCTATTTAATACAAATATTGATCATGCATTGGGTAATTAATTACAGCATAAAAACTTTAATTGATTTTAAACACTGATCACACATTGGGCAATTAATTACAGCCTATTGATTTTAAATACTGATCATGCATTGGGCAATTAATTACAGCCTATTAGGTTATCAAAACATAAAGATTTTAATTGATTTTAAATACTGATTATGCATTGGACAATTAATTACAGCATATTAGGTTATCAAAACATATACTGATCATGCATTGGGCAATTAATTACAGCATATTGGGTTTTCAAAACATAAAGATTTAATTGAGTTTAAATACTGATCATGCATTGGGCAGTTAAGTAAAGCCTAACTTAACTACATTGGGCAGTAAAGCATTGGGCAATTGATCGAGCCAGTACATATATAGAAATACACCCCCTATTTCCGATACTTTTCATTGACTTTCGAGTAAATTCATGAGATTTATGGCTCAATGTTGATTGTACAGGTACTTTTTGTATTCTGGGTCGATGAACGAAGAAATCCGGTGATTTTGGGCTTAAAGCGGCGAAAGGAGAGCATTTTGGGGCAAAACGGTAATTTGGCAAGAAAAGAAGAATTCGACGGCTCCATTTGGTGGTCTGGCCGCCGTTTGAAACCGTCGTTGCATTCCAGAAGTGTCAGGTGTATTCGGCGGCCATGATCCAACCGCCGATCGATTCCAGTAGGTCCATTTTCAATTCGACGGTTTACATTCGGCGGCCTGGCCGCCGTTTCTGACCGCCGATCACGTGCCACGTCAGCAGCACCGGGATTTCAACCCTACCTCATGGGACCACATATAAATATCCCTCTTTTCTTCTTCTCTCAACTCTCTCCACCATTTCCATGAAACCCTATTCTCTCTCTAAAACTCTCTAACCTCTCTCTAACTTTCATCACTCCCAAACCTTCATTAATTCATTTCAACTACATTCTTTCCATCTCATTTTGGAAATTAAGTGAAGAGAGAAGAAGGGAATCACCAAAGCCAAGGAGATTTCAAGCTCATCAAAGAACAAGAAGACCCATGAAGATTTTTGTGGGTTTTCTCTACAACTCTTCTATTTTCATTTCTATTTCCATTATGTGTAACTAAACCCTTTTATTGGGGAATTGATGAGACAACTTATGTGATAATCCCATGTATTTGAACTAGTAATCTATTTATACAAATCATCTCTTGGTATATTTTCATTTCATTGCTTTGAAGTTGCCATTTTTACTTTACTTGTTAATATTGGGGTTCAATTTAGCTTGTGGTAAAAATGGTTCACTTGTGAAGGTTGTGGTTTAGGGTTTGAATGGCTTTTAACTCATTCTCCAATCTTTAGCATATATGAAATTGAAAATTGATGCATGCATGTGTTATTTGGTACAAGACCTTTAATTTGTTCTTAAGAATATTATTTGGGTAATTACTCATAGTGGGGTTCACTTGGGTAAGAGCTTGAATCTATTTCCACTAAGACTCATAGTAGGGCTTACTTGAGTCAAGGTTTGAATTTGTACATTAATGAGTAAAATCAATTAAAGAACAACCCTTTAGTAGGATGAAAGTGCTTAATTGGACTAGTTCATTACATTAGGAAATCTTTTAGTTGTCAACTCAATTCCCCAATATCCGTCGTCGTATATCACACCTTTCATTTTAGTTACTTGTTTTAGATTGATTAATTTCATTTAGTTTAATTGTCAAAACAAATTCCAAAACCAAAAATGAATTTTACTTTTCCGCACATAGTTTAGATTAGTGTACATATTTTAGTTATAGCTAAATATCCTCCCTTTCCCTGAAGAACGATCCCGCTTGCCATTATACATCTCATTCGATTTGTGTATTCCAAGTGTGGAATTTTGGTACTTGCAATAGTCCGATCAAAATTTGGTGCCGCTGCCGGGGATCGGTAGCATTATATTTGGCTATTCTAGTTTAGGACATAGTTTAGTAGTTTAATTGTGTTATTTTTATCTTTTTTACTTCTCGGTAGTTTTTGTTTTTGGTGTTTCAGGTTGCTAGTGTATGCACGGGCGTTGTTCTAAGGGAGGTATTCTGTTTCCCTTCAACGATCGTATTAATCAAGTTAGAAGACTAGCAAGAGCCGCTGAAAGGGCACGGGTGAATATGGAAGACGGAAGAGGAAACCAAAACCCACCCAATGATCCACCCCCACCAATGAATATCCCACCAAATATGCAACCCCCACAAATGGAAAACCCTCCAAGACAAGTCACCATTGGACAATATTCAAGACCTATCATCAGAAATGAACCACCGGCCATTGTTCTTGATGAGCTCACGAAGTCATATGAGCTCAAGACCATGCACATTAGCCAACTACCATCCTTCTATGGCAAGACACATGAAGATTGCTTACAATTTATGAAAGACCTTAGTGGGGTGGTGGAGACTTTCCCCTTTACATCAAGGATGGGTACACTCTCAAAGGAACAACTACTAATGAGGTGCTTCTCAACGTGTTTGAAGGACAATGCAAAAAAATGGCTCAATACCCAAAAGCCGGGATCTCTTGCCTCATGGGAGGCGGTGTGTGAAGCATTCTTCAACCAATTCTTTCCATCAAACAAGAAGAGAGAATTGCGGATGCAAATTACGGGATTTCAAGAAGAGGTGGGTGATTCATTTCATGAGACATGGGAGAGATTCCAATCCTTGCTAGCACAACTTCCTCCCCACATGCTCCCCGATGAATACAAGGTTTCCTCATTTCAAGAAGGACTCTCTCCTCACACACAACTTTTGATTACTAATGCTTGTGGAGGCTCAACCGCGGACAAGACGGCGGCTTTTGTGATGGATGTGTGTGAGAGGCTTGCTCTTATGTCCCAACAATGCAATTTTAGCACAAGAGCAAATGGTAGGCATGATATAGGAGGAGGAACCGAGATGGCAATTGAAGTTTCGAAGTTGGCCAAGCAAATGCAATCCATGCAAGCTACAATGTTGTCTATGCAATCATTCATGACCAATCAAGGGAGTGCAAGCCATATTCAAGGAAGAGATGGAAGTGGAGACATGTCCTTTAATGGAGAAAGATGTGTTGGTTTCCAAGAGGAAGTCCAAGCAATGGGATATCAACAAAGAGATAGAGGTAGTGTGTTCTCTCAAACCTACAATCCAAAATGGCGGCTACATCCGAACCTTTCTTACTCAAACAACAATGCATTGAACTCGGACATGCTTAACCAAGAGGTGAATCAAGGGTTCAACAAGAATCAAGGGTTCAACAACCGAGGGTTCTACCAAGGTCAAGGATCGGGGAGTGGCCAAGCCAACCAATGGAACCGACAAGAGAATTTCAACAACCAAGCAAGGCAACAACAAAGGGAAGACGTTTTATCGGATGGGCAAAGGTTGAGTTCTCTCGAAGCATTAGTTACCAATATGGGGGCATCAATGAAGAACATGGAAACTCAAATGGGCCAAATTGCCGAAGCACTACAAAAACAAGACAAAGGGAAATTCCCTAGCCAACCCGAGCAAGCCAAAGCCATGACGGTTCTTAGAAGTGGGCGGATCCTTGACAATGGTGAAGTTGTAGAAGATGCAAGTGAGCCTAGAGTACAAGAGAATAATGTGGTGGACAAGAAGAAGATGTAGTGGTACCCCCCTCAAAAGAAACTCCTCGTCTACACAAGTCATCAAATCCTTACATTCCTCCCATACCCTACCCCGGAAGATTGAAGAATATGAAGTTGGAACAATCCTTTCAAGACATCTATGACATTCTTTCCAAGGTAAATGTGAATCTTCCACTTCTTGATGCAATTCAAAAAATGCCTTCCTATGCAAAGTTCTTCAAGGAGTTGAACAAAGACAAGATCAAGTTCAAGCCTAGGCAACAAGAGAGACTTGGGGAGAATGTTAGTGCGGTGATACAAAAGAAGTTGCCTCAAAAGATGAAAGATCCTGGGAGCTTCATCATCAACATTTCTATTGGTGGAGGAAAGCAAGAGAAAGCCATGCTAGACTTGGGGGCAAGTATTAATTTGATGCCCTACACAATCTACAAGAGATTGGGACTTAATGACCTCAAGACCACTTCCATGTCACTTTTGTTGGCGGACCAATCATCAAGACACCCAATGGGAATAATAGAAGATGTGTTGATTCAAGTAGAGAAGCTCATTATTCCAGCCAATTTTGTGGTGTTAGACATGGAGGGGCACAAAGAAGAAGACCAAATGTTACTCTTGGGAAGACCATTCATGGCGACCGCTAGAGCAATTGTGGATGTGCATGAAGGGAAGCTCACTATGAAGGTTTTGGATGAGGTAATTGAGTTCAAGCTTTTTGAGTCGGGAGCATATCCTATTGAGGCACATGATAGTTTTAATGTGAATTCGGTGGACACAATCATTGAAGAGGAAAGTGAAGAATTTTTTAAGGAGAAGTTGGAGGCTCTAATGGCAAGTGCAATGGAGTTTCTAGATGAACAAGAAGATGAGGAAGAGAGACTTGAGTTGATGGAAGAATTGGTGGATGAAGAAAGAATTAATGAGATTGGAGAAGTGGGAAGTGGATGTAGGGAAAAATACCGTAGTACACGCAGCGGAAGCGAGACTAAAAATAGATTTAGTGACTTTTAAAATTTTTCCTTTTATGAACCTTAAACACTTTAATCAATTAAACATATATATTATCTAACAAAAGAATAATACCTTTTGTCGCGTGATCCGATTGACTTACGTCGATGGTAATCCGCAAGATCTTCAATCCTAGCACGAACGTGGATCACCTAGGAGTGTGGTCTCCCTTTTCTTTGAATTGCAAACCTGTGAATGGACAAACAAACATTTCTTTTCTTTGTTAGTCACAAAAACAATCAAAAGAATACTAAGATTATTCCAGTCACTTTTGAGTTCTCAATCTAATGATCGAAACTCGCGTGAACCTAGATCGATGTCGTACACACAAGCTTATTGATGAATAAGCAAATAGTATACCATCAAAGAATAATCTAACACTCTTTTTTGTTTTTTTGGTAGAAATAAAATAATCTATCTTATGAATTGAGAAGAAGAAGAAATTTGTATCAAGAACACTTGTGGTGGCCGAATTCTATAAGAGCACTTATATAGGTGGCCAAATTTTCTTCTCTTCTTTTACTTAGGGTGGCCGAAAATCATAACCTAAAAGGGACTAGGGTTGCCGCAATTCTCAAGCCCAAAAGAGTTTGTATTGCATCCTAATTCCTATTTAGTTCAAGACTTTAAACCCTAATTTAATTCATAAAACTTTTATTCCTTTATTTGACTAAATAAAAAAGACTTCTTATTTGATTAAATAAATAAAATTAATTATTTATTTTCTTACCAAATAAGTCTTTTACTTTTAGTATACTACCAACAATAGTATAACACTAGGAATCATATTTCTTAATCAGAAAAGATTTGTTTCTTAATTAAACAATTAATTAATAAATTAATTAATTCTTATTTAATTAAAACAATGAAAACAAAATAATATCTTAGGTTAAAATTTAACCTTGCCGCCCCACTTAAAATAATTGGGCCAAATATTATTTTCTTATTTCATTTAATCCATTGGACTTTAAATAAAAAGCCCACATGTGAACCAGACACATTCTTACTAAAAGAAACAAGCCCACATGTCTTTCATTAATATATTAATATAATTGAGCAGCCCATTAAATAAATAATGTGCAAATTATATTCTTAATATATTAAATGCAATTCTAAATGGACCCTTAAATTGGTCCGGTAGAATATATCAAGTGATCCATGCAAGTCCGTGTGGATTAGGGATCTTGGCGGGCCATCTAAATTTAAGCTTCAATAGACATAACCTAATCACAATCAACAAATGATTCACTTAGGTCCGATCCATTAATTTTAACTCATTCCACTAAAGAGCTAAAACTGAACTCTTAAATAAAGATAGAAAAGGAAGATGTTCCTCATTCATACCCTAGACAATCATGTTGGAGATAGTGTATCCTCGTGATTAATATCAGTAATCGCCAAGAGTTCATAGACCGCCTATAACTCTCCAAGTTACCATATTTACTCATATCACCATGTTTTGAACTTGGATATTTTAACTTGTCCAGAAGCCATGTTTTCAATAAAATTGAAGGAACTTCCAACAACACTCAAGTATGCCTACCTAGATGAAGAAGAAAGAAGACCGGTTATTGTCTCCTCAGAAGTGAAGCAAGATAAAGAAGCAAAACTCCTTGAAGTCCTTAGAGTGCATAAGGCGGCAATTGGGTGGTCCATAGAAGATATCAAAGGGATAAGTCCCACCATTTGTATGCATAAGATCAATTTAGAAGAAGATTCCAAGCCATCAAGAGAGGCTCAAAGGTGACTCAACCCCATCATGCAAGAAGTGGTAAAAAATGAAGTGTTGAAGTTGTTGAAGGTGGGCATTATCTATCCAATTGCGGATAGTAAATGGGTGAGCCCAATCCATGTGGTACCTAAGAAGTCGGCGATTACGGTAGTGAGGAATGAGAAAGATGAACTTATCCCTTAAAGGTTGCAAACCGGGTGGAGAGTATGCGTTAACTACCGGAAATTAAATGCATCAACAAGGAAGGATCACTTCCCCCTTCCATTCATTGATCAAATGTTGGAGAGACTAGCAGGGCATAGCCATTATTGCTTCTTGGATGGCTATTCGGGGTATAACCAAATTACAATTGCACCGGAGGATCAAGAGAAGACAACTTTCACTTGTCCCTTTGGCACATATGCATACCGGAAGATGCCCTTTGGTTTATGCAATGCTCCCGGCACTTTCCAACGGTGTATGATGTCCATTTTCTTGGATATGGTAGGAAAAATCATTGAGGTGTTCATGGATGATTTTTCGGTGTTTGGAGGATCCTTTGATATTTGCCTTGACAATTTGACTCAAGTATTGAAGAGATGTGAAGAGAAGAACCTAACCTTGAATTGGGAGAAGTGTCATTTTATGGTGACACAAGGTATTGTTCTTGGGCATGTAGTGTCAAGCCGGGGAATAGAGGTAGACAAGGTGAAAATTGAAGTTATGAAGAGTTTGCCTCCACCAAAGACTCCCAAAGACATAAGGTCATTCTTGGGCCATGCGGGTTTTTACCGACGATTTATCAAAGACTTTTCCAAGATTTCTAGACCTTTGTGTAATCTTCTTCAAAAAAAAGTGGAGTTTGTGTTTGATGAAGGATGCATGAAAGCCTTCAATACTCTCAAGGAAGCCCTCACATCAACACATATCATTGTACCATAAAATTGGAGCTTCCCTTTTGAAATCATGTGTGATGCATCGGATTATGCGGTTGGGGCCGTTATTGGGCAATGAATGGACAAGCTTCCACATGTAATTTACTATGCTTCAAGGACTCTAAATGATGCTCAATTGAACTACTCTACAACCGAAAAAGAATTGTTGGCGGTTGTGTTTGCATTAGAGAAGTTCCGGCAATATTTGGTGGGAGCAAAGGTAATTGTCTACACCGATCATGCGGCTATCCGGTATTTAATGCAAAAGAAAGATGCCAAGCCAAGACTCATCCGTTGGATTCTTCTCTTACAAGAATTCGACTTGGAATTCAAGGACAAGAAAGGCAAGGAAAATGTGGTAGCCGACCATCTAAGCCGATTGATACATGGGTCTAATGAAGAAGAAGACATGCTTCCCTTGAAAGAAAGCTTTCCGGATAAGCAATTGTGGGTAGTTGGTGGAAAGGAGCTATGGTATGCCGATATTGTGAATTATCTTATGAGGGATATAGTGCCCAAGGACCTATCTTATCAAGCCAAGAAAAGATTCAAGTTTGTGGCTAGACAATACTTTTAGGATGAACCCTATCTCTTCAAGCATGGGCCCGATCAAGTGATTCGAAGGTGTGTACCGGAAGAAGAGCAAGAAGGTGTGATCAAATTTTGCCATGAAATGCATTGTGAAGGTCACTTTAGCCACAAGAAGACCGTTCTCAAGATCTTTCATTCTGGATTCTTTTGGCCAACACTAAGCAAGGACACCTACGAGTTTTGCAAGAATTGTGATAGGTGTCAACGGATGGGTAGTATCGGGAAGAGAAATGAGATGCCCCTAAAAAGAGAATTGGTAGTGGAGCTTTTCGATATATGGGGTATTGACTTCATGGGTCCCTTTCCATCTTCAAATGGCAACAATTACATTTTGGTGGCGGTTGATTATGTCTCCAAGTGGATTGAAGCGGTGGCAACTAAGACAAATGATAGTCATGTGGTAGTGAAGTTTTTGAAAGAAGTTGTGTTCTCAAGATTTGGTGTTCCTCGTGCAATCATAAGCGATGGAGGCACCCATTTTTGCAACAAAATCTTTACCACCTTGATGAAAAAGTATGGAGTAACTCATAAGGTTGCTACACCCTACCATCCGCAAACTTCCGGGCAAGTTGAAGTGAGCAATTGGGAAATCAAGAGAATTTTAGAAAAGACGGTCAAGCCTAATCAGAAAGATTGGTCAATGAAGCTTAATGATGCACTTTGGGCTTACCGAACGGCATACAAGACCCCTCTTGGCACCACACCATACCGATTGGTATTTGGGAAAGCTTGTCACTTGCCGGTTGAGTTGGAGTTTGATGCTTATTGGGCAATCAAGAAGTTGAATGTTGATTTGGAATTGGCGGGAGAAGAAAGGAAGCTCCAACTAAATGAATTGGAAGAACTCCGGTATGAGGCATATGAGAATGCAAAATTGTACAAGGAAAAGACCAAGAAGATCCATGACCAAGTGATCCTAAGGAAAGACCTCCATCCTGGGATGCTCGTACTTGTGTTTGATTCAAGGTTGAAGCTATTTTCGGGGAAATTAAAATCAAGATGGACCGGTCCATTCCGAGTGAAAGAAGTATTCCCACATGGTGCAATCGAAGTGCAAAGTTTGAGAACCGGAGACACTTTCAAGGTCAATGGACAACGAGTGAAGCCATATTATGGAGGAGCAAGGAGTGCATTCATGATCGAACAAATCAAACTTGGAGAGCCTTAGCACCCACCACCACGTCTTTCCTAGACGTTAAATCAAGCACTTAGTGGGAGGCAACCCACTTAGGTAGTTTTAACTTAATGCATTTTCTTTTTGTTCAATTAATAAGTTTTTGGTATATATGGAGTGTTTCCCCAAACTTGTATTGGATTTTGAGTCAAGAAATTTGTTGAGCAAAATGTGTTGAGTACCATATTCAAGACAGGTTTGGGGGTGTCTTTTGCTTGATGAGTGTTGTGTAGTGTGCAGTTGGAATGAAGAATGCAGAATGAAGATTGCCAAATTTTCAGTAATCGGCGGTTTAATTCGGCGGCCTGGCCACCGAATGAAACCGCCGATCAAAAATAGAAGTTCTGCCAAAGAACGGCGATTAGAACGGCGGGCATAAATAGACCGCCGATTGAATCAGGCCTCCAAAACACAATTTGGCGGTTAAAACGGCAGTTGAAATGAAACCGCCGAATCAGGTCCAGAATGTCATTCAAGAATCGGTGGGAAATTCGGCGGTCTGGCCGCATAACACGAAACCGCCGAATTAATGAAACGATTGCGTTTTACCCAAAACGTCGAATTCTGCGATCAACATCAGCGGCCTGGCCGCCGATTTAAATCGCCGAATTCACGATATCAGGTCACAAAAGGGTTGTCTCTTTCACGAGCCACACTCACAATTTCTCACTCAAAACACTCCAAAATCCTCCCAAGGTGCATTCTTCTCCTTCTCTTCCCTCTCAAGGCTTCAAGGTATGTTATTCTCCCCTTTAACTTGTTTTTGCATGAATTTAACTTCTCCTATTTCTCTATTGACCAAAATTTCGCATAATAGTGCTAGGGTTAGGTTTAGTTCGAAAAATTTGGGGGTTTTGTGATTAGAGGCCGAATTGATTGTAATGCATGCTTGGGTTTTATTTGTGGTAGAAATAAAATGCTCCTAGGATGTTGATTGATGTTTGCATGTGCCCTAATTTGTCAATTTTTGTTTTAGTGCGAATTTGGATGGATATTCTCTATTTTGTGAGTGTAAATAAATTGATAGAGATGACATTGTTGCTTGATGTGTTGGAAATACCTTATATTGCCATATTCTTGTGGGTTTAACATGCTTGCTTTGTTAAAGATTATTGTTGTAACTAAATGTGGGCATAAATTTGATTTTTGATGACAAATAATTGATTAGTTGTCATGTTGATAGTGTATTGTGCCTATGTTGATGTTATTCTAAAAAAATGTGGCATGTTGTGGCTGGATACTATGTGCTTTGGTTTGTGTTTGTGATGTGCAGAATTTTTCGCTTCCCGAATGGCACCGAAAAAAGGCAAGGGAAAGGGCAAGGCTTCTGGCTTCCGCAACCAAAGGATTGATAAGCATAGCCTTCGCAACGCATTATATGCGGGTCGCCTCAACAACATTTGCACCAGAACCGTACACCATGACAGGGCCATAGATTTGGATGACGTAGGTGGAACCGATATTGTGCGTCAAGTGGAAGGAATGGGGTGGCACCAATTTGTCACTAAACCCCGCAACAAGGCCAATGTGAGCATTGTTCGGGAGTTCTATGCCTCAATGATCCCTGATGAATTCCTGGAGGGGAAGCCTATGAAGGTTCGAGATGTAGATGTGTTCATCCACCCCCAGGACGTAAATGACTATTATGGGACCACTTCGCATGATGACCTTCCGAATGGGCTCCCGAGGGAAGGCACCTTCCGGTTATACGATTCTACACTTGCTGCGTCTCTTAGGAGAGAAATGAATAACAGTGGTTTGTGGGATGCCGACCATCACCTTCGCCAATCCGAACTACAGAAAGACATAGCCTTTTGGTCTGTTTTTGTGTCCCACTCCCTGAAGCCGACACAGCAAAGGACAAAAATTGTTTTGGATATCGCTCAGATTGTGTACTGCATCCAGAACCAGTTGCAGATAGATGTGGGGCGGCTGATCCGTTTGGCCATATGCAGAGCTGGAAAGACAAAAAAGTCGGTTATCCCTTTTCCATGCTTGATTGCTGATCTATGCAGGGATGCAGGTGTTCCAGAGCGACGTGGAGATGACTTGCTCACTATGGGGGATCCCTGCAACTCCAGAACCTTTCACGACTTGATAGAGCCTCAGGATGTGGAGCGCCTCCTACCATTAGGGTCGAGGAAGAGACAGAGGATGTTGCACCAACAGCAAGGCAGGGATGAGGACAACGATGATGAAGAGGATCCTGGAGCAGTTCCAGTTGACACAGGGGCACCTTCAGAGCAGAGACCGGCATGGTTTGAGGCTTGGGTGACAGAGTACAACCAGCAGATGCCCCCATGGGCTGCCACCATAATCCAAGGCCAGCAGGACCAATAGGCGTAGATAGATGAGTTGATCAGAGCCCTACAGACGAGCACATTCACAGCTTCAGAGCGTCATGGTGGAGCAGGCCCCAGCTCAGAGCCCCATAAGCAGACACATCCAGAGCATGATGATGATGCACATTGAGATTTGTTCATCCGTTTTCCATGACTTATTTCAGTTTTTGTTTCGCACTTACTTTTGGGCATTTTAGCACTTTAATTTACTTTTAGTTGGATTTTAGTTTAATTTTTCAGACTTAGTTTTAGTTGCTTATGCATGTTTCTTATCTACTTTTGGGAATTTTTTTGTGCTTCATCGGATATTTTACACATGACTTTATGCATGACTTTTTGTTCATAGAATTTTTTGGGCGCCTTCCTTGCCGGGTCCTCATTGTCAACATTAGGGACAATGTTGGATTTAGGTTTGGGGGTGTGGATGTGAATGACTTGACTTGACTTGACTTTATTTCTTTTGTAAAAATAAAATTTTTGGAACAAAATTTTTGCCAAACTTGTGCGATATAGGCCATGAATGAGCATATTTTGCTTGGTTTGATACCTTTGTCATGTGCTCATTGACAATCTAAGATTGCATGCATGTCATGAGTTAGTCCCATACTTTCTTGATCTAAGTTGAGGTGGCCATTTGTGTGAATGTGTAGGTCTATTAGTGGAGACTACCCTAAGTTCACGTGCCTTAAAAAGCGAATCTATGAGGGTTATGTTTCTCTTTTTGTACTCCTAAACACGTCTCACATTTTGTTGTGCATCATTGAAGTCTCATCACATCATTTGCACCACTAGCCATAGAACATTCATCAATTGTGGATATCATGTCATTTGTTTGCAATTTCTTGTGGTTTGCCTACTGGAAGGGATGATAGGACTTTTATAGAATATGCCTAAACACTTTCATCCAATTCCTACCCAATTTGTGCTCAAGGGTCCAATAATGGTGGCCAAGCACGAAAGCCAAACACTTTCCCAAACATCAACGAACCTAAACACAAACCATACCCAATCTTTCCGATCTTGCTTGTTCAAGCTTTTGTAATATGTATTTAGAAAATATTGCGTTCAAAAAAAAAAAAAAAAAAAAGAGAATAAATAAATTGAGCCTTGTATGTGTCTAAATTATGTGTTGCTCTCATTGAGTAACAAAAGTTGTTGCAAGTTGCTCAAAATGAGCTTAGTTGGAATTTTTGTAGTTTTTGAGCTCAAACTTAGCTCATTGCTCTAGAATTGTTAGCTTGATCGGAAATTTCCATATTTTCCCGTATCCACCATTCACCACATAACACCCTAGCCCCATCACTTAGTAGGAAAAGTCAATTTGATCTTGTAGGTCTCCCACTTGAGAATGCAAACTCTCGTCATGCTCTACCACGTTCATGGTTTTTTGGTTCCTTTCATGAGACTTATTCACTTAAAGAGCGTTCAATTTTTGAAATTCATGTATGCATCTTAATTTGCTTCCATTGCATAAACTCATTCGCATACGCTTGTATGAGTGTAAACCTAGGTTCTGAGAGGAAAAATAAGAGTGAATCTTGTAAGGACCTAGAGTCGAGGTGAAATATGGCCGAAGCGCTTGTGCGGGTGGTCGCCAAAGCTAGGACAATTTAGTGTGGGATTCATGGTTAGCATTGCACTCATTGGATTGATTTTATGGTCTTTCAACTTTAGCACATCTCTCATGGTATCTCATCACATTTGGCAATCGCACTCTTTTTGGTTGTTTTCATAATTGTGTATATCGGCGGCTTTAGTTCTAGTTCTTAGTTATGTTATTCTGGTTTATCAGATTTCCATAGTTTTGTTTTTGAATTTTCTCGGGGACGAGCAAAAGCTAGGTTTGGGGGTATTTGATCGAGCCAGTACATATATAGAAATACACCCCCTATTTTCGATACTTTTGATTGACTTTCGAGTAAATTCATGAGATTTATGGCTCGATGTTGATTGTATAGGTACTTTTTGTATTCTGGGTTGATGAACGAAGAAATCCGGTGATTTTGGGCTTAAAGCGGCGAAAGGAGAGCATTTTGGGGCAAAACGGTAATTTGGCAAGAAAAGAAGAATTCGGCGGTTCCATTCGGCGGTCTGGCCGCCGTTTGAAACTGCCGTTGCATTCCAGAAGTGTCAGGTGTATTCGGAGGCCATGATCCAACCGCCGATCGATTCCAGTAGGTCCATTTTTAATTCGACGGTTTACATTCGGCGGCCTGGCCACCGTTTCTGACCGCCGATCACGTGCCACGTCAGCAGCACCGGGATTTCAACCCTACCTCATGGGACCACATATAAATATCCCTCTTTTCTCGTTCTCTCAACTCTCTCCACCATTTCCATGAAACCCTATTCTCTCTCTAAAACTCTCTAACCTCTCTCTAACTTCCATCACTCCCAAACCTTCATTAATCCATTTCAACTACATTCTTTCCATCTCATTTTGGAAATTAATTGAAGAGAGAAGAAGGGAATCACCAAGGCCAAGGAAATTTCAAGCTCATCAAAGAACAAGAAGACTCATGAAGATTTTTGTGGGTTTTCTCTACAACTCTTCTATTTTCATTTCTATTTCCATTATGTGTAACTAAACCCTTTTATTGGGGAATTGATGAGACAACTTATGTGATAATCCCATGTATTTGAACTAGTCATCTATTTATACAAATCCTCTCTTGGTATATTTTCATTTCATTGCTTTGAAGTTGCCATTTTTACTTTACTTGTTAATATTGGGGTTCAATTTAGCTTGTGGTAAAAATGGTTCACATGTGAAGGTTGTGGTTTAGGGTTTAAATGGCTTTCAACTCATTCTCCAATCTTTAGCATATATGAAATTGAAAATTGATGCATGCATGTGTTATTTGGTACAAGACCTTTAATTTGTTCTTAAGAATATTATTTGGGTAATTACTCATAGTGGGGTTCACTTGGGTAAGAGCTTGAATCTATTTCCACCAAGACTCATAGTAGGGATTACTTGAGTCAAGGTTTGAATTTGTACATTAATGAGTAAAATCAATTAAAGAACAACCCTTGAGTAGGATGAAAGTGCTTAATTGGACTAATTCATTATATTAGGAAATCTTTTAGTTGTCAACTCAATTCCCCAATATCCATCATCATAAATCACACCTTTCATTTCAATTACTTGTTTTAGATTGATTAATTTCATTTAGTTTAATTGTCAAAACAAATTCCAAAACCAAAAATGAATTTTACTTTTCCGCACGTAGTTTAGATTAGTGTACATATTTTAGTTATAGCCAAATATCCTCCCTTTCCCTGAGAAACGATCCCGCTTGCCATTATACATCTCATTCGATTTGTGTATTCCAAGTGTGGAATTTTGGTACTTGCAATAGTCCGATCAGCAATGCATTGGGCATTGGGTAATTAATTACAGCATAAAGATTTTAATTGATTTTAAACACTGATCATGCATTGGACAATTAATTACAGCCTATTGGGTTATCAAAACATAAAGATTTTAATTGATTTTAAATACTGATTATGCATTGGGCAATTAATTACAGCATATTGGGTTATTAAAACATAAAGATTTAATTGAGTTTCAATACTGATCATGATGTTTTCAGACTAATCATTGAACAAATTTCGTAGGGAAATGATTCAGTTGATATTGGACCTGTACAAATTTGTCATCCTCAGAAAATTGTGTCAATGTAGTTATGATTTGTCAATGTTAAGGTTAATTGTGTAATTTTACCATCAGTTTATAAATAAATAAAATGGAACCCTAATCCATTTGTACGTCGTTCATCACTTAAACCAAACATACCTCTCTCATTCTCTCTCTCTATCTGTGAACGCAACAAATGGGATTAGGGTTCCATTTTATTTATTGATAAACTTATGGTAAAATTACACAATTAACCTTAACAAATCTTAAATTGACAATAATAATTTATTAACACCATCAACTGGTTGGATATGGTCAATCTGTTGATTTGATGGACTCATTTAATGATTTTGAAAAATGAAGCAAATAAATTCAAACCGCCATCACAATGATTACTTCATCTGCATTCCAAGTAATTATTTAAACAATATTATAATCATTGGAAAATTGTATTAAGCAATATTAAATCGTATTACGGTTTCAACAAAAACAAATTGTAAACGTTTATGGTTGATGATATCTTTTTTATTAATAGCTGATGATATCTTGTTTTAAATTATAATTACGTTTACAAATGTACAAGTTAATTCAACTTTATCAATTAGTCCTGAAATAATAATTCAAATTCATTGAATCCAATCAACCCGGATATCGATCAATCAATAGGTATGTTTTAGAAACACAACTAAACCCCTCCAGAATTACTTCAGATCAGTTTAATAAACACAAGTAATAAAGACGTTATATTATTAGAAACAAAAAGAAACACACCTTTGTTCTTCTCACGAAGAAACACACAAAAGAAATTTACAAAACATGATCATGAAACCAAAAAAAAGTCCAATGTGTGATTAAAAGCACTTTACATAACAAAAGAGTGAAAAAAAAAGGTACCAAAAACTGCATCAGTCCTTCAACATATCATTTGCATGACTTTGGTCAACCACATCCCAATTGCCTTTCGGATGAACCTTCTTCATATAATCCTTAAAAAGCTTAAACCCGTCCTCCATACATAGATTGTAAGCACCAGATACATCCTTTCCAGTAAAACGTTTGAAATTGATTTGATCAACAGCAGGGTGGCAATAAATCTTACGGTTGACTGCAATTATATCGCGTTCCAGTTTCTGTATGTCATGAACCATCTTCTCTTGATTATCATGGTCGGAGTTGGAGTTAGTTTTCAATTTCTTTATCGAAGTTGGTGAAGGGTTTTCCATGGTGGAGAAATAAAGAAAAATCAGATTTAAAATACACAGAGAGAAAGAGTAGAGAGAAAGAGTAGATATGGAGACAAAACGTTATTTGGTGAATATATACATAGAGTAAACATAAAGAATAGTCACAATTTTTGGCATTCAATTCGGTGCCAAACACCTGGAATCCAAAACGGTCAGAGTAAATATATAATATATAAGTCATAATTATTGGCATTTGGTTCCAATCAGACCCTTTGGAATCCAAACCAGTGTGACATAATTTCATATAACTTAAGAGTATAGTTCAGTAATGTGTTACCGTATACAATCTTATTCAACTTTGATTGCAAATATAAAATATTATACTGTGAGTTTAACATGGGACCATGCATGAATTGAACAATTATACACATTACTGATAACATACATAAATGACTATATGGGAAAATGAATTGACCTGTTGTAACTACTATATGTTAACTCGTCATTTGTAGTATTGTGTGCATGTGGGAGGGGAATCATATGATATAGGTATAACATTGATATCCTTTGATATAAACATTACACTATGAATGTGCATTCAACACTTTATTTGCATATGGGGACAACAATTGGATAGTCGGACAACGATTTGTACTACCGTTATAACTAATAAATTTTAATTAATATGAATGACTATATGGGAAAATGATTTGACCTGTTGTACACATGTACGAATAATTCGGTAACTAATATATGTTAACTCGTCATTTGTAGTATTGTGTGCATGTGGGAGGGGAATCATACGATATAGGTATAACATTGATATCCTTTGATATAAACATTACACTATGAATGTGCATTCAACACTTTATTTGCATATGGGGACAACAATTGGATAGTCGGACAACGATTTCTACTACCGTTATAACTAATAAATTTCAATTAATATGAATGACTATATGGGAAAATGATTTGACCTGTTGTACACATGTACGAATAATTCGGTAACTAATATATGTTAACTCGTCATTTGTAGTATTGTGTGCATGTGGGAGGGGAATCATATGATATAGGTATAACATTGATGTCCTTTGATATAAACATTACACTATGAATGTGCATTCAACACTTTATTTGCATAAGGGGACAACAATTGGATAGTCGGACAACGATTTGTACTACTGTTATAACTAATAAATTTCAATTAATATGAATGACTATATAGGAAAATGATTTGACCTGTTGTACACATGTACGAATAATTCGGTAACTAATATATGTTAACTCGTCATTTGTAGTATTGTGTGCATGTGGGAGGGGAATCATATGATACAGGTATAACATTGATATCCTTTGATATAAACATTACACTATGAATGGGAATCATATGATACATGTTAACATTGATATCCTTTGATATAAACATTACACTATGAATGTGCATTCAACACTTTATTTGCATATGGGGACAACAATTGAATAGTCGAACAACGATTTCTACTACCGTTATAACTAATAAATTTTAATTAATATGAATGACTATATGGAAAAATGAATTGACCTGTTGTACACATGTAGGAATAATTCGGTAACTACTATATGTTAACTCGTCATTTATAGTATTGTGTGCATGTGGGAGAGGAATCATATGATATAGGTATAACATTGATATCTTTTGATATAAACATTACACTATGAATGTGCATTCAACACTTTATTTGCATATGGGGACAACAATTGGATAGTCGGACAACGATTTGTACTACCGTTATAACTAATAAATTTTAGTTAATATGAATGACTATATGGGAAAATGATTTGACTTGTTGTACACATGTACGAATAATTGGGTAACTAATATATGTTAACTCGTCATTTGTAGTATTGTGTGCATGTGGGAGGGGAATCATGTGATATAGGTATAACATTGATATCCTTTGATATAAACATTACACTATAATTGTGCATTCAACATTTTATTTGCATATGAGGACTATAATTGGATAGTCATATAATAGGGAAGATAAAACATTATTTTATTTTTATTCTTAAATGGATTCTGGATATTAAAGAAATGAAAGAGGAATAAACATGTGCAATAAATGCATCATTTGAGATAATGTTTTATGTTTTATGGTGCAATAAAAAAACCTAAAACTCTAAACAACATAAATAAAACATTTAGAAACCCTAAAACTCTCTCTCTCTCTCTCTCTCTCTCACTCTCACTCTCACTGTCTATCTCTCTCTCTCTTTCTCTCTCTCACGTCTGCTGTGTACATCCATCAATCTTCAAACAATCTACAACCCGCCGGGTTGGTTACATTTTTTTCTGTTATTTTATAACTTCGGATTAATATATTTGTAATTTAATAATTTCGATTTAATATATTACAATTTGTTGTGATGATTATTGGTTTTCATATGTAATTAGAAGAAGCAAAGATGAAAATTTATACTCGACTATGTCTGATAATGGTATGCTGGTTTATCGCATTCATACCTAGATGGTGTAGCCACGTTTTCATAATTTTTAGTTTGTTTAAAGTTAACCTGACTGTTGTATTTAAAAAAATTGTCTTAATTTATAGCTGCAGCTAAGTTTGAACTTGTTTAAATTTTATATATAATCTTATTCCGCGATATTATACTTGTGTAATTAGTGTTTGCATGTACTTGATCTGACTTTTAGATTGTTATTTTTGAAAATTAGATAAATCTGGATATTATTATAGCATTTTTTTATTGAAAAATAGTAGTAGTTGCAATTTGTTTGTTTAGTTGGGGAAGGTTTTATTCATATTCTCTCACTTGCACAATAAAAGGTTTTGTTAATGTCATCTTCCTCTTCTTCAAAGGTACGTGGGTATGGGGAGGGAAAATGCAAATGTGGGCTACCATTGAGAGAATATCTAGCCATAACACCTTGGAACTATAAAAGACTATTCGAAGGGTGTTCCAAAGGAAAGGTTAGTGAACTATAAGTGACTGTTTTAATTTATACTTATATAGATTGATTTATGAACTAATAGAGCTTACATTTCTGGTTTTAAACTACAGAAAGAATTTGGTGGATGCAATTACTTCAAATGGTTGAGTCCTGAAGTACCGGTTACAATTATCCCAGCTGATATCTCATTGAATGAAGAATTGCTGAGGTTACAAAGGGAATTTCATAGGTCGGAACGACTTCATTGGTTCTACGAAAGCGAAAATATGGGCTAAACAAATCGTGTTCGGGTGTTGGAGTTTGATTTGGCTAAGAAGAGGGCAACCATTCAGAAAACTAGAGCTTTTATATTTCTATCTTCGATTGCCATTCTTTGGCTGCTTTGTAAATTCCCATACAATGTGTAGTGTGGAGTAATCAAAAAATATCAAATGTTATATACCCTGTAACGTAAAATTACTATGGTTCCTGTAATTTCAATTTATTTAATGTGATCGCATTGTTTCTATAGATTTATAGTACTGTGTTCTTCATATTAGGTTATTTATGTTGTACCTTATTAATTGCAATCAGAGGTAAGGTAAGTCTAGGTTTTGAGTTGGAGGATAATTTTTTTTTTTTTTGAAAAAGCCCAAACAGGGCGCCACAAGCCAGCAAAAACCAGACAAAGCTGGGAAAGGAGAAAAACAAAACATGATAAAACAAAGAAAAGCAGAGGAAAACGAGCAGAGAACACCACAAAACAGTTGGAAGATAATTTTGGTTAACTATGTATATGGCAACTTTTATAATCATTAAAAACTTCTAGGCCATCTTTGAAGCAGTTGTTCGGCTTTAGACACATAATTATTTAATTCGATTGTCATTCTCTAAACATAATCTAAAACTTTTACATTTACGAACAACCTCTTTAAATATATTGGCTCATTGTGGCCTAGTACAAAATATGCAAACCACATGGCTCGCTGTGGCCCAGTGGCCCAGTTAAATTTCAATGGAAGTCATCTAGACCACATGGACACATAATTTGCATATAGAAAATTATGTGTCCTTGTGGTCCAGCTCAAAATCCATAAATCAAAGAAAGTACATGTCAATTAAAATCATACAACAAACAACTCATAGAGAATTATCAACACAACAAACAATAACGAAAGTAACTAACATTCATGAGAATTAAATAACAACCCAGTGACAACCAAATAAATCCAAATGCATCATCAACCCAAAACACTAATGAAAGTGACTAACTGTCTGATTCTCTTTTTGGACAATTACGCCAGTCATGCCCAGAAATGTGGCATATACGACACTGATTTGGTCTTTTATGCTTCTGCGGCTTGCCTGCTGGTGTAGTAGGTGCAGTCAGACCAGTGGGTCTGCCTTTGGTCTTCACAACATTTGGATCTTTTAAAATTTGGCTCTTTGTACTAGAATCATCACCATTTTTGTTGCAATTATTTTGGAACTTATCATCCAACCCTTGCAGAGTATTTCTCAGAATATTGAGTTCCCTTTTAATCAAATTGAAACCTTCTTCGGTTTGGCTCCCACGGTGACAGATATAGTTGCACTTTGCACTCAATGAAGCGAACCGGGCAATATCAACACTCTTCGAACAGTCATCGTCGGGCTGGAGATGGATACGAACGTCATCTGCAGCTGACTTCGTCCACCTCTTAAATATCAAGGACTCTGGAATCTTTGTAATGTTCTCCACTTTCATAACATAAAACATATGACAGCAGGGAATTCCTTTATTTTGTAACAACTTGCATTCACACGAAAGTACTGGCAGCTTGTGCTTTGACGAATCCCAATCACCATCCTCAATGACTTGCTGAAAATCAATTCTGTCCCTATAGTAAAAAACACTCACAGTCTTTTTATATGGAGAATCATATTCGGTGAGAATGTATTAGACTTCATTCTCCTCATTCCATGGTGCAAAGTGTGAATACTTTATTGAATCGTTGATCTCTTTAGTAATGTCATAGTAGATACAATAAGTGTAGATGGAAGATGCATGCTTATCCAACGCCTTCATGTGGCTTAAGATAACTGGACTCTTAGTGTTTGAAGCATATTCGTCAGTAAAGAAATTGTTTCTTAACCTCATGAGTGCCCTGTCGATTTGAGGGAATAAGTCGAACAATTTCTCACGGCTGCAAACATATTCTTTCATGTAATTATTCATTGACTCTGATATTTGAGTGCTGCGCATTCCGGCAAAAAAATGGCCCTTGGAATATGTTTCTGCCCATCTATGCCTCTTTTCGTACATCATATTAACCCAAACGTTTTCTTCCAGATCGTGTTGTTTTATCATTTCATTCCAACATTCATCGAATTTGTCCTCGTCTATGTTGTCAAAGATGAAGGATCTAAAGGCCGATGACTTTTTAGTGCCGTTAATGTGAGCACATGCGTTTCTTGCTACGTGCCATCCACATACCCTATGCTGACAGTTTGGAAATACCTCATCGATTGCCTGTCGCATTGCTTCATCTCCGTCCGTCATTATAGAAAGGGGATGCTTGCTACCCATTGAATCCATGAGTTTAGTAAGGGCCCATTTGTATGAAGTAAAAGTCTCGTCTAACAAAAGTGCAGCACCAAATACACAAGTTGCACTATGGTTGTTGACACCGACAAATAAAACCAAAGGCTTGCCATAGGCATTTGTCTTGTAAGTGGTATAAAATACAAGAACATCTCTGAAGCACTTGTACTCGAATAGAGAATGAGAGTCCCTCCAAAATATATTAGCAAGCCTATCATCATCATCTGTGTTGAACCTGCAGTAAAAGTTTGCTTCAGTAAATGCCTTTGACTCGAGATACGAAATTGCCGCTTGTGAATCGCTTTCAAAAGCTTTTGATCGTCTCAACTTAGCAATCTTGTTATACATGTCTTTCTGAGTGAATCCAATTTTGGAGTATCCTCCCTTCTGGTCAACCATGTACTCAAATGTTTGACAACCTCTTATGCAGTTTTTGCCCATGGCGTCAATTTGGGCATAGTCACCTTCATCTAAGTTTCTGTGAGATCGATGGGATGAAACCTCACAAAAAGTTGATAGTTTGTGTGAATGATCATCCATGAATACCCTTACGCTATACTTTAACGTATCACTGTCTAGGCCAATTGAGAAACAAGCTTTGCAATTTTGTCTTGTCTGCAGCCTTAGGTTGCGTTTCCTATTTTTATTGGTCAAATACTCCTCCCTTCTTGATCCCTGCTTATCACAAACCCACTTTCTCCTTAATACTCTACCTTCACAGTCATGGTCCAAGTTTGTCGCTCTTATACCAAACCCATTACCCCTAGCATAACCAAGATAAAACGACCTTGCATCATCCACAGAATCAAATTTCATATTTTTGATCTGATTGATATCAACATCTTGATTGCCACTGCCTTCCCATGACGAAAATTGAACAGAATTCACCCCAGTAGAACACATATTATTTGGTGTGAAAAACAATCCTTCCTTGTTGTCAGGCTTACTTTGCGATCCACTCCCATCCATTACTATACAAAGTCAAAACAAGATGATTGAAGTATAAGTAAAATTTTAATCGCAAAAAAATGTGTTGATCGAAGGATAATGAAAGTAATAGCAAACAGAAAATAATATTGATGCGAGGAAACACCGACATTTTGAACATGCATCTTTCAGCATAGAAATTATATTTTGAACATGCATCTTTCAGCATAGAAATTATAGAAATTATAGAAATATCACTATAAAGATAACATACAGAAATAGTTACATACAGGAAAACATTATTGATTCTACGAATTCGAACACTAATTCAACTTCATATTGATTTCGAAACTAATCAAAACAACCGTATGGATGTATTGTAGAGATGAGATAAAAAGAAAGATTCAAACAATAAGTAATTTCATATTGAATTCAAAGCTTACTGACAAAAAGAACAATTCAAACAATAAGCTAATTCATATTGAATTCGAAGCTAACCAAAAAAGGCCATGGATGAGACATACCTGTTAGATCAAACTTGAGGAAGCAAAAAAGAATAGGTTGGAGACGAGATTTCAATACAAACGCAATTAGACGAGTCAGACCACCAGACCGAAACACCAATAAGCAAGACGAATGATCGATTGAAGTGGATGTTTACCAGTGTGAAAGTTCTCAAAATACTCGAGGCGTGTTCTTTATAAAGCTAGAGGGGGGGGTGAATAGATTTTAACTAATATTACCCAATTTTCGCATGCAAGTCAATTTTATGAAAATGCCCCTACTAGTCAAAAATACATACAAGTGTAATATAGTGCGGAATTTAAATAACACTTGATGTATACGTGGAAACCCAACCACTGGGAAAAACCACGGGCTGTATAGTGCGCCACACTCGGAACTCGAAATCACTAATTGAAATGAAGTTTACAACCTATGTAGACCTCGTCTAACATTCCGGTCTGTAACCCCTCACTTCTACCCAGCGGGCCTTTATTAGCAACCCTATTCCAATTTGCTTGAGGCCTAAGCACTCTTAGCCTCAAGACTTACTTCTCTATGAAGAGAAACAACCTATGTGAATATATATATGAATATTCAAATAACAAACAAGGCTAGGTAACCTTAGATGCTTATCTAGGATGATGATATAATCAATTTAATCAACCCTAGATATCAATTGCTAAATGACATGTCAAATAGCTTAGCTAATCAAGATTAATTAAAAACCTAATTAGCTATCACAAACAACACTCAATTAATTTTCATCACAAATAATCTCTAACTTGTATCTAGCATATAATCAAAAGCATACAAGTAATTAAAGAGATGTATTAATATGAAAAACACTAAAGTAATATGAAATTAGTGAAGAACATACCAAATAAGATGTGATGATTCAAAACCATGCATGGATCAATTCTATGAAGGCATAGAAGATCAAATATGAAATTTGATGCAAAAGGGGTTTGATTTGAGTGTTTAAAGATAGGTTCTTGATTTGATTTTTTCTCAAAAATCTCTCTTGAAAGATTAGGGTTCTAATTGCTCAAGAAACTTATTCAGAGATTGAGAAAACAAGATATTTATAGACATCAAGAATTGGGCATGTGAAAAGACACTTTTGCCCCTGAAACGCACCGTTCGGCGGTTTCAATCGGCGGCCAGGCCGCCGATGACGACCGCCGAATTGAGCTCGTGAAGAACAGAGCATTAACGGCGGTTTCATTCGGCGGTATCGTGACCGCCGATCCAACCGCCGAATCAAACCCGAGAGATTAAAATCGATCAGGTATGAACGGCGGTCGTGACCGCCGATCTGGACCGCATAATTGCTTCAGACCAATCTGGACTGAAACGGCGGTTTCATTCGGCGGCCAGGCCGCCGATCATAACCGCCGATCACCAACAATGGTGAAAACCAAGGAGAAGCCAAGGGCATTCTCCATAGGCGGTCTTCGCGCGAAACCAAGCACTAATTAGTGCAAGCGCGGACGTTTCCGAACAATGTCGGGAAACGAATTATAAGGCACATATACACACAACAAGATATATCAACCAAAGTGCTAGTGTGTAAAGTGACATGTGAAGAGATGCACATAAAAATAAGCAAGTATGCAATCATAGCAAGAATGCTAAGTGAGTGTGTGCTACTAAATCTCTTCAAAGAAAAACAAGCACAAGAGATTATACCTTTGGCGTGCTTGTATCTTGAGGTCATGGAAGGGCCTTTGATCTTCAACACCAAACACTTAGACTACCCTTACATTCAAAACCCCAACATGTGGTTTGACCACGAAATAAGCCAATCAACAAAACGGGAATCCTTACAATCTCCCCCTTTGGCTATTTCGTGACAAAACCACCACTCACATTGATTCCTCACAACAAAAATAAACCTATGGGTCAATGAAGATTTTCTACAATACAAAGAGATATATAAAAATAAAACTTGAAGTCTTCAATCTCTTGTAGAACAATCATTCCCTGAAACAAGGTTTCTATACTTTCCAATTCAAGTAAAAGTGAGATGAATCAAGTGAGGACATAAACAAGCAATTGCATTTCTAAGAAATTAAACACAACATCATGCAATGTATGATGAATGCAATGCTCCCCCTCAAAGGGTTACTCCCCCTCAATGTATATTCTCCCCAATGTGCACCAATTGCTACAACAATTTGCACCTCCCCTTACCACATTCTACTCCCCCTTTTTGTCATGATATAGACAAAGGAGTAGTCCCCAACCGGGTTACTCAAGGCAAAGAGAGATAGTAGCATTCTAGTATATGCATAATCAATATAAGTCACTTTATGCAATCTCAATTAATCGGAGAGAAACGAGGAGATTTAGTAGATAAAATGTGTGAAACAAAATGCTTTGCATACAAGACATATTGCATTCAAGTCCAAAATACCATGGTATTTGGCAAAGCAAATGACAAAGGTTTCTAATAGGAATTCAAACCAATTTCACCATTGTCATGAGAGAAGCAAGGATATAGAAATTTCATTGATTTCAATTTAAGAACAACTATATCCAACTTTATAAGCTAAACATGTCATGAGCAACTTTGCACCCTATTTGATTTTTCCGGGAATGAAACCCGTATGATAGTAGACATGTTCAACCAATAAAGAAAGAGAGACATTTGGATTGTAAAATCCTTGAATGGATACTAGATCCTTTTTCATTTGAGTCTCATTAGCTTTTTCACACAAGTTTTTTTTTTTTGCATTTAATAACGCAATTATCAATTCATGCTTTTTCATTTGAGCATGTACATGAATTTCATGCTTTTCATAAGACATTAGCATGTTATTTAAGAATCATCATGTCATGGAGATAATCATAGGTCATTCAAATCATACTTCCTACATACATCTCCTAGTCCAAAATGCATGTTTGAACATAAATATGACATGGATTGTAAACAAGCAAGGTTCACACTTATTGAATTGAAAACATATATACATATGTGCAACCAAGCTTACTCAAGCAATCAACCAAGAAGCATAAGATTTTTCAAATTTTTTGCAAGTGACAAGAATGCAAAAATAGCTCTCTTTGCTTGAGTTCCCCATATGGGGTTAGTATCATCCTTCATTAATGAAGGGCATGAGGTCCTATGGACCTACCAAGTCCATTTGACTTGGTTGAACCTATTTGAGACTTGTTAGTCTCATAGCAAGCGGGTTCATTTTTCCTTATCCACATAGATATAACATTTTTCTTCTTAGTGGTCAAAGGTTGCATGTCATTCACTAACCTAGGATTATTGACAAAAGATTTCCTAGGCTCATGCAAATGGGCTCTTCTTAGCCTCTTTTTCTTTATCATGCTATCAATCCTACAATGGTTAATGTACTTAAAGCACTTAGGCCTAATATGCCCATAAACACCACAATAATGACAAGTTGGTACAAAGTAAGAATTCATACCATGTTTTTTTAAAGGTGTATAGAAACACCGGTGTTCTATAGATTGTCCCATTAATAAATTAACTATTATTTTGTTAACAATATGTAACCAAATTTTAGTATAAAAGTATATATTTTAAAAATAATATAAATTTTTCAAAATATGAAATCATATATATATTTTTTATTTAAGAATGCATAAAATAAATGAAGCACTGTTTTGAACCATCATATTTTGGGACAAATATTTTACATCGTAGCAGAATGCCTCCTTCGGAGACAAATTATTTTGTCTCCAAATATCCATTCAGGTCGGATACTCTTTAAGAAAACAAAAACCTAAATCTGTGGAGACGAACTACAAATTTTGTTGCCGAAAGCTTCATTTTGAGACCAACAATCAATTCGTCTCGCAAAATGCTTGCTTTGGAGACAAATTATGTCGTCTCCGAATGTCCATCCAACTCAGATACTCTTTAAGAAAACAAAAACCCAAATCTATGGATACCAACTCCAAATTTTGTTGCCGAAAGCCTCATTTAGAGACCAACAATCAATTTCGTCTCGTAAAATACCTGATTCAGAGACAAATTTTGTCGCCATCCAAGTCAAATGTTTTATACGAAAACAAAAGCTCAAATCTATGGATACCAACTCCAAATTTTGTTGCCGAAAGCTTCATTTGGAGACCTACAATCAATTTGTCTCGCAAAATGCCTGCTTTGGAGACAAATTATTTTGTCTCTAAATGTCCATCCAAGTCAAATGTTTCACACTAAAACAAAAAACCCAAATCTATGGAGACAAACTCCAAATTTCGTTGCCAAAAGCTTCATTTAGAGACCAACAATCAATCCGTCTCGCAATGTATAGTAGCTAATACTCACATTTCTTGTAGTGATTTAATTTACATGCATTGTTTGATGGTTTCTCAAACCATACACTATCCAACTTACCATGATTTATTTTCTTACACATTAGTTAGAATAACTTAGATTAGATAACAAATCGATTAATCTAGCCTAATCCCTGTGGAACGAATCCTTAGCTTGCTGCTTTACTAGTTTTCAAAACTTAGAGCACATTGCGTAGGTTTCTTTATAAACATCTTTTGAACCGCGATTTCCTAAAGACAAAAAAAAACGTGATCAAAATGGCGCCGCTGCCGGGGATTGGTGTCTAAAGTAGTTGATTTGTGTAACTTTCTTTGTTGTTAGATTTTCTAGGTAGTGTGTCATTTTTGTTATTTTTAGATTTTCTAATTTTGTTTTCTTTTGTGTCTTGTGTCATTTTTACTTTTTGTTTTCTTTTCAGGAACAATGGATCTTTTAGACTTGCAATTGGCCCAATTCAACCTAGAAATGGACTTATTTGCTTCAAGGCACTTGAGGGAAGAAAGAGCTCATGACTCGACTTCTTCCAATACAGGGACGAAGGATAGGAATCCCGAGGAAGAAATGCTAGAGGCCATCCGAGCATCACAAATGTCATACGAGCATACTTTGAACGGATGTTTGGAGGCAAGTGCACTTAGGTTTACAAGATTAGAAGCTTCTTTGAGAAGAATAAAAGTGCACATTGGAGCTATCATGGAGGCCATTGACGCGCCCAAACCGGTTCTACAAATACTACTATGAATTACTCTACCTCGGTTATACTAATGGGGCGCACGGGTGTTTTCACTCCTCGCAAGTGCACGAGTCGTACAATTCGTATAGTGTGCCCAAGTCCGGGTATCATTCCCTAGGTCGATTAAGTAATTAGAAAGTTAATTAATTGATTACAGCTAGTCTATTGCAATATTAAACGTGATAAAAGATTAATGAGAGGGAGTTGCTAGGGGAGATATGATTGTAATGATAATAAATCACCAAGTTACCACTCTTATGCAAATTAGGCAAAATCACTAAGGCTAATTCCACATATGATTAGAATGAACACACAACACTCACTCAGATACTCTTCAAGTCCTAAAGCAATACCAAGTTAGTGTTTGATCATGGAATATCATTTAAGAGTATGTTTCACAAGTTTTACCAATTAATAACACACTCTATTCAATGACATATGAGACAACAATAGCAATCACAAGTTATGAAGCAATATTGTTATCTTTTCTTAGCACAACTTACCAATACATGTGATCCTAAAGTCTATGAACAACATGCAATAATTTAGCCCTTTTAACATTGACAAGTGATAAGTGATTATCCATAAAGAGAATGAATGACTAGGTGGCTCACATCATTATCTCATAAATCCCCCAACAAAGTTGGTTAGTTACACATGATAACTACACAAAGCATGAATTAAAGAAAAGCAAGAAAGGTAAGAGATACAACCCTTGAATTCGTGTGGGATTCCAAGAAGGCAGCTCTCCTTCACAGTGATTACAACTAAGAAGAGTGTAAACTATTCTATTACAAAATTACTTGCTAAGAGAAATCACTTAATGCTTAAGTCAAGAACTAGTCTATACTCAAGAGAGTCTCTCTCCTTTTTCTATCTTTTTCCTCCCACAAACTTTTTTCCTTTGAATTAGAAAAGGGATTATTTATGACTTCCCTTCAAATTAGGAGAGGGGAAATGTCGTAAATACCCCCAACGTGCTGCCCGCGGCTTTGGATTTACTTTCCCGTGGCCTTGTTCCAGCCAGTCTTAACCCGCGGGAATAAACTGACTTATTTTGCGGCTTTGGTCCTTCTGGCTGGCGGCTTCTTTCTTACCAACTGAACCCGCGGGAAAGGTTCCCTCGAGTTTCTTCCTTCTGCCTGGTGGTTTCTTTCCAACCGTCCTTCCCACGGCCTTGTTACGCGGGTTAATTCCCATGGCCTCTTTCTGATGTCGACTTTACTTCTATTTTGACCTCGCGCAATCACTTCCCTGGGTGAGTATCTTACCTGTACTTACCCAAACATATGTTATATACACACAAGTGCTCGGAAAATGACTAGAAAAGATAGGAAAATGAGCGCTAAATGTGAACATTTACAGTGCGATCAGACCCCCAAACATATCTTTTGCTCGTCTTCGAGCAAAACAAAGCAAGGAAACGAAATTACTATATAAACCAAGCAAAACAACTAATCCACTTTCGTAGGGAACACGATGACACTTAGCGCGTGCCACATGCCTTTTAAACCTCTAGGTGCCCCTAGTAGGAGGAGTGAAGTCTCCTGAGGGTTTACCAGATACGATACCCATAAACGCAACTCCACAATTCGATGTTAACATTGCAACAGTGTAAATACATCAAAAACTTCATGTAAGCTAAATATCCTAAATTAAGACTACTAAAATTCCATTCTCATCAAAACAACACGCAATGCTAGTATGCCAAAATCGGGATGTCTTCAGTACATGAATCAATAACTAATCGCCTAGGGTTGAATTCGCCTTGACCTCTAAATCTCGTGCATTCACTCTTTCTTCTCTTAGAATCTTAGGTTATCTCTTATCAATACATGCATTCCTGGATGTAAGGATTCCCATATATTGATTGGCTTATTTCGTGGACAAACCACTTGTTGGGGTTGATTATGTAAGGGTATTTTAGGTGATTGAACTTCAAGCTCGAAGGCCGTTCCAAGACCTTAAGAGACAAGCATGCCAAATGTATAATCTCTAGTGCTTAGTTTTTCTTTGAAGAGATTTAGTTAGCACACACACACTTAGCATACTTGTACTTGTGTGTATTCTCTTCACATGATACATTTCACTCTTGCACTTTGTTTGATGTATCTTGTTGTGTTTGTGTGTTGTGTAATCCGTTTCCCGAATATGTTCATAAACGTCCGAGCTTGCACGAATGTGTGCTTAGTTTTGCGTGAAGACCGCTTAAGGGGAATGCTCTTGGCTTCTCCTTTAGCTTCACCATTACTGGTGAATCGGCAGTTTGATCGACGGTTTGATCGGCGGCCTGGTTGCCGAATTAAAACAGCCATTTCAGTCCAGAAAGGTCTGGAGTGATTCTGCGGTTACGATCGGCGGCCACCGACCGCCGTTCAAAACTGCTGATCATACCTGATTGATTTATTTCTCGGGTTTGATTCAGCGGTTGGTTCGGTGGTTTAGAAACCGTCAATTGAAACCGCCGTTGTTCCCCTGTTCTTCTCGGGTTCAATTCGGTGGTTGTAAACGGTGGCCTGACCGCCGAATGAAACCGCCGATCGTGCGTTTTCAGGGGCAAACTTGTCTTTTCACATGCTCTGTTTTTCATGCCTATAAATATCTCACTTTCTCTTGTTCTGAATATGACTCTTTGATTATCAAGAACCCTATATTTTAAAGAGAGCTTTTGAGAGAAAAAGCAACCAAGTTTGCTCATTTAAACACTCAAATACATTCCTTTGTGCATCAAAGTTCATCTTGCATTCATCCATGAATGGGTTTGCATCATCACAACTTGCTTGGTAAGATTTTGATTAAGTTCATCTCATTTTAGTATTTTTACTATCAAGCTATTCTCTTTTAATTTACTTGTATGTTTTTGATCATATGATAAATACAAGAATAGAGAATTAATTGTGATGAATTAATTGAGTGTTATATTGTGATAGCTAATTAGGTTTTTGATTAATATTGATTAGCTAAGCTATTTGACATGTCATTTAGCTATTGATATCTAGGGTTGATTTAATTGATTACATCATCATCCAAGATAAGCATTTAAGGTTCCCTAGCCTTGTTTGTTATTTGAATATTTATACATATTCACATAGGTTGCATAATTTCTTCATTGAGAATTAAGTCTTGAGGCTAAGATTGCTTAGGCCTCAAGCAATTGGACTAGAGCCACTTTTAAAGGCCCGAGTGGTAGAAGTGGGGGTTATTGACCGGAGTGTTAGACGAGGTCTACATAGGTTATAAACTCCATTTCAATTAGTGGATTTCGAGGTTCGAGTGTGGCACACTATACAGCCCGTGGTTTTTCCCAGTGGTTGGGTTTCCATGTATACATCAAGTGTTATTTAAATTCCGCACTATATTACACTTGCTTGTATTTTTGACTAGAAGGGGCATTTTCGTAAAATTGACTTGCATGCTAAAATTGGGTAATAATAGTTAAAATCTATTCACCCCCCCCCCCCCCCTCTAGATATATTTATCATACACACCGAGCGTTTATTCATATTACTTTCACTAGAAGTTATGTAATCAAATTCATATTCAACGAATGTGAATATAACAAAAATGCACTTATAGTGAATGATCTCATGAATGAATTAAAGAACAATGAACGTGGAGAGAACATGTTTTGACTCGTATTCCCAAGCTAGATTTCTAAAAGATCATCTAGGGCTTTCCCTTGGTTTTAATGAGGCAATGGGTGATTTTTTATGGATGAAATGAATTTGATGGAGATTTCAAGGTTTTTTTTGTTTTTTTTGTTTTTTTGTTTTTTTTTTGTTTTTTGGTATCCGTGGGTGTCCGGGCCAGTTTACGCGCACCTCGACTAATCCCACGAGGCCCTGAAGTTAACAGCCGGGTAAACCTCCAGTGGCCCCAAGAGAAACGTGGTTGCTAGGGATCGAACTTAGGACATCCGAGTTTACAGCTTGCCCCAGTGACCAGCAGCACCACCCCTTGGGGTTATAGATCTCAAGGTTTTGATCAATACACAATGTATTCTATTAGCTCGTTACTCAATGTCTACAAGCTTCTAGGCTAAGATTAACATTTTGATGATTGTGCTTAATTGGTACTCAATTTGAGTATTTGATCAATTATGTACTATGGCTTTAAGTGGTTATTTTCACACTTTTACAATTTAGCCACTAAATTGCACATTTCTCTATCATCGCCTGAGTACACGCTATTGACAAAAATTTGAGCTATCAATTTACATTTATAACATATGCAAAACCTATGATCAATACTAAAGAACTCATGTGATTGATGTATATGGATATATGTGGTGATGAAGGGATGATTGTGTTTGGCCTCAAATTTTGGCAAGTGGAACACACATGCCTAAGATCATCTCTGTCAGATTTTCTAATAAGGGAATACTAGTTGCACAAGTAGTCCACAATTTTCATGTTCAATGGCAATCAATACTAAATGCATGTGACTGAGATCTCAATGCAATCCTAGTTTTGAAAAGTGTTTTTTAAGAATAGAATGAATTATATCCTCTCAAATGATCGTTAAGGCTCAATTATCTCACATGGGTGGTCTCCACAATTCTCCTAGGAACGACAAGTTTAAAGGTTCATTTCTTCAACATCCAGAGATTGGGACTGTACAAGCATATTTATAGTGGTGAAACAACTTGGATGGCATACAAACTAGGGGTGGGCACTAAGTTTGAAACCGAACCGAACCGAACTGAAAAAAGGGTGTTCGGTTCGGTTCGGTTCGGTTCGGTTCATAGGATGAAATCGGTTTAAACCGGTTTAAAATGTTGAAAACCGAAAAAAATTCGGTTTAAACCGGTTTGACTCTTCTAAAACCGGATTGAAACGTTTAAACCGGCTATATAAGTGAAAAAAAAAAAAAACCCTAAATCTTCTTTCATTTTGACTCTTTGAAACTTCCGCCACTTCTCTCAGACTTCTCCTCTCCTCTTTGAGTTCTCAGTTATCACTTCTCTCAAATCTGAGTCCGGACTTCTCTTCTCCCATTAGAAAGCATCTCATTTTTTCCTCAACTCTGCTCTCAACCTCCATTCTGCTCCGCCGCCTACGATCTGCTTCGCCGCCTGCTGCTCAACCTCCGACTTCCTACCTGCTGCTGTTCGATCTTCTCTTCTTCAACTCATCCGATCTGCTTCAACAAAAGGTTGGTTCTTGTCTGGGTTTCTCTTATAAAGTTTCAATTTTGTTTGGATTTTTTATTTATATTACATGATTACATCTAGGTTTCTCTTATATAGTTATATTGTTGAAAGTTACTATTTTTTATGTGTTTGTTTTGAAGAGTTGATGTTTTGAATATTTTTATTAGTAGAAATAATTATATGTGTGCAATAAGCCGATGTTGTTGTGGAGTATTTTTGATTAATTTGCATTCCAGTTGTAAAAGCTGTCTATTGAAATGTTGGCTTTCAATGGTCATAATAATATATTAGTGATTTTGTTTTCAATAATTTCCAGTATCTCATCTTTGTTTGTTTGTTGTCTCAAACAATGATCAGTTGCATGTTTGTTTTCCAACAGGTAGCAATTAAAATATCTGAAATTAATTTAATTCTCGTTGTGGTTGTGGTGGGTGGTGCATGTGTTGATGAATTTGATTACTTCGGGTGGTGAACTGGTGCATGTTCTGATGATGGGTTCATGAATTTGATTACTTCATTTATGTATAATTTGATTAAAGTGTTGTATTTATTCATGGATTCGTGAGATTTCAAATGGAACTCTGCAAAAATTTTGAAAATTTGTAATTGTAACTCATGTCAAAACAGGCACCATGTGGCAAGCATGCATGTTGTTTAAAGTATACTGTGTACAACACTAATTATCTGTGTACAATAAAATAAAATAAAACAATCAAACTAAAAAATTTGATACCCTTCTAAACAGAACAGGGAAGTGGCTAATGTGGAGTAGAGACTAGAGAGTAATTGTGTTGATACTAATTCTGTGATTGTGTTTGTGTCTAAGTATTTATTTGTATGTGAAATTGTGAGTAGATGGAGATTGATCCTAATGTGGATTTTAATTATTCAATGGAGGGAAGCATGAAGGTAAGCCTTTAATTGCTTGTATATGTCTAATTTTTCTAACATGGATGCAAGTCTCTTATTTTACTATCATTACTAATTACCGTTTATTTATGAATGCAGGAAGTTGGACTTATTTTACCTTTCATTACTAATTAAGTGATTTGGAGTTTTTATTTTAGTTGTAATTTTGATTTCGAGTTTGGATTTAGATTGTAATTTTTATTTGGACTTTGCATTTGTGATTTAGAGTTTTTAATTGTGAAATTTGTGAAAATTGAATTGGACTGTTACTGTATGTGGACTGTGGTCTTTGAAAATTGAATTTACTGTGAATCTGTGATACACCGATACTGTCTTACTATCTATTAAATTTGAAATTGTTTTGAATGTATTATAAATTAAATATTAGTGCTTTATTTATTAATAGTAAGGTTTGATTTCAGGTTTTTTGGGCTTGGACTATTAAATGTTGTGGCCCAAAATTAGAATACCACAAGGGATTAGTAAACTGCAGTAATTTTTTTGTGGGTCACAACCCATCAAATTTAAAAACATATTAAAAAATTGATTAAGCCCATAAGGCCCATTAGGCCCAAAACCGAATTGAACCGAACCGAACTGAACCGATTAAAATCAGTTCAGTTCAGTTCAGTTCGGTTGCCATTTCTTATTCGGTTCAAACCAGTTCAATTTTGGATGAACCGAAATATTTTCGGTTCAATCCGGTTTTGCCCAAAACCGAACCGAACCGAACCGAACCGCGCCCACCCCAAATACAAACTAGTCACAATTTAGATACAAAGCAAGTATGACATGTTTCCATTGGTATACACAAGTAAACAACTCTCAACACACAATTTGACAAATATTTTCAGAGATTTGAAAATTTTTCCTAAAACACATATATCACATATTTACTATATACTATACATATATAACTTAAAATAATGATACAAAAATTGCAAACACACCCCCAAACCTAAACCAAACATTGTCCGCAATGTTTTCGTGGACAAGTTTAGCTAGAGCTAGAGATAGGTGCAACTAAGATCTAAGCACCATATAATCACACTCTTAGATCTAATTAAAAACAAAATATAACGCAAGCATGCATAATGAGAAGGGTAGAATGTACCATTCCCATGGCTTTGATACCACGGGTCATTTCTCTTTGAACGGTTTTGGATGTCCCGAGTCTTTGGTTTTGTTCCTGCTATTTTTCCATTTCAATCTAATTCCTGGATAGCATAAACACTACAACCGAATCACATGCAACTGTTTGATACGAAACATATATATACAAAATACTTACAAATTACTATCTACTTAACTAATTACAAAGAATATTTACCTGGGTGGGGTGCCTCCCACCAAGCGCTAGAGTTTCCGTCTAGGCAAGACGCATGAGAGCTCTATGGCTCTGTAAGTGTTACCTGTTCTAGTATCCTCACTTCATCCATTCCTTGCAAATATGGCTTCACTCTGTGTCCATTCACCTTGAATCTATGTAGCACGAATACGAATATGGGTACGGGATACGAATACGGCACAATACGGGGATACGGTAAATCTTCAAAAACTAGGATACGGATACGGATACAGCAGGATACGTCAATTAAAATAATATATATTTATATTTAAAAAATAATAATAATATATGAAAACATATTTGATAATTCATTCGAAATAAAAACATATTCAGAATCCAAATAAAACATGTCACATAACTACATAAGTCATAATAATGTAACATATTACATGATCCAAATAAAACATGTCACATAAGTCAAACATATTACAAAACCCAAATAAAACATACGTCATATAAGTCATAACATATTACAAAATCCAAATAATACATAAAAAAAATTCATAAAACATATTTTAAATTCCTAATTAACTTCATTATCATCATTCATATTGTTAAATGATATAAATAATTTGCCTATAACTCTGGTTCATCAAGAGAAAGGTTTGCAATCTCAAGTATCCCGGTATTCTCCATGTCAATGGAATCAAAACCAAAATTTCTTTACAATTCATTTTGACTCCTAAAATTTTGAAATTATAATTTGACCCCATTTTATACGAAAATAATTATAATATTGCCCCAAACGTATCCTCTAAGTATCCCCCAAGTATCCTCCAGTCAAACTTGTGAAAAAGTCAACGGATACGCCATTTGGCGTATCGGATACGTATCCTGGAGTATCCGGGAAGTATCTAAACTGGATACGAGTTCGATACAAGTTACCTCCACCAAATGGAGTATCCGTGCTTCCTAGCCTTGAATGTATCCCCATTCTTCTCATTTAGTAACTCGACAGCTCCATATGGGAACACTTGAAGTATTCTATATGGTCCATACCATCTCGATTTGAGCTTCCTAGGAAACAATCTCAACCTAGAATTGAACAAGAGAACAAGCATGCCCGGATGTAAGTCCTTCAAGATTATGTTCTTATCATGCATTCTCTTGATCTTTTCTCTGTAAATCTTTGCATTCTCATATGCCTCGTCTCTAAGCTCCTGGAGATCGTTCAGTTGGAGTTTCCGCTCTTCCCCTGCCTCGTCCATATCACAATTCAGCTTCTGGAGTGCCTAGTAAGCATTGTGCTCTAGTTCCACAAGTAAGTGGCAAGCCTTTCCAAAAATCAAACAGTATGGTGTCATCCTAATCGGAGTCTTGAAAGCAGTTCTGTAGGCCCACAAGGCGTCGTTTAGCTTGAACGACAAATCCTTCCTTCTTGTGTTCACTATTTTCTCAAGAATCTACTTGATGTGTCTGTTACTGACTTCTACTTGACCGGAGGTCTGAGGATGGTAGAGGGTTGCAACCTTATGATTCACACTATATTTCTTCAGAAGTGTGGCGAAAATCTTGCTGCAAAAATGACTACCCCCGTCACTAATGATAGCACGTGGAGTCCCGAATCGCGAGAAAATCGTACCTCTTACAAACTTCACAACTACCTTGCTATCATTGGTCTTTGTGGCTATTGCTTCAATCCATTTTGAAACGTAGTCCACAGCTACCAGGATGTAGCTGTATCCGTCTGATGGTGGGAATGGTCCTATGAAGTCGATTCCCCAAACATCAAAAATCTCTACTACCATTTGACCGGACTGTGGCATCTCATTCCTCATTCCTATGTTCCCTGTTCTCTGACATCGGTCGCATCATAAGTAGAAGTGATAGGTATCTTTGAACAACGATGTCCAATAGAAGCCCGAATGAAGAACCTTTGAAACAAATTATAGCACAGTGTGTATAAAACTATCTAGAGGGGGGGTGAATAGATATTAAGCTTATTACCCAATTTTCCGTGATTAGTCAAAATTACAAAATTACCCCTAAATAGATAAAGCAATAAATCAAGTATAAAAAATGGAAATTAAATAACACTTGATTTTTACGTGGAAACCCTCACGGGAAAAACCACGGGCTAGTAAGTAAGCCACACTCGAACCTCGAATCCACTAAATGTGTAAAACGATTACAACCTAATCCCGGAAGTAATCACACACCTACCTAATCCCGGTATGAGTGAACCTAGTCCTATTGCTTGCGAATTAAGCAACCTAATCCCGGTCACAACACAAGACTTAATTCTCTAAAAAGAGATTAACACCCTAAGTGAATATATGAATATTCAAATGCAACATAGAGCAAGGGAAACCCTATATGCTTATCTAAGATGATGAATTTGTAATTAAAAACAATCCTAGATATTAAAGCTAAATGACATGTCAATTAGCTTAGATAATCATAGATTATAGAAACCTAGATATCTATCATAAAAACAATACTCAATCAAATCAACACAACAATCTCTATCTTGAATATTAGAATATAATCTAAGAACAATCAAGTAATAAAAGAGATGCCATAATAAATTAAACACTAATTATGTATGATAATAGTGAAAAACTTACCAAAGCAAGTGTGATGATGAAAGACCCATGCAAGCAAGCATCCTAGATATGCTAGAGAATGCTAGATGAACTTTGATGCAAATGGATTTTGGTTTGAGTGTTTGATGAGCAAACTTGATTGCTTTCTCTCTTAAAAATCTCTCTTTTTAAAGTAGGGTTCTTGATGATTAAAGAGTCACATTCAGAACAAGAGAAAGTGATGTATTTATAGGCATGAAAAACAGAGCATGTGAAAAGACAAGTTTGCCCCTGAAACGCACCGATCAGCGGTTTCGATCGGCGGTTCCGATCGGTGGCCAGGCCACCGATAATAACCGCCGAATTGGCCCGAGAGGAACAGGGGACCAACGGCGGTTTCATTCGGCGGTTTTGTGACCACCGATCTAACCGTCGAATCAAACCTGAGATTAAAAAATCAATCAGGTATGAAAACGGCGGTTTCATTCGTGACCGCCGATTCAACCGTCGAATTAGGCCGAGAGATAAAATCAATCAGGTCTTGAACGGCGGTTTCGAACGGTGGTCGTGACCGCCGATCATAACCGTAGAAATGCTCCATACACTACTGGAAGCAAACGGCGGTTTCATTCGGTGGCCAGGCTGCCGATCATAACCGCCGATCACCAACAAAGGTGAAAACTAAGGAGAAGCCAAGGGCATTCTCCGTAGGCAGTCCTCGCGCTAAACCAAGCACATTCTAGTGCATGCGCGGACGTTTCCGAAAACAATCGGGAAACGAATTACAAGACAACACGACACAATTACACATAACAAAATATAACAAATAAGTGCAAGTGTGAAATGTGACAAGTGAAGAGAATGCACACATATGCAATGTATGTTAAGTGTTTGTGTGTGCAACTAATCTCTTTAAAGAAAAGTAAGCACATAGAAATTTACCTTCGGTGCTTATCAAGACGAGGTCTTCAAAGGGCTTGAGCAATAACACCGATACCTAAGCTACCCTTACAAAGAACCCCCAACATGTGGTTTGTCCACAAAATGAGCCAATCAACAAATGGGAACCTTACAATCTCCCTCTTTAGCTATTTCGTGACAAAACCACCACTCACATTGATTCCTCACATTAAAATAGAAACAACGGGATAACTATGATATTCTATAGTACAAAGAGATAAGAAAATAAAACTTCAAGTCTTCAATCTCTTGTAGAATAATCAAGCCCTGAAAAGAAAGTTTCTAACATTTCCAATACAAGTAAAAAGTGAGATGAATCAACTGAGAACAAAAACAAGCATTTGCATTTGTAAAAGATTAGGCACAACATTATGAAATGTATGTGTATGCAATGCTCCCCCTCAACGGGTTACTCCCCCTCAATGAATGTTCTCCCCAATATGCACAATTGCTTCTATATTTTGCAACTCCCCTTACCATATACTACTCCCCCTTTTTGTCACGATATAGGCAAATGAGTAGTCCCCAACCGGGTCAATCATAGCAACGAGAGATAGAAGCATGCAAGATTTGCATAATTAATATAAGTCACATTATGCATCTCAATTAATTTGGAGAGAAACAAGGAGATTTATTTGAAAGAAAATGTGTGAATCAAACATGCTTTGTGTAAGGATTCCCGTTTTGTTGATTGGCTTATTTCGTGGTCAAACCACATGTTGGGGTTTTGAATGTAAGGGTAGTCTAAGTGATTAGTGTTAAAGATCAAAGGCCCTTCCATGACCTCAAGATACAAGCACGCCAAAGGTATAATCTCTTGTGCTTGGTTTTCTTTGAAGAGAATTAGTAACACACACACACTTAGCATTCTTGCTATGATTGCATATTTGCTTATTTTTATGTGCATCTCTTCACATGTCACTTTACACACTCGCACTTTGGTTGATATATCTTGTTGTGTGTATATGTGCCTTATAATTCGTTTCCCGACATTGTTCGGAAACGTCCGCGCTTGCACTAATGAGTGCTTGGTTTCACGCGAAGACGGCCTATGGAGAATGCCCTTGGCTTCTCCTTGGTTTTCACCATTGTTGGTGATCGGCGGTTATGATCGATGGCCTGGCCGCCGAATTAAACCGCCGTTTCAGTCCAGATTGGTCTGAGCAATTATGCGGTCCAGATCGGCGGTCACGACCGCCGTTCGAAACCGCCGTTCATACATGATCGATTTTAATCCCTCGGGTTTGATTCGGCGGTTGGATCGGCGATCGCGAAACCGTCGAATGAAACCGCCGTTGATGCTCTGTTCTTCACGAGCTCAATTCGGCGGTCGTGATCGGCGGCCTGGCCACCGATTGAAACCGCCGAACGGTGCGTTTCAGGGGCAAAATTGTCTTTTCACATGCCCAATTCTTGATGTCTATAAATATCTTATTTTCTCATTCTCTGATCAAGTTCTTTTGAGTCATTAGAACCCTAAACTTTCAAGAGAGATTTTTGAGAAAAAATCAAATCAAGAACTCAACTTTAAACACTCAAATCAAATCCCTTTTGCATCAAATTTCATATTTGATCTTCTATGCCTTCATAGAATTGATCCATGCATGGTTTTGAATCATCACATCTTATTTGGTATGTTCTTCACTAATTTCATATTACTTTAGTGTTTTTCATATTAATACATCTCTTTAATTACTTGTATGCTTTTGATTATATGCTAGATACAAGTTAGAGATTATTTGTGATGAAAATGATTGAGTGTTGATTGTGATAGCTAATTAGGTTTTTGCTTAATCTTGATTAGTTAAGCTATTTGACATGTCATTTAGCAATTGATATCTAGGGTTGATTAAATTGATTATATCATCATCCTAGATAAGCATCTAAGGTTACCTAGCCTTGTTTGTTATTTGAATATTCATATATATTCACATAGGTTGTTTCTCTTCATTGAGAAGTAAATCTTGAGACTAAGAGTGCTTAGGCCTCAAGCAAATTGGAATAGGGTTGCTAATAAAGGCCCGCTGGGTAGAAGTGAGGGGTTACAGACCGGAGTGTTAGACGAGGTCTACATAGGTTGTAAACTTCATTTCAATTAGTGATTTCGAGTTCCGAGTGTGGCGCACTATACAGCCCGTGGTTTTTTCCAGTGGTTGGGTTTCCACGTATACATCAAGTGTTATTTAAATTCCGCACTATATTACACTTGTATGTATTTTTGACTAGTAGGGGCATTTTCATAAAATTGACTTGCATGCGAAAATTGGGTAATAATTAGATAAAATCTATTCACCCCCCCTCTAGCTTTATATAGAACACGCCTCTAATTTGTTTCAATTGGTATCAGAGCGGGTTCCTAGACATACATAGGTGATCCTAGCTCATTTTTGGTGTGTTTTGCATTTGTGTGATTCTTTGATCATTCATACATTTTGCATTCATTTCATCCATTCATTAGACACTATGAGTGGAATCGGTGGTTCAAATGAGGGTGCTTCGAGCGTAAGGCCACCCCTCCTCACCGGTATAAATTACTCCCAATGGAAAGGGAAGATGGAGGCATATGTGTGTCAAATCCATGATAGGGCATGGATGGCCATTGAAGATGGATATTCGCCTCCTATGATGACTCCCACAGGTGGAGGAGAAGAAGTGCTCAAGCCTAAGGCACAGTGGACACAACCCGAGTTTGAGTTGTCCAAGTGGAATCAAAAGGCATGGCACGCCCTTATATGTGCAGTGGACGAAAATCAGTATAAACTGATTCAGAATACTAAGATAGCCAAGGAGGCATGGGACATCTTAGAAGTTGCACACGAGGGAACCGAAGTAGTGAAGGACTCCAAACTTCAAGTCCTCCAAACTCAATTTGAGACACTTAGGATGGAGGAGAATGAGTGCTTCAACGACTTCGAGATTAGGTTGATGGACATTGTCAACCAAAGTCATCAACTTGGTGACCCTTACTCGGATAGAAGGATCAAGCAAAAGATAATGAGATCGCTTCCCGAGAGGTTTGAGTCTAAGGTGACGGCTTTAGAAGAAAATAGTGATTTTAAGGACATGAAGCCGAGCGAGGTAATAGGTAGACTTCTCGCCTACGAGTCTAGGAAGGGTCCTAGCTCCACTCCTTCAAAGAAGCAAAAAGGGATTGCTTTGAGAGCTTCCAAGGTTGAGAAGGAGGACAAGGATGACTCGGATGAAGACATGGCACTTTTAATGAGAAAATTCAAGAAGTTTGTAAAATTCGAGAAGAAGGGTCATGCATCCCAAGGGCAAGAATTGAAGAAAAGGGTTCCTTTCAAGAAGGTTGAGCATAGGCAAGAGAATAGCGAAAGGAAAGGGATCCAATGCTATGAGTGTGGTGGGATAGGTCATATCTCACTAGATTGTGGGAATTTGAAGAACAAGAGAGAAAAAATGATGGCCGCCATTTGGAGTGAAAGTGATGACTCCGGAGAGGGAGATAAGTCATCAAGTGATGATGAGCTTATCAATAACTTCAAGGCATTGGGTGCCACTTGTGAAGAAAATGAAGTTGTTGGTAAGAATTCCGTTGTTAGTGATCCCATAGAAGAGAAAGTCGAAGAAGTAGCTCTAGAGGAAATAGTTGTTGCTTCACATTGGGATATGGCACTTATTGACTCAAGAGATCAAGGTGAAGGTCTTGATGAGGATATTGGATCCATAGGAGAGGAGGAGAGTCTAGAAGATGACACTAGTGGAGATGACTCCTTATCTAACTCTACAAATGGAAATGTAGAGAATATGGATATGCATGACTTTATAGTCAATGTTGAAAGCTCCATGAAGAAGAAAGATAGATTTCTAAGGATTTTAGAGGAAGAAAATCTAAAGCTTACAACATATAATGACCTCCTAAAGAAGCAAGTGGAGAAGATGGATCTTAAGGACAACTTTGAAAGTTTTGAAAGCTCTAAGTTAAAGAATGAAAAAGAGATTCAAAGGTTAAAGGAAGAATTACTTAGGCTTTCAACACAAGTGGACCACTTGAATGATGAAGTGGTAAGATCCATGGTGGAAGAAGACAAGCTAAAAGATGAGCTAGCTTTGTCTAAGAGGAATGAAGAGGGTTTGAAGAGAGAGCTTGTTGAAGCCAAAGAGTCATTGACTAGAAAGACCACAAGCACCAAGAAGCTTGACAACATACTTGGTGTAGGAAAAAGCCCTTGTGACAAAAGAGGTCTTGGATTCGAAGTGAGCAAGGATTGCTCTATTCCTAAAAAGACCGTCTTTGTGAAGAGTTTGGGTAAGATAGAAGCGTCACCGGTGCAAACTCCTAGGAAGAAGTTAGAACTAGGACAATGTTCGAAAAATGCACAAGTGAAGGTGGTGAAAACGAGACAACCCCAAGCTCAACGGATTAGAGCCTCTCGAGTCAACTCCCCTCAACAAATGACTCACTATGTAAAGAGGCAAAACATGCTACCTCATCCAAGGAGGCAACCCATTCCGGTTCAACCACATAGAAGACATGAACAGACTCAACACCAACGGAGACTTCAAATGCATGATGAGTCTCCAATGACTTCACACGAATATGGTATGAATTCTTACTTTTTACCAACTTGTCATTATTGTGGTGTTTATGGGCATATTAGGCCTAAGTGCTTTAAGTACATTAAGCATTGTAGGATTAATAGCATGATAAAGAAAAAGAGGCTAAGAAAAGCCCACTTGCATGAGCCTAGGAAATCCTTTGTCAATAATCCTAGGTTAGTGAATAACATGCAACCTTTGTCCACTAGGAAGAAAAATGTCATATCTATGTGGATAAGGAAAAATGAACTCGCTTGCTACGAGACTAACAAGTCTCAAATAGGTTCATCCAAGTCAAATGGACTTGGGAGGTCCATAGGACCTCATGACCTTCATTGATGAAGGATGATACTAACCCCATATGGGGAACTCAAGCAAAGAGAGCTATTTTTGCATTCTTGTCACTTGCAAAAAATTTGAAAAATCCTATGCTTCTTGGTTGATTGCTTGAGTAAGCTTGGTTGCACATATGTATATATGTTTTCAATTCAATAAGTGTGAACCTTGCTTGTTTACAATCCATGTCATATTTATGTTCAAACATGCATTTTGGACTAGGAGATGTATGTAAGAAGTATGATTTGAATGACCTATGATAATCTCCATGACATGATGATTCTTTTATAACATGCTAATGTCTTATGAAAAGCATGAAATTCATGTACATGCTCAAATGAAAAAGCATAAATTGATAATTGCGTTCTTAAATGCAAAAACTTGTGTGAAAAAAGCTTATGAGACTCAAATGAAAAAGGATCTAGTATCCATTCAAGGATTTTACAATCCAAATGTCTCTCTTTCTTTATTGGTTGAACATGTCTACTATCATACGGGTTTCATTCCCGGAAAAATCAAATAGGGTGCAAAGTTGCTCATGACATGTTTAGCTTAGAAAGTTGGATATAGTTGTTTTTAAATTGAAATCAATGAAATTTCTATATCCTTGCTTCTCTCATGACAATGGTGAAATTGGTTTGAATTCCTATTAGAAACCTTTGTCATTTGCTTTGCCAAATACCATGGTATTTTGGACTTGAATGCTATATGTCTTGTATGCAAAGCATTTTGTTTCACACATTTTATCTAATAAATCTCCTCGTTTCTCTTCGATTAATTGAGATTGCATAAAGTGACTTATATTGATTATGCATATACTAGAATGCTACTATCTCTCTTTGCCTTAAGTGACCCGGTTGGGGACTACTCTTTTGCCTATATCATGACAAAAAGGGGGAGTAGAATGTGGTAAGGGGAGGTGCAAATTGTTGTAGCAATTGGTGCACATTGGGGAGAATATATATTGAGGGGGAGTAACCCTTTGAGGGGGAGCATTGCATACATAAAACAACATGATGTTGTGCTTAATTTTTTAAATATGCAAATGCTTGTTTTAATCTCACTTGATTCATCTCACCTTTTCTTGTTTTGGAAAGTTTAGAAACCTTGTTTCAGGGAATGATTGTTCTACAAGAGATTGAAGGCTTCAAGTTTTTTTTTTTATATATCTCTTTGTATTGTAGAAAATCTTCATTGACCCATAGGTTTATTTTTGTTGTGAGGAATCAATGTGAGTGGTGGTTTTGTCACGAAATAGCCAAAGGGGGAGATTGTAAGGATTCCCGTTTTGTTGATTGGCTTATTTCGTGGTCAAACCACATGTTGGGGTTTTGAATGTAAGGGTAGTCTAAGTGATTAGTGTTGAAGATCAAAGGCCCTTCCATGACCTCAAGATACAAGCACGCCAAAGGTATAATCTCTTGTGCTTGGTTTTCTTTGAAGAGAATTAGTAGCACACACACACTTAGCATTCTTGCTATGATTGCATATTTGCTTATTTTTATGTGCATCTCTTCACATGTCACTTTACACACTCGCACTTTGGTTGATATATCTTGTTGTGTGTATATGTGCCTTATAATTCGTTTCCCAACATTGTTCGGAAACGTCCGCGCTTGCACTAATGAGTGCTTGGTTTCGCGCGAAGACCGCCTATGGAGAATGCCCTTGGCTTCTCCTTGGTTTTCACCATTGTTGGTGATCGGCGGTTATGATCGGCGGCCTGGCCGCCGAATTAAACCGCCGTTTCAGTCCAGATTGGTCTAAGCAATTATGCGGTCCAGATCGGCGGTCACGACCGCCGTTCGAAACCGCCGTTCATACATGATCGATTTTAATCCCTCGGGTTTGATTCGGCGGTTGGATCGGCGATCGCGAAACCGTCGAATGAAACCGCCGTTGATGCTCTGTTCTTCACAAGCTCAATTCGGCGGTCGTGATCGGCGACCTGGCCACCGATTGAAACCGCCAAACGGTGCATTTCAGGGGCAAAATTGTCTTTTCACATGCCCAATTCTTGATGTCTATAAATATCTTATTTTCTCATTCTCTGATCAAGTTCTTTTGAGTCATTAGAACCCTAAACTTTCAAGAGAGATTTTTGAGAAAAAATCAAATCAAGAACTCAACTTTAAACACTCAAATCAAATCCCTTTTGCATCAAATTTCATATTTGATCTTCTATGCCTTCATAGAATTGATCCATGCATGGTTTTGAATCATCACATCTTATTTGGTATGTTCTTCACTAATTTCATATTACTTTAGTGTTTTTCATATTAATACATCTCTTTAATTACTTGTATGCTTTTGATTATATGCTAGATACAAGTTAGAGATTATTTGTGATGAAAATGATTGAGTGTTGATTGTGATAGCTAATTAGGTTTTTGCTTAATCTTGATTAGCTAAGCTATTTGACATGTCATTTAGCAATTGATATCTAGGGTTGATTAAATTGATTATATCATCATCCTAGATAAGCATCTAAGGTTACCTAGCCTTGTTTGTTATTTGAATATTCATATATATTCACATAGGTTGTTTCTCTTCATTGAGAAGTAAGTCTTGAGACTAAGAGTGCTTAGGCCTCAAGCAAATTGGAATAGGGTTGCTAATAAAGGCCCGCTGGGTAGAAGTGAGGGGTTACAGACCGGAGTGTTAGACGAGGTCTACATAGGTTGTAAACTTCATTTCAATTAGTGATTTCGAGTTCCGAGTGTGGCGCACTATACAGCCCGTGGTTTTTCCCAGTGGTTGGGTTTCCACGTATACATCAAATGTTATTTAAATTCCGCACTATATTACACTTGTATGTATTTTTGACTAGTAGGGGCATTTTCGTAAAATTGACTTGCATGCGAAAATTGGGTAATAATTAGATAAAATCTATTCACCCCCCCCCCCCCTCTAGCTTTATATAGAACACGCCTCTAATTTGTTTCACTTTGCATACAAGACATGTAGCATTCAAGTCCAAAATACAATGGTATTTGGCAAAGCAAATGATAAAGGTTTCTAATAAGAATTCAAACCAATTTCACCAATGTCATGAGTAAAGCAAGGATATAGAATATATTGATTTCAATTTAAGAACAACTATATCCAACTTTATAAGCGAAACATGGCATGAGCGACTTTGCACCCTATTTGATGTTTCCGGATAAGATATCCGTATGATAGTAGCCATGTTCAACCAATAAAGAAGGAGAGACATTTGGAATGTAAATTCCTTTGAACGGATACAAGATCCTTTATTCATTTTGAGTCTCATAAGCTTTCACACAAGGTTTTGCATTTAAAGAGTATGCAATCATCAATTCATGCTTTTCATGTGAGCATGTTATATGAATTTCATGCTTTTTCATTTGACATTAGCATGTCATTTAAGAAACATCATGTCATGGAGATAATCATAGGTCATTCAAATCATACTTCCTACATACATCTCCTAGTCCAAAAATGCATGTTTGAACATAAATATGACATGGATTGTAAACAAGCAAGGTTCACACTTATTGAATAGAAAACATATATACATATGTGCAACCAAGCTTACTCAAACAATTAAAAGAAGAGGCATAAGTTATTTAGAATTTTTTGCAAGATACAAGAATGCAAAATAGCTCTCTTTGCTTGAGTTCCCCATATGGGGTCAAATAAAAAAACACATCACTCCACAAGACATATCCCAATAGATCTACTTAGTGTTTTAAATCGAGTAGAATCTAAGGGTTTAGTAAATAGGTCCGCAAGTTGATCATTAGTACCTACATGTTCAAGTACTATGCATTTATTTTCAACAAGCTCTCTAATGAAAAGATGGCTGATGTCAATATGCTTAGTTCTAGAATGTTGCACCGGATTCTTGGAAATATTAATGGCACTCATGTTATCACAAAAGAGAGTAAGAGTACCTTGGTTGAATCCGTAGTCTACTAGCATTTGCTTCATCCATAGGAGTTGTGTGCATCCACTCCCCGCGGCTATGTACTCGGCCTCGGCCGTGGACAAGGAAATCGAGTTTTGCTTCTTGCAAAACCAAGACACCAAGTTGTTGCCTAGGAAGAAGCAACCGCCCGATGTGCTTTTCCTATCATCGCAATTTCCTGCCCAATCTGCATCACTAAAGCCTACAAGACTAGCATTAGTGTCAAAAGAGTACCAAATCCCATAGTTAGATGTCCCATTCACATAGCGAATGATTCTCTTTACGGAAGAGAGATGGGACTCCTTGGGATCCGCTTGGTACCTAGCACACACACCCACACCTACAATAAAAGATATATCGAGCCTACTTGCGGTCAAATAAAGCAAGCTACCTATCATGCCCCGATATAGAGTTTGTTCCACACTTTTACCACTAGCATCCTTGCTTAGCTTCAAAGTGGTACTCATGGGTGTATCACAATGTTTGGCATTCTCTAAACCAAACTTCTTCACTAGGTTTTTGGCATATTTGGCTTGGGTTATGAAAATCCCATCATCTAATTGCCTAATTTGCAAACCTAGGAAGTAACTAAGCTCACCAACAAGACTCATCTCAAATTCATGAGACATGACATCAACAAATTGTTGGACCTTGGTGTTGTTGGTGGAGCCAAATACAATGTCATCAACATAGATTTGAGCTATAAATAACTCATCTTTGTTTCTATTGATGAACAAGGTCTTGTCAACACTACCTCTTGTGTAGTCATTGTCAACAAGAAATTGAGTGAGGCGCTCATACCAAGCCCTCGGTGCTTGTTTCAACCCATATAGTGCCTTCTTGAGGCGATAGACATGGTTGGGGTGGTGTGCATCCACAAACCCCTTGGGTTGTTCAACAAACACTTCCTCTTGCAATAAGCCATTGAGGAATGCACTCTTGACATCCATTTGGTGCAATTTGAACTTGTGCACACAAGAAATGGACAAGAGAAGCCTAATGGACTCTAAACGGGCAACGGGAGCAAAAGTCTCCTCAAAGTCGATACCCTCAATTTGAGAGTATCCTTGTGCTACAAGTCTAGCCTTGTTCCGCACTATGTTGCCATCCTCATCGGATTTGTTCCTATAAATCCACTTAGTGCCTATCACATGAGTGTTTTTAGGCCTAGGAACTAGAGTCCAAATCTCATTCCTTTCGAATTGGTTTAGCTCTTCTTGCATGGCTAGAACCCAAAATTCATCATTTAAGGCTTCATCAACCTTTTTGGGTTCAATTTGAGAGGTGTAGCATGTGTAGCTAATTAGATTAGCTATTTGACGCCTAGTTCTAACACCTTCATTCACATCTCCAATAACATCCTCTTTGTTATGGAGCCTTCTAACCCATGGAGCGGGTTCATTTGAGTCCAAGAGAGGGACTCTAGTAATAGGTTGTGTGACTTCATTAATGTCATTGGACGTCCCAACATTAAGAGTCACCACAACCCTCTCCAAAGGAGAGTCATCATCTAAAACTTCCTCCTCCTCATGGTCATTAGACTTGAGCCTTGTATCATCAATAACAACATTCGATGATTCCATGACGGTTCGAGTCTTCAAGTTGAAAACTATATAGGCTCTACTATTCAAGGCATAGCCAATAAAGATACCCTCATCACTCTTAGCATCAAACTTGCCAAGTTGATCACGGTCATTAAAAATGTAGCATTTGCTTCCAAATGTGTGGAAGTAGCTAACATTTGGCTTCCTACCCTCCTATAACTCATAGGAGGTGTTTCTAGATCCGGGCCTTAGAAAAACACGATTCCCTATATAGCCAGCCGTATTGACGGCTTCGGCCCATAGGTTCCTAGGGACATTGTTGCTAAGCAACATCACTCGGGCCATCTCTTGAAAGACCCTATTCTTCCTCTCAACAACTCCATTTTGTTGAGGTGTCCTAGGAGCCGAGAACTCATGGGAGATGCCTAAGCTATTGCAATAGTTTTCAAAAGAGGCATTCTCAAATTCCCTCCCATGGTCACTTCTAATCCGTTTAATGCTTTTAAAGTTAGAATTCATTTCATTTTGTATTTTAGTACAAAGCATTTTAAACTTATCAAAAGTTTTGGATTTTTCTCTAAGAAAATATGTCCATGTAAATCTAGAGAAATCATCAACACAAACAAAAATGTATCTCTTTCCACCTAAACTCTCGGTTTGCATAGGACCCATGAGATCCATGTGGAGAAGCTCTAAAGGCTCCTTGGTGGAGAGATACTTGCCCTTTTTGTGCATGCTTTTAGTTTGTTTTCCTTGTTGGCAAGGTCCACAAATACCATTGGCTTTCTTCCCAAGTTTAGGGAGGCCACGCACACACTCGAACTTTCCAAGGGTTCTTAAATCCCTAAAGTTCATGTGGCCAAGTCTTTCATGCCACAACTCTATTTGCTCATCCATGGACACATTGTTTGAGACTATTCTAACTTCAAGACAATAGCAATTGTCGCTAGATCTCATACCTTTCAATAAGGTTTGTCCATCGGGCTTTAAGATCGAGCAATCATCTTTACAAAACAAGACGGAATATCCTTCATCACTTAGATGTGAAATGCTTATTAAATTGGCTTTCAAGCCATCAACAAATAAAGCATCGGATAAGGAGGGTAATCCGGGAACGGAAATGGTTCCTTTCCCTACAACCTTCTTTTTGGATCCATCACCAAAAGTGACATATCCTCCTTCCTCCATAACAAGAGTCTCGAAGAAACTCTTGTTTCCTGTCATGTGCCTAGAGCACCCACTATCTAAATACCAAAAATTAGAAGAATTTGCCTTCAAGGCTATTTGAGCAACATGGCAAACATTTTCATTCTTTCTAATCCACCTAGAAACAATCTTAGCTTTCTTAGTGGTCTTTGGTACATGGGCTCTAGATGTCCTAGGATCATGCATAATAATATTATCATTCCTAGGAACATGCATCATGGCTCTTTTCTTTTTCTTCTCTATCATGCTTCTAGTTTTGCACATTTTTATATATCGAAAGCAATGTGGTCTAATATGACCATCAAATCAACAAAAGTGACATATAGGAGTAAAATAAGGAATCATACCTTGTCCTTGTCCTTGTCTTTGTGGATGAAAGGGTTCAATCCTTCTTCGTTGTTGAACCGGTCTAGGTTGCATGATAGGTTTCTTTCCTTTGTGAGCCAATTGTAGAGGAATGTTGGCTTGAGGGACCCTAGGGGGTTGAGCTTGAGTTTGCCTTCTTGGCCTCATCTTCACTTGTGCATTTGAACATTGTCCTACTTCTAACTTCTAACTTCTAACTTCTTCCTAGGAATTTGCACATATGAAGTTTCTTCGTTCTTCAAACCCTTGACAAGCACGGTCTTGTTAAAGGTTAAGATCTTCTTGCCATCTTCATACCCAAGACCCCTCTTGTCACATGGACTCTTTCCAACACCAAGCATATGGTCAAGCTTCTTGGTGCTAGAATCCATCCTAGTCATAGAATCTCTAACTTCTTCAAGCTCCCTCTTTAGACTTTCTTTATTCCTCCTAGATAAGACTAACTCCTCTCTTAGCTTATCTTCCATCTTCTTGAATTTTTCCACTTGTTCACCTAAGTGGTCATTATGAGATGTCTCTCAACATCTTGATCTTTCTTATGCTCTTGATTGCTAAATCATTAAACTCGGCATGATATTTAGCAAGCACCTTTTTCTCCACAAATCCATTTATGGAGTTAGAAGAGGAATCACTTTCTTCTTCACTTGAGTCATTTTCCTCTTGACTCATTTCCTCTCTCTCACTAGCACTTTTGCTTTTATGGGAGGAGGCAAAAGCTAGGAGATTAGCCATGAGCTCTTCATCACTTGAAGACCCATCTCCCTCAATGGAGTCATCACTACTTCCACTCCAAGTGGCGGCCATCACTTTTCCCTTTTTCCTCTCATTGTGATTTGCACATTCGGGGGCAAAGTGACCTATGCCACCACACTCGAAACATCGGACCCCTTTCCTTTCGGTCCTTTCTTGCCTAGGTTCAAACTTCTTGAAAGAGCCATTTTTCTTCAAATCTTGACCTTTTGATCCAAGCCCTTTCTTCTAAACTTCATAACCTTGTTGAACCTTTTTACAAACATGGCAAGGTCTTCATCGGAGTCAACCTTCTTTACCTCCTTTTCATCCTTGGAGGTTTTTAAAGCAATTCCTTTTTGCTTTTTAGTGGGTGTAGAGATAGGCCATTTCCTAGACTCATAAGCTAGAAGTCTCCCAATCACCTCACTCGGCTTCATATCCTTATATCCACTATTTTCTTCTAAAGCCGTCACCTTCGATTCAAACCTATCGGGTAGAGATCTCATAATCTTTTGCTTGATTCTCCTATCCGAATATGGATCACCAAGTTGATGGCTTTGGTTGACTATATCCATCAACTTGATCTCGAAGTCGTTGAAGCACTCATTCTCCTCCATCTTAAGCATCTCGAATTGAGTTTGGAGGACTTGAAGCTTAGAGTCCTTCACCACTTCGGTTCCCTCATGTGCAATCTCTAGGATGTCCCAAGCCTCCTTAGCTATCCTAGTATTTTGAATCAATTTATATTGATTTTCATCCATAACAAACAAGATGGCATGCATCGCCTTCCTATTCCACTTTGAAGCCTCAAACTCTTGCGCGTTCCATTGCGCCTTAGGCTTCAATACTTCTTCTCCTCCACCATCGGGAGTCATCTTGGGTAGATCATATCCGTCTTCCACCGCCATCCATGCACGGTCATGAATTTGGCATATGTAGGATTCCATCTTCTCTTTCCATTGGGAATAGTTCAATCCGGTAAGAAGTGGAGGCCTTGTGCTTGAAGCACCTTCGTTGCCACCACCATTTCCACCGTTTCCACTCATAGTGTTTATGAATGAATGAAATGAATGCAAATGTATGAATGATCAAAAATCACACAAAATGCAAAACACACCAAAATAAGCAAGGATCACCTATGTATGTCTAGGAACCTGCTCTGATACCAATTGAAACAAATTATAGCACGGTGTGTATAAAACTATCTAGAGAGGGGGTGAATAGATTTTAAGCTTATTACCCAATTTTCCGTGATTAGTCAAAATTACAAAATTACCCCTAAATAGATAAAGCAATAAATCAAGTATAAAAAACGGAAATTAAATAACACTTGATTTTTATGTGGAAACCCTCACGGGAAAAACCACGGGCTAGTAAGTAAGCCACACTCGAACCTCGAATCCACTAAATGTGTAAAATGATTACAACCTAATCCCGGAAGTAATCACACACCTACCTAATCCCGGTATGAGTAAACCTAGTCCTATTGCTTGCGAATTAAGCAACCTAATCCCGGTCACAACACAAGACTTAATTCTCTAAAAAGAGATTAACACCCTAAGTGAATATATGAATATTCAAATGCAACATAGAGCAAGGGAAACCCTATATGCTTATCTAAGATGATGAATTTGCAATTAAAAACAATCCTAGATATTAAAGCTAAATGACATGTCAATTAGCTTAGATAATCATAGATTATAGAAACCTAGATATCTATCATAAAAACAATACTCAATCAAATCAACACAACAATCTCTATCTTGAATATTAGAATATAATCTAAGAACAATCAAGTAATAAAAGAGATGCCATAATAAATTAAACACTAATTATGTATGATAATAGTGAAAAACTTACCAAAGCAAGTGTGATGATGAAAGACCCATGCAAGCAAGCATCTTAGATATGCTAGAGAATGCTAGATGAACTTTGATGCAAATGGATTTTGGTTTGAGTGTTTGATGAGCAAACTTGATTGCTTTCTCTCTTAAAAATCTCTCTTTTTAAAGTAGGGTTCTTGATGATTAAAGAGTCACATTCAGAACAAGAGAAAGTGATGTATTTATAGGCATGAAAAACAGAGCATGTGAAAAGACAAGTTTGCCCCTGAAACGCACCGATCGGCGGTTTCAATCGGCAGCCAGGCCACCGATAATAACCGCCGAATTGGCCCGAGAGGAACAGGGGACCAACGGCGGTTTCATGACCACCGATCTAACCGTCGAATCAAACCTGAGATTAAAAATCAATCAGGTATGAAAACGGCGGTTTCATTCGTGACCGCCGATTCAACCGCCGAATTAGGCCGAGAGATAAAATCAATCAGGTCTTGAACGGCGGTTTCGAACGGTGGTCGTGACCGCCAATCATAACCGCAGAAATACTCTATACACTACTGGAAGCAAACGGCGGTTTCATTCGGCGGCCAGGCCGCCGATCATAATCGTCGATCACCAACAAAGGTGAAAACTAAGGAGAAGCCAAGGGCATTCTCCGTAGGCGGTCCTCGCGCTAAACCAAGCACATTCTAGTGCATGCGCGGACGTTTCTGAAAACAATCGGGAAATGAATTACAAGACAACACGACACAATTACACACAACAAAATATAACAAATAAGTGCAAGTGTGAAATGTGACAAGTGAAGAGAATGCACACATATGCAATGTATGTTAAGTGTTTGTGTGTGCAACTAATCTCTTTAAAGAAAAGTAAGCACATAGAAATTTACCTTCGGTCCTTATCAAGACGAGGTCTTCAAAGGGCTTGAGCAATAACACCGATACCTAGGCTACCCTTACAAAGAACCCCCAACATGTGGTTTGTCCACGAAATGAGCCAATCAACAAATGGGAACCTTACAACCTTCATTGCTGTCTTTCTGGAACTGTAGTGGCCTTCGCATTGAAGTTCATGGCAGAACCTCAGAATATCTAACTGTTCACTCTCCGGTATGCATCTTCGAATGATCTGATCTGCCCTATGTTTGAACAAGTATGGGTCGTTCCAAAAGTACTGTCTTGCATTGAAAGTGAACCTCTTCTTCCCCTGACTTGTCATACCTGCTGGGACAATTCGGTTTGTGAGGTAGTTAACTATATCAGCATACCATGGCTTTATGTCGCTCAATTTCAAAAGCTGCTCATCTGGAAAACTATCTCTCAATGGAAGGGTATCCTTCTCCGCATATGACTCTAGCATCAGTCTACTCAAGTGGTCTGCTACCACATTCTCGCTCTCTTTCTTGTCTCTGATCTCTAAATCGAATTCCTGTAGTAGAAGGATCCATCAAATAAGTCTAGGCTTGGCATCCTTCTACTGGAGGAGATATTGGAGTGCTGAGTGATCAGTGAATACAATGACTTTTGCTCCAATCAGAGATGATCTGAACTTTTCTAGTGCAAAAATCACTGCCAGCAACTCATTTTCTGTTGTGGAGTAGTTCATATGTGCATCATTCAGGGTCCTTGAAGCATAGTATATGGCATGTGGAATCTTGTCTACCATCTGTCCCAGTACTGTTCCAACAGCATAGTCGGAAGCATCACACTTCAGTTCGAAGGGTAAATTCCAATCAGGTGGCCTCATGATGGGAGCGGTGGTCAACAACTCCTTAAGTTCTCTGAATGCTGCCACACACTTCTCATCAAAATCGAATTCAATCTTCTTTTGAAGCAATCGACATAAGGGTCTCGAAATCTTCAAGAAGTCCTTAATGAATCTCCTGTAAAATCCTACATGTCCTAAGAATGCTCTTATTTCTCTTACTGTTTTTGGTGACTGCAAACTTTTCATAACGATTTTTGCCTTATCTACCTCAATGCCTCTACCCGAGATAATGTGCCCTAACACAATCCCTTCTTTCACCATGAAGTGACTTTTCTCCCAGTTTAATACCAAATGAGTTTGCTTGCATCTCGCTAATACTAAAGTCAATTCCTTAAACAATTGCCAAAGGAATCTCCCATCACTGAGAAATTGTCCATGAAGATCTCTATTATGCCCTCAACCATATCTGAAAATATAGATGTCATGCATCTCTGAAATGTTCCTGGAGCATTACATAGCCCAAATGGCATCTGTCGGTAGGTGAATGTACCAAAAGGACACGTGAAGGTGGTCTTCTCCTGATCTTCTAGAGCGATAGCAATCTGGTTATACCCGGAGTACCCATCCAAAAAGCAGTAATGACTGTAACCTGCCAGACGTTCCAATATCTGATCGATAAATGGCAGTGGGAAATGATCCTTTTTGGTGGCTGTGTTGAGCTTTCTGTAATCGATGCATACTCGCTAACCTATTTGAACCCTTTGTTGCACCAATTCGTTGTCTTCATTTTGCACCACCGTCAACCCAGATTTCTTAGGTACTACATGAATAGGGCTAACCCACTTGCTGTCTGAAATGGGGTAGATAATCCCATTCTCTAATAACTTGAGGACCTCCTTCATAATTGGATTAAGTCTCCGTTGAACTTCTATAGTTAGCTTAGAACCATCCTCAAGAAAGATTTTATGCATACAAGTGGTAGGGCTAATTCTCTTCAAGTCATCCAACGACCACCCTATTGTCTCTCTGTAGTATCTCAACACATTGATCAATTCTTTCTCTTCTTCCAGTTTCAAGTCTAATGCAATGATCACCGGAAGTGTCTCATTTTTCCCAAGGAATGCATACTTCAAGGTAGATGGTAGTAGCTTGAGTTCTAAGATAGGTGGGGGAGTTGTGCTTGGTTGCTCATCCCAAAAAATGTGCTCCCCGATTTCCTCATCTTCCACTGTGGCGCTAGCCCATACTAACATCTCTACCCAGTTAGGCTCTTGACCTTCTTCTATCACATGGTCTTCATAAGCCATAGAGCCAAGGATATTCTTCTCAGAGACTTCGGCCACTAACACATCCTCAATGGTGTTTTCCATGTCCCTAGAGTGAATAACAATACTGTATAGACTACCAGAATACACGTTAGAAGATTACTGGAACCGAATAATACTACTACATATATATATAAAACTAAGAAACTAAAATATTCTAACTACTTATTAATAACCACAATATTTACTCAAAGTGTGTGGGTGTGTGAGTTATGTATTTTCTTATCAAGACATCAGTTTAAATCATATCTCATTAGCACCATTCATGTCTTAAATCCATAAATTCACCTCATTCAGAGAGTACACCATAATAATTAATCCCATTCATTTCATACCAACTTTTAACTTATCATGCAAGTTTTTCTAGATGTTATCTAGTGAAACCACTCTACCATTTCCTAGAATTTTAGCAACATAACATCACTATATAAACTAGAATCAAAGAACATGGAGAAGGAGACAAAACTTTCTGAGTAAGCATAAGAAATGAGTTTTTAGGAGTACCTTGAATGAAAATTACCAAGGAAAAGATGTTTGGGAGGAGAGCAAAACCTTGTGAATGTGAAATTTCAAACCCCAAAGTTTACAACTTACCTTAAAAACCCCACTTAGGCTTCTCCCGTGGGATTGTGCATGAGATCATTCCTGCTGACTGAACTCGCGAGAACAGGGCACCTTACTTCACGAAGTCAGCTACACTCCCATGGTTTTATCTTCTTCTGGTCCATGGCTAAAGTTCAGCGAAACTCAAAGTCACGGGATAATCTTTCTGGAATCTCATGGGATCAGGTCTTCTGGTCCGCTGGAAATGTCCAGCGAAGCCAAAGTCGCGGGATCTGGCCTAGATTTTAGTGGGTTTGATACTATCTGGCTCACGGCTATATTCTGGCGGCAAGAGTAGCTTGAAATAACATCAGTCCTCCGCGGTTTTCATTCTTCTGTCTAGTGGGACATGTCCCACGGACTGGAGCTCGCGATAGGAAAAATTGCACTCCCTTTTGGTTTCTTTTGACACCAACCTGCACATCACACATCACACAAAAATATATACCAACCTAGCTTAATGCTAGGGGAATTACACAATCAAGCAAACAACAATATATACAAATTCCAAGGTTGTGGATCAAGTGACCCCCAAACCTATTTAATTGTCTCTAATTAATAATTACAAACAAAATAAAGTGTAACATAGTAACTCCGACCATGTTCTTCGGGTCAACCACCTGCACACACACAATATTCATTAAACCGTTCACATATTTAAATGTGAATGAGACGTGCTCATGCTCCCAAATTCTGAACAAGGAATATGAGGGTGACGTAGCTAACTAAGGGATGTGTGTGCCTTAGGGATCCACATTTCTGAATCTGGTGTGGATTTCACTTGAGGTGGGGGAGACTCCTTGTATGTGTCCTTTCAGACCCATATTTGTCTTGGTTTCCCCAAGGGCCTCCTAGGCGACACATTCCTAATTTTACAGAACTCGTGGTACTTCATACAATTGGGCTTTTGTGCCCTTGAGTTCCGCAATAATAACAAGTTAGATAGTAGAAATTACCTCAATGGTTGTCAACCCTTGCTGTGGTGCTAAGGTAATGGGTGGAGCGCTCCCTTGTTGGGCAAGTTATGTTCAATTCATCCACTATATCCCGTACCTCTATTTCCCTCATTAGATCAAAAATCATGTCTTGCATCTTTTGTGTAGATGAAGCATAGGCCTCCTTCAAACCAGACATGAGTTTCATAACCTCCGTAAGATATTCCAATTGTTCCTCCTTTTCTTGTTCCAACTGCTCAATTCTCAACAGCAACCCCTTGTTGTGGTCAATCATCTATTCCTTCTTCTTTGCCTCAAGATCATTCGAGGTCTTCTCATCTTCTTCCAATGTTCTCAAAAACTCATCTATAACATCAAATTCTGGAGAAAATTGATTGGACGGATGTCCTACCTCATCCTTGGTTTCTTTCATTATCAAGGGTTCAGTTTTAAACATATCAAACTCCACTATGCCATCCATGACGCTCAAGGTGAGTTTCCCTCCATGGACATCCACAACTGCTTTTGTGGTTGCCATAAATGGCCTTCCTAGCAGTATGGGTTATGAATTTTCATGCTCATCTCTATTCTCTACATCTAAGACTACAAAATCAGTGGGAATGAGCAAACGATCAACCTTGAGGATCACATCCTCAACTACTCCTCTAGGGTTCCTGGATGACTAGTGTAAGGTTCATAATTCGTATTGGCTTGATTCCATTGCAAAACGCTCTATATTTGTAATAGTTGTTGCTTAGGATATTCTTAGAAGAAAAGAAGCTTCAAAGTTGAAGAGCAACGTCTAGTACAAATATCGTCTTCAAGAGGTGAAAGCGTCAAAGGTATACTTAGACTTCTATCCTCTTACAAGGTGTTAGCGCACACACACACAATTCATATATGTGTGTCCCTGTATTGTTATGCAAACATTTGGTATAACACATTCACACACATTTAAGTATGCACATGCATTGGTCTCTTATAAACAAACATTGTAGAATTGCATATTTTATGACTATCGCGTAGATATGGCATACTTGTGAGACATTGTGTTTATATGTTTGTGTTTCTTGCATTTTGGACTTGAACATGTTTTTATTTGATTCCTTATTGAGTTCCGGTCATTTCGGTTACTCATTCATTAGGTTTCGAGTCCAAACAATGTAGCTACGCTACTTTGCATTCTCATTCGTTGAGTTGTCTTCATCGTCATTTTTCGAGATGAATTCTCAACCATTCATCAAAGTTTCTTAGTATTCATCATACGTGAGGGAGTCACGGTTAGTAATCTGAAAATAGATTTGAATTTGAAGTTTGGAAGCCCAAATACGGTTGAAGAACGCGAGAGGAACGCGAGAGGAGCAAGATTGGTCGATAGCCAAACTTGGAGGCCACGTGCGGGACACGTGGGACACACGGCCAGTGTAAGGATTCCCATATCTTGATTGGCTTATTTCATGGACAAACCACATGTTGGGGTTGATTATGTAAGGGTAGTTTAGGTGATTGAACTTCAAGCTCGAAGGCCCTTCCAAGACCTCAAGAGACAAGCACGCCAAAGGTATAATCTCTAGTGCTTCGTTTTTCTTTGAAGAGATTTAGTTAGCACACACACACTTAGTACTTGTACTTGTGTGTATTCTCTTCACATGACACATTTCACTCTTGCACTTTGTTTGATGTATCTTGTTGTGTTTGTGTGTTGTGTAATCCGTTTCCCGAATATATTCGGAAACGTCCGTGCTTGCACGAATGTGTGCTTGGTTTTGCGTGAAGACCGCTTAAGGAGAATGCTCTTGGCTTCTCCTTTAGATTCACCATTACTGGTGAATCGGCGGTTTGATCGGCGGCCTGGCTGCCGAATTGAAACCGCCGTTTCAGTCCAGAAAGGTCTGGAGTGATTCTACAGTTACGATCGACGGCCACCGACTGCCGTTCGAAACCACCGATCATACCTGATTGATTTATTTCTCGGGTTTGATTTTGCGGTTGGTTCGACAGTTTCGGAACTGCTGATTGAAACCGCCGTTGTTCCCCTGTTCTTCTCGGGTTCAATTCGGCGGTTGTAAATGGCGGCTTGGCCACCGAATGAAACCGCCGATCGTGCGTTTTTAGGGGCAAACTTATCTTTTCACATGCTCTATTTTTTATGCCTATAAATACATCTCTTTCTCTTGTTCTGAACATGACTCTTTGATTATCAAGAACCCTATATTTTAAAGAGAGATTTTGAGAGAAAAAGCAACCAAGTTTGCTCATTTAAACACTCAAATACATTCCATTGTGCATCAAAGTTCATCTTGCATTCATCCATGAATGGGTTTGCATCATCACAACTTGCTTGGTAAGATTTTGATTAAGTTCATCTCATTTTAGTATTTTTACTATCAAGCTATTCTCTTTTAATTTGCTTGTATGTTTTTGATCATATGATAAATACAAGAATAGAGAATTAATTGTGATGAATTGATTGAGTGTTGTATTGTGATAGCTAATTAGGTTTTTGCTTAATCTTGATTAGCTAAGCTATTTGACAGGTCATTTAGCTATTGATATCTAGGGTTGATTTAATTGATTATATCATCATCCTAGATAAGCATCTAAGGTTCCCTAGCCTTGTTTGTTATTTGAATATTTATACATATTCACATAGGTTGCAAAATCTCTTCATTGAGAATTAAGTCTTGAGGCTAAGATTGCTTAGGCCTCAAGCAATTGGACTAGAGCCACTTTTAAAGGCCTGAGTGGTAGAAGTGGGGGGTTATTGACCGGAGTGTTAGACGAGGTCTACATAGGTTGTAAACTCCATTTCAATTAGTGGATTTCGAGGTTCGAGTGTGGCACACTAAACAGCCCGTGTTCTTATTGATTCACATGCTTTGATTTCTAGATAGATTTGTGATTGTGTGTTGAAAGCATAATTCTAGTTTATCACTAAGCATGTACATTTAGCTTAATTGATCATCTAGCTTTATTTGATTGTGCTTGCATCATTTGCATCACTTAGATCACTGCCTTGTGAAAGGTTGAAGTCTCTTGCAAAATGAGTGAAGCTTTGTGGAAAGAGCAAAAAGTCTTGGTTAGGAAAGTGTTCCGGATAACCAAGCAAGAAGACTTAGCTAGGAGTAGGAAACTCCGGATAGCTAAGCAAGAAATCATCCTAGAAGCTTGAGAGCTTTGGATAGGATGTTGCTACCTAGAGGTGTAGGACACACCTTGGATAGGTAGTAGGCTTTGTGGTTCACTAGCCCGAGGGTAGATTATGAGTTGATAGCTTGAAGTGGATATCATTTATTGATAGCTTTGAGTGTGTAAGTCCTTATTCATATAGTGGATTGCTTTGCCGATGGTTATGGTATCAACCCGTGGATGTTTCCTCTTTGAGGTTTTACCACATAAAAATCCTTGTGTCAATTTTTGTTTTAATATTTCTTTATCTTCCATATCTTACATTGATTGCATATCTTGTATATTGATTTACTCTTGCATTAGTTAAATCAATTCATTTGTTGAATCATTTCAAGTGTGTATTTTCGTTGTTATATTCCGTATTATTTTCAATATTGGAAGAAATTGGGCCTATACCTATTCACCCCTCTCTAGGTATATTTTACACTATTACTTAAGGGAATTTCAACTAGTCTGCAAGACGCAAACAAATAGAAGTGGGCTTGAGACCGCTCAAACTTAGCCTCTCACACACAGAGTATGGCATCATATTGATGCTGGCCCCTAAATCAAGCATAGCTTTCTCTTTTGAGGAGCTCCCCACGGTAATGCTCAACTCGAAGCTCCCTGGGTCCTGCTCCTTGATAGTGTATCCACTCCTAGAACTGGTAATGGCATGGGCCTGCTCATGCATTGGGGCCTTCCCCCTGTCTTGCTGCCCATTTGCCTCCATCACCTGTCCTAACTGAATCGATAGCTTCTTCAGTGACGCTTCTATACCCATTCATTCGGTGGTCCATTTCTTGTTGGTAAGATTGTGGAGGATTGTGATTGTTCCACTAGTTTGAACTCTTAGCACCCTGCTGGCCCTGATACTGACTACGGGGGTTGTTTCCACCCCATGATTGGTTCTAATCATACCTTGGTTGCTGATAGGCATTATTACTGTTTCTCTGCCTTCCTTAATTCCATGGGTACATGGCTTGGGCCTCTGCCTCTGAATAAACCTCTCTATGGGAGGTGCAAACATCTACTCCATGTCCAACCATGCCACATGCTTGGCACACCTTGCCCTGGCCATTCTGCTGTCCCTGCTGGTTTACCATCATTGCCCTGACACTGTTATTCAAAGTCTCCATCTACATTGCTAGCTATGCAATCCCACTACGGCTTCCCTTTGTGCTCCTTTTGTTGGGAATTCTGCCCCAACATTTCATACTTGTTGAACACAAAGTCTGCGGTGCATTCTCTCATCGCTCCACCACAGGCATTATCTACGATCGCCTGTGTGAGACCCGTAAGACCATCATAAAAGGATTGCACCTGCGACTGAAGTGTGAAATCGTGGTGCGGGCATTAAGCTAAAAGCAGCTTGAACCTCTCCCATGACTCATGGAATGCTTCTCCCTCTTCCTCTTGGAAATTTGCAATCCTTCCCTTTATTTCTTTAGTTTTCTAGGACGGGAAGAATTTGGAGAAGAATTTCTACTCCACCTCGGCCCAAGTAGTGAGAGTCCCTACTGGCAAGGCCATAAGCCATTTATTGGCATGGTCTTTCAAGCAGTACTAAAAGCAACGCATCCGCAGTAAATCCTCTATCAATCGCCCAAATGGTATCGTGGTGATAGCATTGTAGTATTCTTTCATAAACTGGAGCACGTCTTCATTCGGCTTCCCATAATAGGATGGCAAGATGTTATAGTGCAAATTTTTTAGCTCATAGTCCCGTTGAGCAGCATTCAATGCTATGAACTGTCCTGTTGAGCGGCATTCAATGCTATGGCTGAAGGATGTGCCCCTATAGTGGGCAAAGAGAATTCCTTCATGCATCAGGCATCAGGCATCTTCCATTGAAATTACTGATGATTCTGAACAAATACAGGAAAAGTAACAAGAATCAAATACGAAAAAGGAAAACGTTATAGTAGATTATGACTAAAAAGAAGTGTACTTCCAAAATTAATTAACAGTTCTAACTATAATTTGAACGCACTACCTCCCCGGCAGCGGCGCCATGAATCTTGACGCGCCTAAACCGGTTCTACAAATACTACTATGAATTACTCTACCTTGGTTATACTAATGGGGCGCGCAGGTGTTTTCACCCCTCGCAAGTGCACGAGTCGTACAAGTCGTATAGTGTGCACAAGTTCGGGTATCGTTCCCACAGAGAACTAGGTCGATTAAGTAATTAGAAAGTTAATTAATTGATTACGGCTAGTCTATTGCAATATTAAACGTGATAAAAGATTAATGAGAGGGAGATGCTAGGGGAGATATGATTGTAATGATAATAAACCACCAAGTTACCACTCTTATGCAAATTAGGCAAAATCACTAAGGCTAATTCCACATATGATTAGAATGAACACACAACACTCACTTAGATACTCTTCAAGTTCTAAAGCAATGCCAAGTTAGTGTTTGATCATGGAATATCATTTAAGAGTATGTTTCACAAGTTTTACCAATTAATAACACACTCTATTCAATGACATATGAGACAACAATAGCAATCACAAGTTATGAAGCAATATTGTTATCTTTTCTTAGCACAACTTACCAATACATGTGATCCTAAAGTCTATGAACAACATGCAATAATTTAGCCCTTTTAACATTGATAAGTGATAAGTAATTATCCATAAAGAGAATGAATGACTAGGTGGCTCACATCATTATCTTATAAATCCCCCAACAAAGTTGGTTAGTTACATATGATAACTACACAAAGCATGAATTAAAGAAAAGCAAGAAAGGTAAGAGATACAACTCTTGAATTCGTGTGGGATTCCAAGAAGGCAGCTCTCCTTCACAGTGATTACAACTAAGAAGAGTGGAAACTATTCCATTACAAAATTACTTGCTAAGAGAAATTACTTAATGCTTAAGTAAGTCAGGAACTAGTCTATACTCAAAAGAGTCTCTCTCCTTTTTCTATCTTCTTCCTCCCACGAACTTTTTTCCTTTGATTATGACTTCCCTTCAAATTGGGAGAGGGGAAATGTCGTAAATGCCCCCAATGTACTGCCCGCGGCTTCGTTCCGTGGGTTTAATCTCGTGGTTGGAACCCGCGGAGTCTTCTTTCAGAGGATACTCCACGGCTTTGGATCTACTTTCCTGCAGCCTTGTTCCAGCCAGTCTTAACCCGCGGGAATAAACCTACTTATTTCGCGGCTTTGCTATTTCTGGCTGGCAGCTTCGTTCTTGCCAACTGAACCCGCGGGAAAGGTTCCCGCGAGTTTCTTCCTTCTGCCTGGAGGCTTCTTTCCAACCATCCTTCCCGCGGCCTCCTTCTGATGTTGACTTTACTTCTATTTTGACCTTTTTTTCTCCACTTTCACGCAATCACTTCCCTAGGTGAGTATCTTACCTGTACTTACCCAAACATATGTTATATACACATAAGTGCTCAGAAAACAACTACAAAAGATATGAAAAGGAGCGCTAAATGTGAACATTTATAGCGCGATCAGCCATGCAAGGGCAAGAGAGCAAAGAGTTCCCAAATCCACCAATGCTAGAAGAAACTACCACCATCTCTTGGAATGGTGAGAATGTAGAGCACAATTATGTTCACAATTTTGCTAATAAGTCTTCTAGTGTTACAGGTGAAGAAGTAGGAAAAGAGGATACAAATGATGAAATGAAGGAACCAAAGCTATGTCCCTCCTACTATTTTTAGAAGCTGCCTACACAAAAGCATTTGGTATAGGTTGTTTTCTAAACTTATTAAACCACTTTTTCAAGTGAACATTTACTTGCCTTTGCTTAATGTGATTAGGAACACGTCGGTCGGCGACAAATACTTCTAAGACCTAATCACATATAGGCGCATATTCGAAACCTTAGAATTCGGTTGATAGATCCAAGTAGCATGTCTAGCTAGGATGTAAAACCAAGCACTTGGTGGGAGGCACCCCACCTAGTGATGAACGTTGTTTTATACTCAACAAAATATGTTTTAATGTGCTCATTTTGAAAACCAATTTTCACCACAAGAGAGACATTTGGATTGTAAAATCCTTGAATGGATACAAGATCCTTTTTAATTTGAGTCTCATAAGCTTTTTCACACATGTTTTGCAGTTAAGAAATGCAATCATCAAAACATGCTTTTTAAGATAAGCATTTAGCATGTCATTTTAGCAATCATCATGTCATGGAGATCATTATAGGTCATTCAAATTAAATCCTATGTATATATCTCCTAGTCCAAAAATGCATGTTTGAACATAAATATGACATGGATTGCAATACAAGCATTGATCACACTTATTGAATAGAAAATATGTATACATAGTGTAACCAAGCTAACTCAAGCAACAAAAAGAGAAGCATAAGATATTTCAAATTTTTTGCAAGTGACTAGATGCAAAATAGCTCTCTTTGCTTAAGTTCCCCATATGGGGTCAAATATCCACACCACTTCAATGAAGGGCATGTGGTCTAAAAGACTTACCAAGTCCATAGGACCTAGTTGAACCTATTTGAGACATGTTTGTCTCGTAGCAAGCGGGTTCGTCTTTTCTAATCCACTTAGGTGCCTCAATAACATACCTAGTGGTCATAGGTTCTAGAGTTCTAGATGGCAAAGGATCATGCAAATGATTTTCTTCCTTTTTAAGGACATGCATCTTAGCTCTAGCCTTTTTCTTTTCAATCATGCATATAAGATTACATATTTAAATGTAATGCAAGCAACTTGGTCTAACATGACCAACAATACCACACAAATGACAAGAGGAGATAAGGTTAGGAATTATACCATTCCCTTGAGCATGCAAGAGTGCTTTCCCTTGTCGTTGTGGTTGTCTTGGTAGTTGGATAGGATCTCTCCTCCTTTGATGATGACCAAGACAATGTTGCTTGCTCGGTTGAGCTTGCATGATTGAACACTTCCCTATTAGGATCGTAGGTTGAGGGAAGTTAGCCTTCTTGGTTGGTTAGACCAAGATTGAGGAAGGCTTGGGCTTGAAGCTCTTTGGTGATGTGAGCAACGCCCTTTCATCTTCGTCTCCTCTCTCACCTTAGAGGGACATCTCCTCATCGGAGTTATTTTCTTCTCTCTCAAATTCACTCATGGTGTTTGCGTTGAATGAATGCAAATGAGAAGAATGCAAGATGTATGTCAAAAACAATAATCATACAAAATGCACAACACACCAAAAATGAGCTTGGATCACCTAAGTATATCTAGGAACCCGCTCTGATACCAATTGAAAGTTCTCAAATACTCGAGGTGTGTTTATCAATATAAAGCTAGAGGGGGGGGTGAATAGATTTTATCTAATTGTTACCCAATTTTCGCATGCATGTCAATTTTACGAAAATACCCCTAGCAAGTCAACAAAACATACAAGTGTAATAAGATGCGGAAATAGTAAATGACACTTGATGTATACGTGGAAAACCCAACCACTGGGAAAAACCACGGGCTGTTAAGTGCGCCACACTCGGACCTCGAAATCCACTATATGAAAAGACGGTTACACCCTCAAGTGATTCTCGGACTCTCACCCTAGATAACCTCAGGCTATGGACACTACCAATCGCCGCTCTTGGTTCAATCCCTAGTGATATCCCCTGATACACTACTCTTGGCGTGAGCACCCTCTAATCTACCACGCGGGCCTTTTACAGCGGCTCTAGTCCAATTTGCTTGCGTTCTAAGCAACCTAATCCCGGATGCTACACACAAGACTTACTTTCTCTTTGAAGAGAATACAACCCTATGTGAATATATATGAATATTCAATAAATGCAATAAGAGCTAGGGTACTCTAAATGCTTATCTAGGATGATGATATATTCAATTTAAATCAACCCTAGATATCAATTGCTAAATGACATGTCAAATAGCATAGATGATCATAGATTATAAAAACCTAGATATCTATCAAAAACAACACTCAATTAATTCATCACAAATAATCTCTTTTCTTGTATTTAACATATGATCTAAAACATACAAGTAATTTAAAAGAGATGGCTTGGTATTTAAAATACTATAATAAGATGAAATTAATCAAAATCTTACCAAGCAAGTTGTGATGATGCAAACCCATACATGGATGCACTCTATATAGACATAGGAGATGCAATATGAAATTTGATGCAAAAGGGGTTTGATTTGAGTGGTTAAAGATGAGTTCTTGATTTGATTTTCTCTCAAAATCTATCTTTGAAGATTAGGGTTCTTAAGAGTCAAAGAACTGATTCAGATAATGAGAAAGTGTGATATTTATAGACATCAAGAACAGGGCAAGTGAAAAGACAATTTTGCCCCTGGCGGCCAGGCCGCCGATGACGACCGCCGAATTGAGCTCGTGAAGAACAGAGCATTAACGGCGGTTTCATTCGGCGGTTTAGTAACCGCCGATCCAACCGCCGAATCAAACCCGAGAGATTAAAATCGATCAGGTATGAACGGCGGTTTCGAACGGCGGTCGTGACCGCCGATCTGGACCGCATAAGTGCTTCAGACCAATCTGGACTGAAACGGCGGTTCCATTCGGCGGCCAGGCCGCCGATAATAACCGCCGATCACCAACAATGGTGAAAACCAAGGAGAAGCCAAGGGCATTCTCCATAGGCGGTCTTCGCGCGAAACCAAGCACTAATTAGTGCAAGCGCGGACGTTTCCGAATAATGTCGGGAAACGAATTATAAGGCACATATACACACAACAAGATATATCAACCAATGTGCTAGTGTGTAAAGTGACATGTGAAGAGATGCACATAAAAATAAGCAAGTATGCAATCATAGCAAGAATGCTAAGTGAGTGTGTGCTACTAAATTTCTTCAAAGAAAAACAAGCACAAGAGATTATACCTTTGGCGTGCTTGTATCTTGAGGTCATGGAAGGGCCTTTGGTCTTCAACACTAAACACTTAGACTACCCTTACATTCAAAACCCCAACATGTGGTTTGACCACGAAATAAGCCAATCAACAAAACGGGAATCCTTACAAAATGAATAGAACACAAATAGAGATTCAAATATGTTAAAGCTTAAGCAAAACCCAATCCAAATGCTCTCACATAAATCCCCTAGAAAGGGGGTTTAGTTACACATATTACAATCAAAGGGAAGACAGATAAAAGATTAGGAAATCACCCTTAGGCCTCCTTTTGTAGAGCTTGATCCTTCCTGGCCTTTGATGCTCCTTGTGTAAAGAGTGGATGATGAGGATATGTCTAGATATGTGGAGTCAAATGGCAAGTGACAAAGGAGATATGTGGAGAAGATGGAAAGAAAGGAATGATTGGGGGAAAGTAATCTAGATTAGGTGTTGAGTTTGGGATGGAAAAGATTAGTCCAAGTATAGAAATGGAGTTTGAGAGGGGAAAAATGGTGATCCTAGGTTGAAGAAAGGATGGGTTTTCAAATGAAAACCATGATGAATTTATAGTGTTTTCAAATAGGTCTCGGATGGTCAATTACCAAAACACCCCTTACTTGGCAAATTGCCATTTAGACCCCTTAAAGGGTTCCATTCCATCATTTTCTCACCCAATCAGGTATGGCACAGCTGTGTTTCATGGTGAGCATTCAAGCAACTTTTGGGGGCCGACACAATTAGGTCCATAATTGGTTCTCTGTCGCCGTGGAGTCGCTATGGCGACAAAGAAAGTTAAACGGCGACAATTGTAAGGCAATATCGTGATGATTTCATGGCGACAATTGGAGGTGACGCCGATGAGTTGGAGAAGATCATTGGTTGGAGTTCTCGGCAGTTTGGTGAGCCGAAAAGGTGCTGATCACGGTCACGTGAGCTCCGTCGATCTTCTACACCGGAAACCAGCTGGAACACGGTTGGGGATCACCATTTTCGGTCATCAATGGCACATGTCGAGAGGAAGAAGATGAAGGATGAGGTGCATTTAGTCTTGGGCCGGGGTGCAGATAGACTAATTCTTTTTTATCTTATATGAGGTGTATTTAGAAGTGGGTTGGGGCGCGTTTAGAGGCACCGCATCACTTATGACGTGGCGCGTCTGGCGATTTTATGTGGCAAATTACAGAAAGCTCCCTCGATCTCTTTTCATATTGCAATAACTTCAATCTTCTCTCAATATTTACACTTTCACCTCTAATTCTATAAAATTACTCCAATGCCCCTGAACTTTGTAAATACCTTAAAACACTTAATTTACACAATTAAATCATGGGATATTACCCGAGAATCAAGCAAAAAGAGAAGGAAATTAGGGTCAAAATCATACCAATTTTGGTTCGATTACCTAGGTACAATTTCTTTCTTCGCTTATTTTAATTTGTTTATTTTATTTTACTTTTTCTTGTTTAGAATAGGGGTGTGAGTTTATTGTGATAGTGGATTTAGGCTTTGATGATCACATTATTTTGTCCACTTGGATTGTGATGAGAACAATTGATGATCTTACATTGATATACCTTTTTCCATGATGATGAGCTGTTTGGGGGTGTGGATTCATTATTTGAGTCATTTTTCATTTTACTTTTTCAAGTTTTTCTTTAACCTTTGCGAAAGTACCTAATCGCACCAAATATGTTGTATATTTCAACCCTCAAATCTGTAACATTTGTGTCATTTTCGTGCGTTTTAGCGTCGCTTATGGGCTATATGTTTATATCTGCAGGCATTTCCCCATTTCGGGTGATTAGAGCGTATTGCGGGACTTTAGGGCGAAAAGGGGACCAAGAGTTGTAGAAAGAGAGAGAAAAGCATCAGAGGCTACAACAGTATGGGTCAATGTGGTTGCCAACCGTACTTGACCCGCACTCGTGCCCAGACTGGAGGACCTGATTACTGAAAATAGATATAGTGCGGGTGAGTGCGGGTCCCAACCACACTCCACCCACACTACTGCCCATACCAAAGGACCTGATTGTTGAAGGTTGATAAAGTGCGTGTGAGTGCGGGTCGCTGACCCGCACTCCACTCGCACCCCACCCGCACTCCCTCGTGTCAGATATTATTTTAAAGCTGATTTGTAACCTATTTTGGGGGGCTATAAATAAAAAGTGTGTGTAATGTTTTTAGTACGCTTTTACACTTAGAAATTCTAAAACTTGTAACTAGACCTAGGAATCCATTTCTTCTCATTTCATAAGCCTTCTACTCAACTTCTAAGGGATTATCAAGGTGGAAATGATCTTCAAGGGTTATTCCTCATCTTTTCTCTTATTTCCATTATTGTCAATGAGTAGCTAAACCCCACTAAGGGGGTCTATGGATTAGTTTGTGAATGATTGGGCTTTTGTATATAAGCTTTATTTCTTTTATATGTCTATCTTTTATTGATTTATTCTAGAGTATGAATGGATTTCATTGGATTTACTTGTCTTAGATACACTATCTTTGCAAGCTTCCATTGGATTCTATCTTTTTAGGCAACTAGATATACATCCTATATAGTTGTTTATTGCTCTCATGAATCGATGGGATTCTCATAATCCCGGCTCGATAATCGCGCTCTTCATGTAACTTCGAATGAGTGTTCGTTTCTATACATCCTAGGACGGCTCTCGTGAGAGACTTAGATGCCTCTTCTATACACCCTAGATTGGCTATAGTAGAATCGGTTGAGCCCGAGATAGATACACGAGCTTCATTGCTAGGGTCCTAATCGAGCAACCGACACTATACACCCTAGGTTGGTTGTTTATGAGGGACCAATCACTAGTAGGCGACCTCCTATACACCCTAGGTTGGCCCCTTGCTAGGGATAGATAGCCAATCTATACACCCTAGGTTGGCTACAATCGTCTAAACGTGCATATTTATGAGTTTATTACATTTGCCCAAATGTTTGCTTTCTAATCCGTTAACTCCCTAGTCTCCATCATATCTATCTTTCATTACATTCATATTCCATTTTTAGTTACATTTCTAGTTTCGGTTAAGTATTTGCTATTTCACATTTCATCATCATCAACCATTTATCTTTGTTGCATTAATATCACTTAAGTATAGATTAGTTTTAGCTAAATTTAGATCTTTGTGGATGACCCTTGTTTGCCACAATACATGTGTTTCCAAACCATTTAAGGCTTCGTGAGGTTTTATAAATATTGTTTGACAAGTGGATTTTCAATACACACAAAATGACTTTGTCAAAATGGCGCCGCTGCTGGGGATCAGCACGTTTAGCTTTGATTAGTTGTTTTTGAGTAGTATGTGTTTATAGTTACCTTTTTGTTTTATTTCGTTAGTGTCTTTTTATGTCATGCGGTATTCTTTTTGTGGAATTTCAGGATTTTAGGTTTATGCACGGACAAAGATCGCTAAAAAGAACAGTGCTACCGGTTAACGATAATATCAATCAAGTGAGAAGAATAGTCGATCAGTTTGAGGGGAACATGGAAGAAAGAGTTCCTCATAATCAGCATGAGCAACAGGCTCATGGTCCGAATCCGCAAAAGCAACATGCTTTTGAGCAAGAGGGTAGTGTACATGGGGATGAGCAGTTGGGGCTCACCATGGGCAAGTACACACTTCCCTTCATAGGAAATGTGCCTACCGCTATAGTACTTGATGATATGGCGAGGTAGTATGAATTGAAGAACACGCACATTGGCCTCCTACCATCTTTCAGTGGAAGACCTACTAAAGATTGCCTTCAATTCATGGAGCAATACGGTGCCACATTAGAAACGTTTTCGGTGATGGCTTGCCAAGTAGTGCTAACTAGAGAGCAGCTTCACCTTAGATGTTTGCTGTATTGTTTGAAGGATGGGGCGATGACTTGGTACATGAACTTAAGACCGGGGTCAAGTGTGCAAGGTGTTTTTCAACAAATTTTTCCCGTCACAAAAGGCAAAGGATCTACGGTTGAAGATTGCCTCTTTCTATGAGGAGGACGATGAAACCTTCCATGAAGCATGGGAAAGGTTTAACTTGTTGCTCGCTCAGATGCCGCCGCATACATACCATCCAGAGTTGAAAGTGAATTCCTTTTATAGTGGACTTTCTTCTATCACGCAGATGCTAGTGGATAATGCATGTGAGGGTACAATAGCAGACAAGAGAGCAACTGAAGCCTAAGACATCTTGGAAAAAGATTGCCCAGAACTCACAACAAAGGACGTCACATGTGAGGAAGGGTGGAAGGCTAGATGTGGGACCAGACACCCAAGTTTAAATTCAGATGTCCCGAATGAACCAAGAGCTCCAATCTATTAAAGACCTTATAACAGGAAAGCCAGGGTCTTCCCATAGAGTTAGTCAAGTCATGGGAGAGATAGATGAGAGAGAGGGGTAGATTGGGCAAGAAGAAGAAGCCCAAGCCTTTGGGGAATTCCAGAGACAAATGAATGACCCGTATTCGAATATGTACAATCCAGGGTTAATGAACCACCTTAACTTATCTTGGTCAAACAACAACCACCTAGGTGCAAGTAACAACCCAAGTGGGAATAACTACCAAAGTGGAAACAACTACCAAGGTGCGAATAACAATTAAAGGTACCAAAATTACGGATACAATAGGTATAACCAACAAGGAGGTCCTAGCAATAACAGTAACTAGTAGGGTAGTTCGAGTAACAACCCCCTAACCAACTTCAACTCTCAAGCACCCTCTAACCAACCAAAAGACAAATCGTTGGAGGAGATAGTCAGTACGGTGATAAAGACAGTTGGCATAGGTTTTGAAGCCCTCAAGAACACTTTGCATGCATCGGAGCAGAGAATGACATGCTAGGTTTTTGGTTTGTCTTGGAATGTATTCCATATCAAAACGATGTTGTCTTGTAATGTTTAGTGGTCTGAGATTTCAAGATTCAAGTCGTCAAAGATAGACTTGGCCACAACTCATGCAAGATGCCGGCTTCAAAGAGAAATGTGCTTCATCGGTCTACAAAGGTATATAAGACCTCATTTCTCTTACAAGGCTAGGCACACATACACACATGGCATTCATATGTGTCCTTGCATGGTTGAACATCATTTATATATCACTTTCACACACTTGGCAATGTATGCTCATGCATTAACTTTAATTTGACAAACATTGTAATTTGCATGTTCTAGGACTATGTCTAGGAAATTGCATACGTGTGTGATTTTGTGTTTATTTGTTTCCATACTTTGTGTTTTGAACTTGAACATGATCTCTTATGGTTCCTTTTTGAGTCCCGGTCATTTTGGTTACTCATTCATTAGGTTTCGAGTCCAAACAATGTAGCTACGCTATTTTTCGTTCTCATTCGTTGAGTTGTTTTCGTCGTCGTATTCCGAGATGATTTCTCAATCTTTTGTTATAGTTTCATAGTTTTCATTGTGCATGAGGGAGTCATGATTCATAATCCGAAGACGGATTCGAAATTGGAGTTCGGAGGCCCAAATACGGCCGAAGAACGCGAGCGGTGCGCGGGAGAAGCAAGCGAGGCCAAATGGCCAAGTTTGGCCACCACGTGTGGAGGCCGTGGGCCACATAGCCAGAGCAGGCCTTTGCCCCTGTGTGGTACACACGTCCTACACGGCCAATGGGTGACATGGCATTTCCTGGTTGGCTGATTTGCTCCTTTCTCTCTCTTCTCTTTTAAATATTCCAATTCCCTCCCATTCATTTCAAGAAGAAAAAGTTGAATCTCGCTAGAATTTTCTATCCAATTTTTCTCATCTTACAAATACCATAACTTTCTCATACGAACTCAGAATTGAGTGATTCAAGTTGGAGATTGTTCATAATCGAGTCTTCTACCTTTTCCAAGTGATTTGGCAGCTATTTGATCAACTTTTCTAGTGGTTGCACACAGAAAACCGAACCAGCTCGAGAATCCAAGGTAGTGTTCATATATTTGAGATTTCTTCTTTTATAACCTTCAATTACCTTGGGGTTTCTTCTTCTCTATGTATGTATATGTATGTTGAATGCTATTGAGAAAGATAGCTTCATAATCAATCTTAATCAGTAGTCTAATTAGAGACATATGTTAACAAGTTTTTTAGATTCTAGGTTTTTCACATGTTTGAGAGTTGTATTGTGATTAGATTGATATCTAGGATTATTTGTGACTTGATTGAATCATTTTATGATTAATAATCCTTGAAATGTGTTTTGATCCTTTGATTGATATAATCTAGGATTAATGCTCTTTTATGTGTATTTAGAGACAAATAGGATTTTAATTGATTATTCAATATATCCTTGCTCTAATTGTTGGCTAGAATATTCATTGAACACATTTAGTGATTCTAGCATTTTTGTGTATGTTTATAACATCTTGAATTTGTGCTTCATGTATATGAATTGTTCAAGTGTTATTTGTGTGAATGAAACTATGAGTTTTATGTGTTAAGTGTTTTCACATGCTCTAGGTTTTTATTCAAGTATTGCATCTAGACTTTTACTACTTGTGTTATCACTTGTTTAGGTCCAGTTGTTCCATGGAATGTATTGATCACATGTTCTATGTTGAATTGATTGTTTGCATCATTTGCATTCACATGATCACACTAGGAAGTCCTTATAAAAGTCATGAAGTCTTAATTAGGACGAGGAGTCTGGATAGTCAAGCAAGGAAGTCTTGGTTAGGATGTGATGTCTAGATAACCAAGCAAGGAGTCATGGCTAGAGTCGGGAGGACTCGGATAGTCATGCATGGGAGACTCCTTAGAGGCATGAGTGCCTTGGATAGGGAGTTGGCTTGTATGTTAGTAGGCCTAGGCGTATGGATAGACATAGACTCCAAAAGAGTGGGGTACATGGGATGTGTATGCACTCTTGAGGAATTTCTAATCTACCATCGATGTTGGTTTTGTATGTTGTCCAATATATGGTGGCTTCGCATCATTGAGGGATTTCATACTTTCCAATAGGGTTGGGTAAACATAGACTCCTATAGGAAGTTGATCTAGGATTGGTCATTTTGTGGAATTTCTAATTTACCATCCAATATATATAGTACCCACAGGTTGTAGTTCAACCCGTGGATGTTTCCTCCTTGGAGGTTTTACCACGATAAAAAATCTCTTGTGTTATATCTCTTATATTTGTATATGTGTATGTTGTTATCTTGTTGCATATTATTAACTTGTGATGTATATTGAAACAAGATTTTGTAAAGTGTGATTTGTGAACTTATTCATTTGATCGTAATTGTAATTATAATTATTTTGTATATTGTAATTCTTGTGTATAGTGTTATTTGATTATACTTGTAATACATTGAACAAATATTGAAATACAAGTATTCTTTGATGTTGAGTTTATGTGTTCTTATACCTCATACAACTAATTGATATTCATAGACTATGCTTATATGATCATATGCTTATCTTGTCTATGTATGGATTTATGGTTTATGTGTTGTATGTAAGGCTACCTTGAGGGACAAACGAAAGTTTGTTCAAGGGATTGAAAAAGGCGTAAAAACCTATTCACCCCCCCCCCCCCTCTAGGTATGCTTTAAGCTATTTAACTACGTTTGTATACTTTCATGACAGCTTACATGCAATCCAACGATCAGAGAGCCAATAGTCATGGAGAGTCACTGAAGAAGATGGAAACACAATTGGCTCAACTTTTGGATGCAGTGGTTAAGCAGAACAAAGGAAAGTAACCTAGTACCGATGAGAGCATTAATGTGCTAGAAGTGGTCGAGGAGAATGTTGAGAAAGAGGTAGGACAGGAGATTATACCCAACCAAGTGAGAGTTCTGGAACAATCCACTAAGGTGGATGTGCATAATGTGGTGAAGGGCACAACGAATGAAGAATGGGAAAAGGGTGAAGATTTCCCCATTAAACTAACGGATCCCAGAAGCTTCGTGATAGACGTGACCATTGGAACTTCACCAAAAATGGGAGCGGTGCTTGATATAGGAGCTAGCATCAATATGATGCCATTGGTATTATACAAACAGTTGAAGAGCCAGTCAATCAAACCGACTTCTATTACTCTCATTATGGCAAACAACACTCCTAAAACTTCAGTTGGTGGTTGAAGAAGTATAAGTGAATGTACACGGTTTGACAGTCCCGGTGGAGTTTGTTGTGTTAGATGTAAAAGGAGGTGTATCCTATGGTAGGGATTGGAAGTTACTCTTTGAGAGGTCATTTATGGCCACAACTGGAATGGCGGTTGATATCCTTTCTAGGAACATTTCTTTCAGTTGTGGAGGTAAGAGTGTGAACTTTAAGGTTGACCATGCCAAGGGGAGTCAAGTGGATGATTGCCTTATATTGGAAGCGCCGAAGCTAAGAAAGAAGAGAAGCCGAGTGCTCACTCTCGTGCAAGCCTTTGAGGGTGTTACCGATATGAAGAAGGGTAACCATGATTGCTTGAATGAACAAGAAGCAATTGAGCTTGAAGAAGATGATTCGGCCGCAAGAACCTTTGAAGAGATGGGTGAGCTAGAGAGAGAGAACACAAAGCTCATACTAGAAGTTAAGTTGCTAAAGGCCGAGAATGGAATGTTGAGAAAAAGGGTTCATGATTTCTCAACATTGAACAAAGAATTAGGAGAGAAAGTTGTGGTGCTTGACAAGAACAAGAAAAAAGTCTCCAAGAATTTAGAAGATTTGGCCAAACTCACTGAAGAATTTGAGGAAGAGAATGCGAGAAGGTCAAGGAAGATGCTTACGGGGGTTGAGAAGTCAACCAATGCCGTAATGGAGTTGCAAGCACGTTTGAACAAGAAGGAGGAAAAACTGAAACTCGCTAAGGTCAAAGAGTGCGACTTTATTGTCCAGCTAGGCGCAGCAGAAAATGAGTTGAATTCCCTCCAAATTCGGCAATACGAAGGGCCTAACATCCACAACCAAAGAGGGGGTTTTTTCTAACCATTCTATCACTTGTTATTTTTGTGCCAAAAGAGGGCACACTAAGGCAATTGCTTTAGTTTCAAAAGATTTAGAACAAGTCAAATGAGGTTTAGGATGAACACACCCAAGGTTAAACAAATTTGGGTTAGGAAAGACTTGGTAGGTCAAGTGAGGGAAGTGAGGACATATGCAAAAAGTAAGCTATTGGCACCCATTTGGGTAGTCAAGATGAGTGTGCTCCCCAATCCGGTCAAACCTCCTTTGGTTGACCGTGTCTCACTTTGAGTGAATTACACCCGTTTCGAATAAGTTTTCAAATTTTTTGCATTTTAGATAGTTAGTATTGGTTTTGGATGATTTTTGATTTATAGGGCATGGAATAATTATTGATTGTGGTGTTTTTATGCAGGAAATAAATGAGCAGACAACAAAGTGGGTCAAATGCGGGTCTAGTGCGGGTCAGTGACCCGCACTCCGAGCAACAGAGCACATCAGGTATAAAGTGTGGGTCCAGTGCGGGTCATTGACCCGCACTTCACCCGCACTCTAGGCACGAAATATAAATATAACAAGTCGTTTTCTAAGGCTCCACCACATTCCAACCAAAAACAAAAACGCCCACTTTTCTCTTTTCACTATCTACAAACCCTAAGGTATTCCTTGTGTACCACGTTTCAATTTTCGGACAACTAAGGTATGAATTTCTTCTCTATTTGTGTTTACATATAAATTCCATCATGATTTTCATCTTTTTCATTCAAGAATTCTCTCTTTATATGCTTGAACTTCATTGTCTATGGATGGGTCACGAATGTGTGCTCATTCTTTGCTTATTTATGATGCATGTTGGTGAAACTTTTGTGAAATCATGTTGTAGAGACTTTGATTTAAGTTGTCATTGTTAAAAATTGCCCTCACATGAATGTGTTCTCAAAAATTGGGATTATAAAATTATTGTTGATTAACTTTGAAATTGGAATGATGGGTTGTTATTACATTATGAATGTGAAGGGTTTATGATTTAATTGAATATCCAATTGCACATATAAGTAAAATCTCGAAATTAGGGTTTATGTGATTAAATGGACCTTTTTGCCTACTTTGAAGCAAAAACCATTGTTGATTGTGATCAAGTATATGTTAATAGGCATGAATGTTGTTTATTGAGGTTCTGCACATACTTGGAAAACTGACATCGAGTTATAGTGCGGGTCCAGTGCGGATCACTGACCCGCACTACACCCACACTCTATCAGACAAGGACCAATTTTGCTGTTGTTAATTTTTAGGATTACCTCCTGATTCCTTAGATTGTTCCCTAAACTGATTGTTTGTCTTGTGCAGATGTCAGGGAGAACCAGGCAGTCTACTAAGCAAGTGCGATAGGGTTCCGAGAGATGGACAAGGAGGGCACCTCAAGTGCCTCCATGTGTCAGGCACACTGATTTCAATGATTGCATAGAGTATTTCAGGTGGCGCGATATCGTGGTAGAGAGAGGGGTAGCAGTGCAAGAGCTAAAGGATACGCCCATACCTCAGGTGATTGAAAGGAGGGGATGGGAAACCTTTACTAGTTCCCCTCCAATGTATTGTAGAAAAGTGGTGGAAGAGTTCTATTCTGGGATGGTACCAGAATATTTTCAGCAACATGGCTCTGTTATGGTTCGAGGGGTGGAGGTTCGGATTACCATCGCGGACATCAACAAGTATTATAGGACCGAACTCCAAGATGATCAATAGGTTGTAGGAAGACTCTGAACGTGGATTTTGCTAATGAGTTGGTGATTAAACCAATGGACTTTTGGGTTACACCAACTTGAGGTTGGATTTGGGTTTTTGACATGTTTTCATCTCTCACTCCTTGATTCCTAGGAAGCACAGGACTTTAGTTAATTTCAATGCAACCACGGTCCTTCATTGCATTCTTCATGATTAGTTGATCGACGTTGGTTTTCTGATCAAGAAGGAGATTCTTAAATTGGTAGACAAGTAGCCACTCATATTCCTTAGCCTCATCACCATTTTCTGTAAGAAGGCTAGGGTAGATTTCGGGTCGGATCCATTTGACAGCGACATAGGGCCTTGTGATAGGGGCACCTGGAATAACCAATTATGAGAACGGAACCCTTCTGGTGTTAGAGTTATTACAGGGAAGAAGACATCTACTCAAGGGCCAAGCATAAGTAGGTAGGCTGAGGAGGTTCCAGAGCAAACGGGGGTCGAACAAGACTATGAGGACTTTATAGATTATGATCAGGTGCCCCCACCTTCGCAATAGTTTTCTGAAGAGATTCCTTGGAAGACTTTGCTTACAGGTTTACAAAACCTTAAGACTGAGGTGATAAAAAACAAGAAATAGATTGCTGATAGCAGAGAAGAGGCCAGTGGGTATTTTACTGATATATGGGGCAATCTCACTAGCATAAGAGAGGCACTCAGTCTTCCGACCTATCCAAGGAAGAAAAAAAGACCTGCCACTTCCTCACCATCTTCAGGAGGCTCGGTGATTGATCCAGATGCGGCAGAACTCCAAGCAGTAATGGAGTTGTCAAGAAAGGAGCATGAACAAAGGATGAGAGCAGAACTTGATCCCAGAGGAAAGAGGACATCCACCGAAGCATAGAAGGAATCCTCATACGAGGATTGGTCATCCATTGCCTATATTTCATTTTCTTGTCCTTTATTGTTCAACTTTTTACGTTATTTGTTCTTTTAGCTATTTTTGCTTTGTTTTTATTTGGAATTTCTATGAACGTTTTAGAATATGTTTTGAATTGCATTTGACTTCCATTTGGTAGAGGTGTTATGTTTGTGCTTGGTTCTTCATCTTGTTGGGAATTACATGATAGCTTGGGAATTACATGATAGCTTGCATAGGACAGAGCCTATCTTCCCAACTAAGGGAGTTTCTACCTCTCAAATTTTGAGCTTAATTGATTTCATATTGTTAAATGTGGATTTAGAATATTTTATTGAAATGAATGATCACATTTTTGTTGCATATTGATCTTAAATGTGTACATGTTTTGATCTTATGAAAAGATCCGGTTTGGGGGTTGTTTACCCCCGTCTCACCAATTTAAGAATATGCTTGATTTAGGTTAAACAAATGCTTTAAATGACATGCTGATTGATTCACGTTGATTAATAGAGCCTATTTGTAGTCTTGTAAGGTATTTCACCCCACCCCCCCCCCCCCCCCCCCCCGGTGGTTTCCAACAATGGGGACATTGTTGAGTTTTGGTTTGGGGGTGAAGTCGCCTTTTTGAGTCATCTTGAGTCCTTTTAGTCTTTTTAGTGTCCATTTTTTTCAAATTTTGTCGCTTGGCCAAAAATTTCAAGCTTTAATTAGTTTGGATGTGATGCCTTTAGCATGTGCTTTTGGCGAGTTCTTCGTATACATGGTAATCTTGTGATGTTGCTTGGTGCCACTTTAGGGTTTCGCTTGCACCTTCATGGGTTTGTCCCATCCTATGGTGTGAAGTTAAGGGGACTCGGCGCTTTCACGCCTTGTCCTAATAGTGGAGATGTCCGTGAGATCACAAACACAAGCTTAAATTACGCATTTTGAGTGTAGTATTGATTATTCTTAAACACTCATCTCGTCATATACATCACATGCCATAGGACATTGCATATCATATAGTGAATTGCTTGATGGACGCGTTCATTCCCTTGATAGATGATTGTGGACATGATATTAGGCAATGTGTGTGAATTTAACTACCTACAAGAGCCTAAACACTTTCCTATCCATATTGTGTGCTCCAAAGCCAAATTTGAAGCCAAACACTACTCTTTCATTTGGTACCACGTACAACCATATACCTCATAGCCTAAACACATGCCTACCTTTGTTATTAATCATGTTAGGATGTGTAATGGTGGTAATCAAAGAAGTTATGCTCTAATTGTCAAAAAGTGTGTACAAAGAAAAATACATTGAAAATATGCTAAGCAGATGGCTTAAAATGTAAAAGTACCCAAAATTAGTACTTATGAGCCTTAATTGTCAAAGAAAAGAAATACTACAACTTGCTAATGAAGGAAATATATTAAAACCAAAACAAAGAATACATGTATTCATAATAATATCCAATATGTACAAGTATCAATCACTATATGACTATACACAAATAAGTCAGTATACAAAAGAATTATATTTACACTTTAATCAAAATGATGTGCTTACATCTCACAGTTAACAAAATCATATTTCTAAGTGCATCACGAATGAAGATTATGAAACAATGATTAAAACATACACATGCAAATATAAGAGATAGAGATAGGAAGAATTAACACAAGAGATTTTTTTAACGTGGTAAAACCTCCATGGAGGAAACATCCACGGGTTGAACTACAACCATTGGGTACTATATATATTGGATGATAGATTAGAAATTCCTCAAAAGTGACCAACCAAGTCTTCCTTGCTTGACTATCCGGACACCTTGTCCTAGTCAAGACTTCATGTCTTTTACAAGCACTTCCTAGTGTGATCATGTGAACGCAAATGATGCAAACAGGCAATTCAACATAGAACATGTGATCAATACATTCCATGGAACAACTAGACCTAAACATGTGAGAACACAAGTTATAATAGTCTAAATGCAAAACTTGAATTAAACCTAGAGCATGTGAAAAACACCTAACACAAATAGCTCATAGTTTCATTCGCACATATAACACTTGAATAGATCATAAACATGAAGCATATATTCAAGATGATATAAACATACACATAAATGCTAGAATCACAAAATGTATTGAATGAATATTCTAGCCAAAGATTTAGAGCAAGAATATAATGAATAGTAAATTAAATCCTATTAGTCTCTAAATACACAAACACAAGTGCTAATTCTAGATTTGTTCGATAAGAGGATCTAAGTACATGTTAAGGTTATTGTTCATAAAATACATCAATCAATCCACAAATAACCCTAGATATCAAACTAATCACAATACAACACTCAAGCATGTGAAAAACCTAAAATCCTATAAACTAGTTCACATATGTCTCTAATTAGACTTTGATTAGGTTTGATTATGAAGTTATCTTTCTCAATAGGATTCACCATACATACACATAGATATAGAAGAAGAAACCCCAAGCAAATTGAAGGTTATAAAAGAAGAAATCACAAAGATATGACAACTACCTCAAGTTCACGAGCTGGTTCGTTTTTTTGGGTAGAACCACCATAAAACTCGATCAAACAGCTGCAAGATCAACTGGAAAAGGTAGAGGACTTGATTATGAACAATCTCCAACTTAAATCATTCAATTCTGACTTCGTATGAGAAAGTTATGGTGTTTGGAAGGTGAGAGAAAATTCTGCACATTCGGATTTCTAATTTTTCTTCTTGAAATGAATGGGAAGGAATGAGAGATTTTAAAAGAAATGAAAGAGAGGGAAAAGACGAGCCAATAGGAGACTGCCACCTCAGCACCCCGTGAGGGACGTGTGAGGCTCACGGGGGCAGAGGAGGTCCCTGGCCGTGAGGCTCACGGCCTCCCTCACGCGCCCGCCTTGCTTGGCAGTTGGCCAAGCAAGCTTCCCTCGCACTCCGCTCGCGTTCTTAGGCCCTATCTGGGCCTCCGAACTCCGATTTTGAATCCATCTTTGGATTACGAATTGTGATTCCCTCACACACAATGATGACTATGAAACTTTGACAAAAGGTTGAGAATTCATCTCGGAATACGATGACGAAGACAACTCAACGAATGAGAACGCAAAGTAGCGTAGCTACATCGTTTGGACTCGAAACCTAATGAATGAGTAACCGAAATGGCCGAGACTAAATAAAGAATCAAATGAGATCATGTTCAAGTCTAAATACAATAAAACACAAACATATAAATACAAGATCACACAAGTATGCCATTTCCTAGACATAGTCTTAAAACAAGCAATTCTCTAATGTATGACAATATGAGTTCAATGCATGAGCATACTAAAACATGTGAATGTGTTATATAAATTGTGTACAATAATGCAGGGACACTTATGAATGAATTGTGTGTGTGTGCTTAATCCTTGTAAGAGAAATGAGGTCTAATATACCTTTGTTGAGCAATGTAGCCTATTTCTCTTCGAAGACTACTTCTTGCATGAATCGTGGCCATGTCTTTCTTTGAAGCTTTGAATCATCATTTCTAAGACCACTAATCAAATACAAGAAAAACATCATTTTGATATGGAATACATGTCAAGACAAACCAAAAACCTAACACTTTATTTTAGTGATATAGCTCGACATCGAACTTTTATCATTTGTCACTTGATGTAGACAAGTAGTTCGTTGAAGACTGGTAGCTCGATGTAGAGAGGTAGTTCAATGTAGAGCGGTAAATGGAACCTTAATAGCTAAGATTCATGTGATAATTTAATGTAGAGTGATAGCTAGTTGTAAAGCGATAGATCGACTTAGAGCGAAAGATTCAAATCCGTAACTTAACGTCGTAGCTCGAAATAAATAATTCATTGACAATGTATTATAGGTTGATAAAGTCCAATTTGATCTTTAAGGGGATGTCAATCGACAAAAGTGTTAGGATATGTGAAGCCAAAAACAACCAAAGAAGTGTAGGTCCACAAGATACCGCGGTCGATTCCAGAGATGTAACCATGGGGAGAGCGTGATACACAAACTACAGTACATACCGCGATGAATTCTAGAGGTTTTACCATGGCGCACACACCATGGTTTTTTGAGCGGTGAAAAACAGATGAAGACCGAGATGCATACTGCGGCCCAAACCAAGGTGACAACGAATTTTGTGCGAAACAAAAAATCTTGTACAGGAGAAAAAGGACTCCTTTAAGGTTTTGGCTTATCCTAGTGCTCCCATATAATTACTATTATTTCCCTATGATTGGGGGAGTGTAGAAAATAGCAAATGAGGTTGAGAGCAACTTGTAGATTTGAAAACCACTAAGTCAGTAACGTGTATTGCAATATTGCAATATTGACTTGGTATATAACTGACTGGATCAAGGTCTGTATCTTTAGATTGGGCCTATGCTTAGGCCTAACATAAAGTTAGACTGTTTAAGCAGCCCAAACTTGTTAAATGTTTAGTTAAATACTTGGGCTCGAATAATTGGGCCGTATGACGATTTTTTGCTACCACAATTATTAAATGATCTTTTGATTTGATATTGTTTATACTATTTTAAGAAACATTAATGATTTAAGAATATGATTTTAAGTGTTGCTTTAATTGTTTTATTGATAATAAATATGTAAATAGTATTAAATGCTAATTCTTGTTTTATTAAATAATACATTGTTGGGATTTTTTTGAAAAGTTTATGATCAAGGTTTTGAACATAACGATTTTACAAAGGCTATTTTATTTTACATGTTATGTATAAATTTATTTACTGAGTTAACAGCTCACCCCTTATCACCACCATTTTGCAGATTAAGTTCTTGGATATAGAAGTGATGAACTTTGTATTAGCAATCTTGGAGATATGTATCGCTCGAGGATTTTATTCCATGTGTGTATATATTGTAAGGACTTGATTAATTTAATGTTGTAATAGGGTAGGTTTGGAGATTTAATTGAAATATATGATATCTCAAGTGTGAGGTTTGTATTTTGTGGATATATTAGTGAAGATCCTACTTATTAATACAGTAAAATCACTATAAAATAATATTGTTGGGACCGGGGAAAATTATTATCCTACTTATTACAACTTTTTTTTTTAAAGTTTTATGTTTTTACTTATACATGTATTATACATATTTTTGACCGAGATACATAAGTGTATAGAAGTTAATAAGTTAATAAATACTTACATATTAAAGGTTATCAAAGGTTTGACAAATGTTGAACTATTTTTCTTGCCTCCCAATACAACATCAAAGATTCAACCATACGATACAAGGATTATTTGAGCACTAAAAATTCATTATCGACGTCGTTTCTACTCTAGCATCTTGGAGAGCTACGAGATAGGAGCAACAAATCCCGAAAAAATTAACATATTAAATGCTATTAAATTTATTAATGCGGCTTCGAACATTGATATAAAGACAACAACTATTGCAAATTGTTTTCGACATTGTAAGATCTGTTCACATGAAGATATGCCACCGATATGGCTTATGAACTACAAGTTGGTGAAGATGAAGGCATCGATGAATTATGTGAAGCCATTTCTGGTGTACACTATAGAAATGTGACAGATGTTAATCACCTTTTGAATTATCCTAGTGAAAATGATATAGTGATGGAATTGCCTACAGATGAAGAAATTATTTAATGGGTAATGAATACGCCTATCGATGATAACGATCCTGAAACAAATACTCAGTGTGTACAATATTAATCTAGAGGGGGGGTGAATAGATTTTATTCGATTTTACCCCATTTTCATTAATAGTCAAGAATACGAAAATACCCCCTAACTAGTCAATATAATATAGCAAGTGTAATATGTGCGGAATATTAAATAACACTTGATATTTATGTGGAAACCCTCACGGGAAACCCTCACGGGAAAAACCACTGGCTGTTTTGTGAGCCATACACGAACTTGAATCCACTAAATGTGCTAAACGATTACAACCTAATCCCGGTATACAATCACACACCTACCTAATCCTGGTATAAGTGAACCTAGTCTAATTGCTTGTGATTTACGCAACCTAATCCCGGAAGCTACACAAGTCTTTCTTTTCAATGAAGAGATAACAATCCTATGTGAATATATGAAATATCCAAAATGCAATAAAGAGCTAGGGAACCCTATATGCTTATCTAGGATGACAATATGGCAATTAAAATAATCCTAGATATCAATAGCTAAATGACATGTCATAAAACTTAGCTAAACATAGATTAAATAAACCTAGATAGCTATCACAATACAACACTCAATCATGTCAACACAACAATCTCTATTTTGAATATTATATGTTAATCTAAGAGCATGCAAATAATAAAAGAGATGCCTTGATACATAAAACACTAATTATAAATGATAATAGTAAAGAACATACCAAGGGAAGTGTGTTGACCAAGACCCATGCAAGTAAGCATCCTAACTATGCTAGAAAATACTTAGATGATGTTTTGATGCATATGAAAATGGGTTTTGAGAGTTAAAGAAAAGTTACTGGGAGTTTCCTCACTTTAAAAAAATTTGTCTCTTCAAAGTGTATATCTATCTCACTCAATCGGCGAAGTGACAAGAAGAACATATATATATATATATTAGGTCACACATAAAACTGCACCGTTTAAGACTTAGAGAAAATAATCAATTGAGACTAATCTAGTGAGGTGAGCTCACGTGAGAGAAACTCAAATGGTCCAATGATTTGTCAAAACAAATCCACTCATGCAATCAACAAATCACATCACACACAAGTTCACATACAACTTAATGCACACAATAAAATAGCTTTGAAAAATTAAAAACAAAATGCATCAGGTGTGTGGCGTGTGGACGGCGTGAGTCAAACGTGGGCCGAGAGAGAAATTTTGGCGTGAATGTGGCATGTAGCCAACATGGACCAAGAGGCAATTTTTGCATGAGCTGCACGCCAAGCCACTCTTGGTGTGACTTTCATGCCACACCAAGCCGACTTCCGTTCCGAGAGAATTTCAGTCTAGTTTTGATCTCGGAACTCGGAATTCAATTTTGTCTTCGGAATATAGACCCAGACTCAATCATAAATATAGAAAATTATATAACTTTCCACTCTAAGCTCGAAATTGAATTTCGGTTTCCGATTCCCAAATGTCTCGGAAATCATCCGAAACATATAGACAAGTCTCTGAATCGCTCGGAACTCATCTATGGATAAATCCACAAATAGAAATATAACAAAGAAGTGCAAGTGTGGGAAGTGAATGCATCCTAATGCCTAACATGTCATGGCATTGTCATTGAACTAGATG